>CM053595.1:135327195-135365775 GCA_028646575.1 Pseudocheirus occidentalis
TTCCTTTTGTTAATTGATTGATTGAATCCCTCTTGGGGAAACTAGGTCATTAATTGATTGATTGAATCTTAAAATGTGAAGCTGGTTTCTCCCTTAGGGAAACCAGCTGATTCTTCTCTTGTTCCTTGTTCCTTTCTGTAATAAGATATACTATTGAGACTTTCCTTGTTCTGAAGATTGTATATAATATTGTGAACTGTTGAAACTGTGAACGTTGTACTGAATAAAGATTTGTAATGGAATAAACAGAGTGTTCACTAATACTGTGTAATCCGAATCTTAAAAGCTCTTCACAGTAGCATTCTCTCAGAAATCTACTGCTGATTGGCTTTATGTGTGTGTATGTGTGTTTGTAGGGATGGGAGTATCATGCCATGGTCGACACAATATTTACACATGTTTTATTCAAACAATGGATTTGGCATATTACATAGACTGAATATTTTCAACATAAATGAGAGTACCCTTGGATAGCCAGGAAGTCCTATGGATCCCTTCTTGGAATAACATTCTTAAATAGGAATACAAAGGACACCAGTGCTTTTAAGCTCATGGACCTTAGACTATCTAGACAGTCTCTCTAGCCCCTTTCGTCTCTGGCTCCTATGAACAGCTACAGATGTAGTGAATGTGTACCTGCTCTAAGAACAGAAGGAATGTCCCTGGAAAAAGTTGTGGAGTTGAGTTTTTCTTCAGCATGTGACAGTAATAATAATAATAGTTGATTTGTAGCTAGTTCTTTAAGGTTTGCAGAGGTCTTACATACATTAGCCCATTTGATTTACACAACTGTGGCATGGGAGTAACTGTTATCTTCCATTTTATTGGCTTGAAAACTGAAGTTCAAAGAGGGTAACTTCTTTGGGGTCACACAGCCACTAAGTGTCTGAGGCAGCTAGGCATCATCTAAGGTGGTATTCCAACCTGGGTGTTCCTGATATCAAGTTCATCAGTGCATCACTTCATCACAGAGCACAGAGTAGGTTGTCTAAAAGCAAGGCCCTTTGCCCACGCTTCCTGGTCTGACTCATCTTTGACCCTTTGAGCACAGGCTGACCTTAAAGGGTCACCCTCTTATCCCACTCCTCACTTGGTGGTACTTGGTATACTGTGCTGGTGCACAGCATGTTAATTCCAATTTATGGGAAAGGCATTACAGTGAAAAAAAAATTGAGAAACTCAGTGCAAGTCTGCAGGGATGATGGGAGTTGAAAAAAAGGGGAAAAGACTGGAGGGGGGTAGTGGGGGCAATGGAGGGACAAGCAACAAAACCAACAAAAACCTCCCTGTGAGCCAACAGAGATAATCTGAGAGAAAGCAAAGAATGGAGCCAAATGAAAGATTCAGTATGAGTCTGTGGAGGAGACATTATGACGAGTGGGAAGACAAAAGGACAGTGGCATTAATAAAACAGAGAAAAATGAAACCAGCACACAAAGCAGTGCAGCTCCACATACAAGCCAAGGTACATACACACGCCCATCAAAGCAGGGAAATTGTGAACAAAGGCTACCATAGCAACCCAAACTGAGCCCTGGTGTGTCTACAGATTGCAGTACACATGGTCATCTATCAAGGAGTCTCAGATACCCGTGCACTCCATAGTCACACTGGGGGAGAGCTGAGCTCAGCCAGAGTGTGAGCGGATCTGAGCCTCCAAACCCTGACCCCACTAACCCCTCCCTCCCACCCCCGTGAAATTCACAAGAACTTTTGCCAGACGTTTCCCTTCCTATTATAGCTGTTTTTTCCCCTCAGAAAGGAAGGGAAGGGAAATAGGGAAATGTTATCTGTACACATCTGATACCATTACGCCCCAAATCATTTTTCCAAATTGTTCAACATCTGTGCTTGGCAGGCAATTTTAAATATTCTTCCTTTGGTTCTCTGTTCTTAAAAAAAACCTGAAAATTAAAAAATACGTGGGATGTACATTTGGCTTGGCCATATAAAATTAAGTATCAGGAAGGAATGGCAAGATGGGAAATGAGTTTGCTCCTCCCATATTCAAAAAGGGGGATTATTATTTCCCTCTACCTCAATTTTCCATTTGAATTATATGTCTTTTCTTTTAATAGACTATAGTTTCTTTCCAGTCTCTTTTATTTTGAGAGAGAAATACTATGACACCGAAAAAAGGAAATCGGAGTGTTTAACCAGCACAGGCTGGAACACGAAGAAAAATAAAAGAACTTTGAAAAGAGCCTAATGGAGATATTGACATGTGTGCCTGGAAAGCTAAACTTAGCAAAGTGTATTGCAAGAACAGGCTTTCTCACTTTATTTCTGTATCTGGAAAGTTTCAGCGGCTGGTACCATATGAATATTTATTAATGCATTGTGATCCAGAACCTGTGATTATTACTCATACTATCTTTTACCTTGCAAGCTTCAGCTCAGAAGAATAAAAACACATCTGCTTTTGCTCTCCCCATATTTTATTCAACGTTTTAACAGCTTTGCTGTAAATATCTCATCCATTACGATTCAGTTGTGACTATATCAGCTTCACATCTCCTGTTTTATTGCTGTCATTACAGTTAAACAACACACTGTTAATTCTGTTAACTAACAAGTTCATTGTTCTAGCTAGTCAGCCATCTCCATTTGTTGAGTCCACATGTTAAAACATAATCAATTGTAAATCAAAGTAGGGCCCTGACTGAGGCGGGTTGCCTTTGTTAAGATGAGTAAATCTTCTTTATTGAGATGATATGCTTGGTGCTGTTGGGGAAACCATGAGGAAATGTGGGTACATGACCAAATCTTGACTATCCAGGAGAAGGGCCCATGCATCACTGGCACCTGTTTTCCATCTTTATCTTGAAGTTTTTTCTGCCCTTAAATGTGCAGACTGGTTTTAGTGCACTCAAATTATTGAAACAGATTGCACCATATTGGAAAAAGTTTCCATTTGTTTCCTGTCAACCTCTCTCTCCTTAGGCCCTTGGTTAGGGAAACTGGTGAGCTTTCCTCTGTTCATGGAGGAAGCTGGGGTTATTTGTTCAGTCTGCCCCTGGAGGCCACAGTGGTCATGCTTCAGTGAGATGAATCAAGGGAAATTTTCTAGTCTGTATGTTTCTATGAGGGGAATCTTGAGTCCCCACAAGAGCCAACTACCTCCTGAGATTTGGGACACCAAGCCAACAGCAGCAAAAGGATTAAACCAAACAATGTTCTTTCTACATGTCAATCCAACTCAAGAAGCATTAAGTACTTACTGTTGGGTGACTAGATGAAAGCACAGTGCCTATTTTCTAAGACCTATTCTACTAGGGGGGAACAACATGTGGGTAGGTAAGTATCTATGTAATTATTTAAGGAGGATTTTTAGGGCAGAAACAAAACTCGCTTCTACCATTTTAGAATCAGGTGATTTTAAAGCTAGAAGGTCCAAAAGGAAAGATCCGGTCCAACCTCAATATTTTACAAACAGGGCAGCTAAGGCCCACAAAGGAACACTGATTTGCTCAAGGCCCTCATCATAACATTAGTGGCACCACAGAATGTCAGGGCTGAAAGGGGCCTTAAAGATCATTTGCTCCAAACCCCTCCATTTTTAATGAAGGAAACTGAGGACCAGAGAAGGGAAAAAAATTAGGGTTAATGGCATAGCACATTAATGGCAGAACCAGGGTGAGAAATCATGTCAATTCAATTTGCTTCACAGATTCATGGAATGGCAGAGTTGAAAGGAACCTCAGAAATCATCGTATTAAAAACTATGCTTGAAAATGGACCCCTCTGCACAATATCCTGATCACATTTCAATGCTGTTCAATAAATATTACTTATCTATTGTATATTCTAGGTACTAGAAAAATGCAAATTTGTCCAAGACTCGATCTTCTCCTCCTGTAACTTCTAGTCTAGTACAGTCCTCTTCCACTGGGGTACTCTTGATTCTATGTTCATTGTTTCCCTTGCTCCCACTAATACCCCCAGTTTGGTTTTAAATATGTGAAAGATTTTGTTTAAATTTGGAGATGAAAGTTCCTATCCATTCCCAAAGACCCATTAGTAACTTCAAAAATGGATTGTTGAAATAAATAGCAGCAAAGGATGTTCCTTGAGGATATCTGAAGTGAACTGCATAGACCTGATCTATCTCTAACCAGACCTTGTAGGAAAAAAAAAATACCTCTTCTGTTCAGGAAGTTTTTGGAGTCTGTGGATTTGCTAACATGAATGAGCAGAGCTTGTGAGGAGAAATGTGGGGTCATTAGAGCTAATTTTTCTAATGTATGATTCCTAAAGGAAAACATACCTTCGTTGTGATTCTAAAGCTGTCCCCAGAGAAATCTTGGATGCCTACTGATCGTTTGAATTTCTTGCAGCCCTTAACTTTCTGGCTGCATGTTAGAAATCATTTTAAATGAATTGAATAAAATTCACAAGTGTTATGTGCCAGAAAATGATGGACTCACAGAAAATATGACTTAAATCTACTTTTTTTATTTTATTTTTCCTCATAATAAATAGGAATGAACAAATGTGGCTTTAATGACATCTTGGAGTGAGAGCTTTTATTGATATATTATCAGCTGGAAGCAGATAATGCTTTGGTGAAATAAACTCCATTCCATATATTTATAACCGGATTGAAAAAGGTGTATTTGTTATTTTGTGTGGCATTTCCTAATGATAGTGAAGTTTTATATACACAGCTATCCATGTGCCTCCATAAATACAAACAATATTTCAGCTCTAAAAAAAGATTTCTTTGATTGAAGATGCATTTGTACTTATTTAGTCTCTAATCATTTTTAACCCTTCTCCCCAGGAACTCATCATGTATTTTTTAACTGCAAATTAAAAGTTTAATTGAAATAAAATTTAAAGCATTGAAAATATGTTTAGCTCATTACCACTGCTCTTCCCCTTTCCTATTCTATGAACAGTTGAATTCTAAAATTATACTAGTTGAAGTGTTTCATGGAAAGCATTATCTGATATGGATATATATAGACACACACACACACACACACACACACACACACACACACACAAAATCATGAGCCAGTCAACTGATCATGCTTTATAATTCTAATATAATTATCAATTGACACTTCATTACCCTCTAGATATTAGAAAGTGTGTGTAATAATACACACACACACACACACACCAGTTCCAATAAGAAAAGGTCTTTTAAAAAGGATATGACAATGAGGCATATGACTGGATTGATAAGAAACCAGCTTTCTGTTGCTTAACAGTCCAAATTTTTTTTACTCAAAACTGGCTTGACCTTTAAAAGGGGCAGTACCCCCAATTCATATCATTTTTAATACCATTTAATCATTTAATATCATTTTTGGAATACAACAGGTGTGACTTTTTTGCCTTTAATTTTCCAGAGGATCTGAGAAATAGGATGTAGACAACTTAGAAAATTAAAAATAAAATATATTTTTCAAAAATATGGAGGGCAATTTCTGCCCAAAAAAGGGGGGGGGAGATAATAGGGGTAGCTAGGTGGCACAGTGAATAGAGCATCGGCCCTGGAGTCAGGAGGACCTGAGTTCAAATCCAGCCTCAAACACATTAAAAAAAACTAGCCATGTGACCTTGGGCAAGTCACTTAACCCCAACTGCCCTACCTTTCCCTTAAAAAAAAAACCTGTAAAAACTGGGATCATAACCACACCTATTTCCTGAGATTGTTATAAAGATCAAATGAGATAATATATGTGAAGTGTTTTATAAATATTAACTTATTTTATAAATCCTACATGGTATTATTATAATTATTTCATTTGCTTGCTATATTATAATTTTGTATTTTATTTATCTGTATAGATGTATTATTTCTCCCTTACTAAAGGGTAAACTCCTTGAAGGCAAGCCTTTTATTTTATTATTATTGCTCCCCAGGGTTCATTTCATGACACATAGAAGTCACTTAAATGTTTCTTAAACAGATAAATGACAAAACTGAAGCAACAGATAAATTCACACGACAGTGTCCACATACAGTTCATGCTGTTCCCATCGTGGTCAGCTAGGTGGTACAATGGAAAGAGCACTGGTCTTGGAGTTATGGGGATCTGAGTTCAAATCTAGCCTCAGACACTTACTATAGCTGTGTGACCCTGGGCAAGTCACTTAACCCTGTTTGCCTCAGTTTCCTCATCTGTAAAGTGAGCTGGAGAAGGAAATGGCAAACCCCTCCAGTATCTTTGCCAAGAAAGTCCCTAATGGACTCACCACAGAGAGTCAGACATGACTGAACTAACTCAATCACATTACTCTCACCATCCTTCCTTTTCTTTAATAAAATGATTCAGGACTGTATTACCAATTTTGAGCCTGTATGAATCATTTGTTATTTGAATAACATAACGATATGGGGAAAAGAACAAGGGCGCACAGAGTCAGAAGACCTGAACCAAGTCTCAGTTCTACTGTATGATACTACTTACTATTTCTACAAACTGTGTAATCTGGGGCAAATCAACTCAGCCTGAGCAAGATCTCTCTGGCCTTGGTTTCCCTATCTGTAGAACAAAGGGGTTGGAGTAGTCGATTCATTCTGGCTCTGTTTTAGTCAGGCAATGAGCGTTTTTTAAGTGCTTAGGGTATTCCAGGCACGGTGCTAAGTTCTAATTTTTACTCTAAAATCTTTTTCTCTAGATCGATACAGGCATAAAGTCAAACTCTGCAAACCCAGTTCTTGGATAAAAATCAGATTTCCCAAATTTCCAGTTGCTTTATGTGTGTTATTCCCACACTTCAATTCTTCAGATATCTCTTAAGTCTAAAATCCACACACAACCATCTTAATTTCCAATGGTACCCTCAAAGTCTAGGTCTAGTTAGGGAAATATATCCAAATATATTTAGTCCCACACTCTGTATTATGCTCTGTCTTCACAGATTGGAACTTGGATAGGACTGGGCCTATGATTTCATTATATGAGGAACTCCCAAGTGAAGAAACCCTCTCTACCAAAGAGGGTCAGCACTTCCCTGGAAGTTAATAGTCCTAGAGAGCTGCCTGGAGCACTAAGAGATTAAGTGACTGGATCACGTAGCCATGATGTGTCACAGGGGAGTCCTGAACCCAGGTTTTTTTGATTTCAAGGCTAGCTCTCCATTCTGCCTTATTGTCTCTCCTGCCTACAACCCCCCCCCAGAAACATTTGTATTGTTGTTGTTCCAGTCATATCTGACTCTTTGTGACCCCATTTGGGGTTTTCTTGGCAAAGATACTGAAGTCATTTTCCATTTCCTTCTCTAGCTCATTTTACAGATGAGGAAACTGAGGCAAACAGGGTTAAGTGACTAGTCCAGGGTCACATAGCTCAGTAAGTATCTGAAGCTGGATTTGAACTCAGGAAGATGAGTTTTTCTGATTCTCAACCCAGTGCTCTATTCACTGAGCCACCTAGCTGCCCCACAAAGAACATTGAGGAAAAAGGGGGAAAAAAAGTTGTATTTAAGGGTCAGCTTGTTTTACTTTCTGTATAATCACTTAAACCACATTTATTCTCTGTGTGATCATACACCTAGTTCTGCTGCCTAACTGGAATCCAACATAGAATAAGTCATTCAATTAGCTGATAAACATTTATTAAGCACCTATTAAGTACAGCACTGTGCTGAGTGCTGGTGATACAAAAAGAGGCAAAAGACTGCCCTGATCTCAAGGAATTCACAATCTAAGGTCCAAAGGAGGAACTCATAACCTAAGGCAATGATAGCTGAGTAATACAGGTTGCCCCCTTACTTCTCACACCACAGGTTAAGCCAGAGAAAGACTTTAAGTTCAACCAATAAGAGGAGTATGGGAAAACTGAAACAAACGACTTTATAAAGCTACCAGGAAGAAAGTAACCAACAGAAAGTTGGGGTGGTATCAAAATGAGTTTGATCTTACACTTAACACTTACTAGCCATGTGACCTTGGTTAAGTCACTTAACCCCAATTGCCCTCCAAAAAAAAGGCAAAAAAAAAAAGAGTTTGATCTTAGATAAATCACTTAAATTCTGTGGACTTTGGTTTCTCCAAGGTTCCAACTCTCCCTTTACAAAATGGGGAGGATTGGACTTTGATTTTGAAGGCCCTTCCAATTCTAAATTTTTGAACCTAGGAACCTACTGTAGATTCAAGTTCTCTATCTTGACATGGGACTTCTGTCCCTCAGTTTCCTCAAAATGACAATTGCTAGAGTATATAGCATTTTAAGGGTTAACAAAGCTATTTGGTCCTCACAACCTACCTGTTAGGTAGGTGCTAATACTATTTCCATTTTAAAGATGGGGAAACCAAAATTAAAGGTGGCTAAGTTATTTGTCCAAGGTCACTAATACATGCACCAGTGTTGAACCAGGCCAGTTCAAATAATCCTTTTGTCCTCCACAGGGTCGCCAGCCTGGAGAGTGTGGGAGTAATCCTGTGCCAAGAATATGATGGTCACCAGAAACCCGTTGAATAAAACATTTGTTTACCAATTACTGTGTGTAAAGCACAGAGGGTAGAAAGATGAATGAGAGGCTGGTGATGCCCCTGGCACCCAAGGACTCCAAAATAGTAGGGAAGACAAAACCAGGACACAAAAAACTCAAGGGGAAAGTGCTGTATTCAAACACAGGTCTTCCTATATCCAACTGCAGTGTTCAATGTCTGCACTACCTTGCTAACTCTGTAAAATGAGCTCACTAGTCTCTAAGGTTCTTTCTAGGACTAAGTAAGTCTATGAGTAATATCGGACCCATCAAGAATGGGTTGAGAAAACTCAGTATTAGGACCACATTGCCAACCTGGGGACAGAGCCTAGAGCTGGGTGAAAGGGTTGAAGTTGTATCAGTCTCATCTAAGTAACAATACCATACCTATGACCTAATATTTATGTTTTTGCCCCAGATCTTCACATATTGTGGTAGTTTCACATTTACTCCAGGAAGAGTAAAAGGGACAGGATATACTCCCCAAAGTATTAGAGTTCTGATATGCTATTTCTGTTCTGAGGTATACTAGAAAAACAGGTAACTAAATGTGTTACTATTATTTTAAAAATAGGAGGAATTTGACCCTGTGTAAAGGCCTAAAAGGGTTATCTTATGAATCAATGTTTAAAGCTTTAGTGTAGAGACTTGGTGACATTTATTCTGAAGGTTCAGAGTAATTTTTTTAACCTCTTTAACGTTTCTTGTCTGTTTTCTAAACATTTAAGGTTGCAGACTAAGGGAGCTACTATTTCTCTAACTAAATTTACAATTAAAAACTCAAATCATAGATCTAGAACTAGAAGAGACCCCAGGCATCATCTGGTTCAATACTTTCATCTTCCAGATGAGAGAACCAAGGCCCAGAAAGAAGTGATTTGCTAGAGGTTAAAATGAGAGAACCAAGGCCCAGAAAGAAGTGATTTGCTAGAGGTTAAAGGTAGAAATTGTGAGATCTAGAATTTGAACCAATTCTTCCTAGTCCATTTCCAATCAGATACTATCTATCTATCTATTTATCTACCTATCTATCTATCTATCTATCTATCTATCTATCTATCTATCTATCTATCTGTCTGTCTGTCTGTCTGTCTATCTACCTACCTACCTACATACCTATTTACCTACCTATTTATCTACCTTCCTGTCTATCTACCTACCTGTCTATCTACCTACCTATCCATCCATCCATCCATCCATCTATCTATCTATCTATCTACCTGTCTGTCTGTCCGGCCAGCTGGCTGGCCATCCATCCATCCATCTATCTGTCCATCTGTCCATCCATCCATCCGTCCATCTATCCATCTATCTATCTTTCTATCTATCTATCTATCTATCTATCTATCTATCTATCTATCTATCTATCTATCTCTATAGATCTATCTGTCTGTCTGTCTGTCTGTCTATCAATTTGGATACATCTCTATATGCTGGCTCCCATAAAGTTGATATACCTAACAAATAAGAAAAAAAATTCCAACTAGTCTTAAAACCTGCTATAGAACCTTTATCAGAGTGTGACTTGTTACCAATTAATTTTAATAGTCTGATAATGAGGCAGGATTATTTTTCTTGTTTACTACTTCTAATTTCATACCTCCCACAATCCTGGCTACATTTATTTTTTAAATCTACAAATACATAGACTGATTTATTACTAGAGAAGGCTGGCAATATGCCTTATAGAAGATTTACCACAAGAATTTATCCCAGCTAAATGTAAGGGGAGAAAATCAATGAAGCTTTAGCCTGTGAACAGCACTGTATAGAAATGAAAAAAAAATGTTCAGCTGATTGTACACAAATGATTTCTCTAGAGCTCTTCAGATAAACTTGGGATTATTCTTATGGTCTTCTGTGTTTTATTTTTTAATGATCAATTATTAAGCCAATTGATGAAGAACTGAAGGAACTCTAGGGTACATTGAAAGTGAAGGCCTGTTTCATTCAGGGCCTCTTCTCAACTATCAAATCTGTCCATTCAGAGAGTTGAGGATTAGACAATGTGTCCCTTCCCTGAGCTGTTTGTGTTTCTGTAAAATTAGTAATTGGACAGGGAGTACCACTAATTCCCATTTCTCTATTTGAAAGTTACTATAAGGTTCTTTATCAAATTGAAACCCATATAGCTATGGTGGGCAGAAAGGAATTAACCCCCTCTCTGTTTTTCTCATTGAATTTGATCCTAGGAGCAAATTCCCTTAAACTGGCTTTTTAAAACCTTTGTTTTTCTTTTTAATCACTTCTTTAGGTTTCTTTTCATGAGCTATTTAAAGAAGTTCAGATTTTTCTGATGAAATGATTTAAGTAAGTTCAATACCAAAAGAAGGCTTAGGACTTTTTAAACCCTTACTGATATTTTAGAAATACAATAACTAAGTCAGATTTAAAAACCAAAATAGACAAACAAATAAGCTATTAAATAAACAGAAACATTTCTCCATCACCGTTCTCTGGATTTCTGAGATACTCTACACATAGTACTTGAATTCTAGGAGCACTATATAAACCAAACTAAGATAAGTTATTATTGAGTGCTGTATATGGTCTGTATACCATGAGGGAGTTGAATATAAAATAATAGTATTATTACTCTACTTTAGTGCCTCCCTATGAGACCTTAGTGACCCTCGGTTCTCTAAAGCAATGCCAATGGAGCTTGGGTTGGACCTACTGCAGTGCTGGGAAGGCTTCTGGAATCATCCAGGCATTGTTTGATTTATTAGAACCAGATCATCTAACTATGGAAAAGGTCATCACTGGCAAGCTGGCCACTTTACTTGGTGACAAATGTTTTGGTCCCCATAAACCAAAATAGTAATAACAACTCACATTTCTGAAAAAGAGTAATGACAACAATAATTCACATTTCTATCCCACGTTATAATTTACTGAACACTCTGACTCCTCCCACATAGCTAATCATTTACCAAATCTTGACCTTCTTATCTCAACATTTCTCATTTCTTACATATCTTCTTCATTCACTCAGTAGTCCCCACCCTTAACAATTCTCACCTGGACCATCAAACAGTCTTCTGGGAAGGGTTGGCAGCTGGTCGCCATCAACATTACAAAGCTGGAGAGGATAGAGTTGTCAAACACAGAGCAAGGATTCATGGGCAAGATCAGCACTAGTAACAGCTGCTGTCAGCAGAAGGCCTCCTTATGCCTCTCTCTATTCCCCTGCAATGACACCTATCCCAGGTTCCAATGGGGCAGCTAGCCCCAGAGAGGGATATCACCAGGTCAGAGGACCAAAGATCCTTTTGCCAGCAATAGATTTTATCCCCAAATACTGTATACTGCCATCTGCCTGGGGTCACATAAGCAATTATCAAAATAGGGCCTATGTGACTTGGAATATTAGCATTTCATATTTTACAATCTTATTTTTCTGACTCTTATTTTCTAGCAAACAGTCTAATATATAGTAAGGACTTAATAAAGATTTATTTATCAATTAAGTGATTGGCTCCTTTCTGTGCCCTTCTCTAATTTACACTTGATTTTCCCCCTAGGCTCTTTTCCCCTTCAGCTTCCACCCAGTCAAATTCTTTTGACACTCCTCCCTCACTCCCATGATAGAGGGACTTATAGATGTACAGCAAGCAGGTCTTAGTGAGGGTTGCAACAAGGCCTGGCCACATCCTACCATGTTCTCCCTGCCTCAAGTCTCTCCCCACTTATATTCACCTTCACACACAGCTTCCAAAGGAATTGTCCAAAAATAGAAATATTTATTACAATACTTCCTTCCCCCAATAAACTTCAGAGGCTTCACTATTCTAACATATAAATCTCTTAACAATCAAGACTCTTCTTAGCACTCCTTTCCTTGTACTCTATTTCAGCTACATTGTCCTACTGTCTGGCCCACACATATAACACCATCTCTGTGCCTTTGGATTGGCTGCCCCCCCATGCTTGGAATGCACTACATCCCCATCTCTGCCTCTTGGAATCTCCCATTTCCTTCAATACTTAACTCAAGCATGACTTTTGACATGAAGCATTTCTCAATATCCATATTACCCCTCTTCCTCCCACAAAGGCTTCATTTTCATTTTTTGTACATCTGTATTTACTCACATTTGTACATCCAATCTCTTTGATTTGAATGTAAATTGCTTAAAGGCAGGGAACATAGTAAAAGCTCAACATATGGGTGTTGATTAATTGCTCCTATTGGTCTAATCAGCCACAGTTGGACACACTTTAATTTGACTCTGGAATAGTGATGTCATTTTAGCGCTCTTCCAGAATGAAACACAACAACCAATCAGCCTATGTAAGAAAAATGACCCCTCTCTTCAAGTTTTTAGTTTAATTGGGGAGAGAAAACATAAATAGATGAAATGTTAAATAACAATTCAATAATATTAATACTCTTTTAAGATAAAAATAGTAGAGATGTCACAAGGCCAATCTCCTTGATCAATTGCCAAATGAAACATATAGATAATCAGTGCTATGACAGTTCAAAAAAAGGAGAGCTCAGTTCATTATGGAGATGGTGAAGTCAAGTAAGTAAGCATTTCTTAAGTGCCTACCATGTTCCAGGAAATTTTCTAAGCTATAGGGATACAGAGAAAAACAAAAATTAAAAAGAAATGAACAAAAAACTCAATTCCTCATCTCAAGGAGCTCACAGTTGAATGGAAGAAATAAACCACTAACAATTATGTTCAGAAACACATACTATGCACACACACACACAATTAGAAACAGTCTCAGAGAGAATGCAAAAGCATTAAAGGGGACCAGAAAAGGCTTCTTGTAGAAGGCAGGCTTTTAGCTGAGACTTGAAGCAAACTAGGAGCCAGGGAATCCAGGAAGTGAAAATGAAGAGGAAGAGATTCCAGAGCTGGGAAAAGGGAGTGAAAAGGCCTTGATTCACAAGATGGAGTGTCAATTAAGGAACAGCAAGGAGACCATTATCACCAGATCAGAGAGTAGCTGGGGTGGGGGGGGGGAGGCAAAGGGTAAAAAGATTAGGAAACTAGATTAGAGTTGGGTTAGGAAAACTTTTAAAAACCAAACTGAGGACTTTATGTTGGATCATGAAGGTAATAGGGAGCCAGGGGATCTATTGAAAAGAAAAAAATGACATGATCAGACTGGAGCTTTAAGAAGATCAGTTTGATAGCTGAGTGGAAGATACACTGGAATAGAGAGAGATAAGTCAGGGAGATAAACCAGGTTATTGCAATAGTTTTGGCATGAGGTGATGAGAACCTGTACCAGGATGATGGCAGTGTCAAAGGAAAGAAAGAGGCATATATGAGAGATGTCATGAAGGTATAATTGATAGTACTTGTCAGTTCACTGGACACATAGACTAGGAATGAGTGAGGAGCTGAGAATAACCACCAAGGTTGCAAACTAGGTTATTGGAAAGATGGTGATGCTCATCAATAAGAAGTGGGGAGACATCTCAAATTCAACATGCTGAGTTTTTTCAACATGTTGAGTTTGAGATGCTTAAATCAGGAGAATTTAAAAGAAGAAACATGGAATCATAACATTTTAAACCTAGCAGTATCTTCAGCCAACATTTAATCCCAAACTCTGTTATTTTATGGAAGAGGGAACTGAAACCCAGGGAGACAAGTGGTTTAACCAAGGCCACACACCTAGTTACTGATAGAGACTAGAAAATGTCTAGTGACATCTGGTTTAGTGAGTTTTCGAATACCACAGTGCTTCCCCTATCTATTCTAAGGTCATGAGCAACCTGTCACTTAGGCATTTCTTACTGTGCCACTGGGTACATCACAGGAAAAATTATGTCAATCTCAAGGGAGCAGATATTTCAGTAGTAAATTACATTTGAGACATATGAGGTCCATGTTCAAGGTCAAGATAGGTAGCTTCTGGGAGCATCAACAGTAGATGGCCTCTAAGACGGCAGCCAAATCTTTAGTTTTGAAAGTTATTAATCTTTACATGATCTTTGAAGTCAACGGCAGGAGGAAGATTAGTATTATTTAATTTCATTCAATTTACAATACAAAAAACAATTAAGGTGAATAATTATGAAAGTAAGGTCAACTCAATTTTCTATACTAATGGTTTTTTTTGTTACCAGCCTCATTATGGCTAATTCCTTTCATAATCTTTGCCATCTAACCTCATTTGTTTCATTTATAAGTGGCAAGAAATGCACATCATAAAACTGCACTGAAATCAAGACAGCCGTGTGTCAGTTTAGTGATCTCCAGAGAAAGTAATTATTGTCTCTAGTTAACCTTTCAGGGGAGAGTCTTCTGAGTATTCCCAATGAGGTGTTACATTTGTCAAAGTGAAGTTTTCCTTTCTCAAATTTTAATCATTTGTCCTAAAGTCAAATCACATGGAAACCCCTGCCCCAACCTCCTAGAATTCTGACATTGCTCTGCCTGTTAGTGAGCTAAGCAACCAAATGGAGAAACACTCCAGTCTGCTTAAAATGTACAGCTATTCGATACAAATGGAAATATTTTGAAAATATGCATAATATTCTTGCTCACTATTTTCCCTGAATAAATATCTAGATGCTTTTACTAGAAGTATGTAGAAATTGTTTTGGATTCCTTATGATACTGTTCTATGAAGGAGGTATGTTGAAAGAGTACTATTTCTGTGGTCAAGAGAATTGGAATTCATATTCTACTTTTGTGACTTTAGGGAAGTCATTTTCATTTCCCTGGGGCTCGGTTTCCTCATCTGTAAAATTAGGGGTTGAGCTAAATGGCTTTTTTTTCTTTTTTTTTTTTAGGGCAGTTGGGGTTAAGTAACCTGCCCAAGGTCACACGGCTAGTTTTTTTTTGTGTTAAGTGTCTGAGGCCGGATTTGAACTCAGGTACTCCTGACTCTAGGGCCAGTGCTCTATTCACTGCGCCACCTAGCCACCCCAGATAAATGGCTTTTAAAGTCCCATCCAGATCCCTCAAGCTATGATCCTGTGAACAACAGATCTCAAAATATTCCACAATGAAAGGATGACTTTAAGAGATCACACAAAGTCCTAAGGCCCATAGACTCCCACACAGATGCACTAGTTAATGGTTGTTTGCATTACAAAAGTATTCCTCACTTTATAAAGAGTATTTTATGTATTTGTCTCTCCAGTGGAAATACTTCACTGTCAGACTCTTAACCATCATCCCTAGGGATGATATATAGCTTAGAGTGACATAGGCTTAGGGATGAATATTTTCTTCTTGGTTTCCATGAACTTATCCTTTGGAATTCTTTTTGGATTTTATCTCTTCCACAAAGTTTTTACCAACAACTCCTGCATGCAGGAACCTATCTCTCCTTCTCGTTGACTGTGCCAATAATTGCTATATTTAATCCTGTCTCTTAGTACCCAGTACTTAATATTGTCTTAATTATTCCATGGGAAGCTGTATTGTTTGTCAGAGGCACCCAAGGTATAACAAGCAAGCAAGCATTTATGAAGTGCCCACTATGTGCTAGGGACTATGCTAAGCCTGGCTATACAAAGAAAGGCCAAAGGCAGTTTGCTATTATCAAGAAACTCATGGTCTAATGGAGTAAAAAATATACAAAGATATATTTAGGATAAATTGGAGACAATTGACATAGGGAAGGCACTAGCATTAAGTAGGATCGGGAAATGTTTTTTGAAACAAGTGAGATTTTAGCTGGGACTTGAAGGAAGTGAGAGAAGCGAGGAGGGAGGAGGAAGCAGAGAATTTCAGGAAAAGGGGAAAGCATACAAATAAGGTGGCTAAAATGTACTTACCCTTTTGATTCGAAGATTATACTACAGGGCTTATCTATGATAAGAGGAAGCTCCCCTATACATCAAAATATTTTTATATTATTTCATGATAGCAAAGTGTTGGCAGAGAAGAGTGGGGAGAAGTCCATTGGAGAATGACTAAATAAAGTGTGGCAACTGAAAGGAATAGGATATTACTGTTCAGTAAGAGCTAATAAATATGATGAATACAGAGAAGCATAGTAAGATATAAATGATGTAATGCAGAATGAAGTAAAGCAGAACCAAGCAAACAATATTTATATGACCACAATGATGTAAAAGGAAAAACAACCACAAAGTAATCAAAAGTGAATGTTGCAGATTTAAAATAAACAAGCTTGTTTTGAAACAACAGATATGAGAAGATAGTCCTACCCTTTTCCAGATTTGGGAGGTTAATGATTGTTACTCATTGCACATGCTTTTTAGAATTTTTATGTCTTGTTTAGTTATGATGGTTTTTTTTATCCTTTTCTTTTTTTCTTCAAAAAGTGTCAGTTTTCTCTGGGATACTTACTAGAGTGAGATGGAAGGGATAATAGGAGAAATCTCAGTAATACAAAAAAAGAATAGAAATTAATGAAAATATTTGTACTACTATTTTATTTTTTCCAATTACATGTAAAAACTATTTTGAATATCCTATCATACTCAACTCTCACCTGTACTCTCTATGTATAC
Source organism: Pseudocheirus occidentalis (assembly GCA_028646575.1). Taxonomy (NCBI): domain Eukaryota; kingdom Metazoa; phylum Chordata; class Mammalia; order Diprotodontia; family Pseudocheiridae; genus Pseudocheirus; species Pseudocheirus occidentalis. Next base: position 135,344,105 of record CM053595.1, read on the forward strand.
TACTAATTGTCCTAATAATAATAAAGTTCTTAAGAGTTAACAAGTGTCTACCCATCTAGGACTATCAATAGTTAAATCTTATTGAATTCCTTATGATTTCTCTTTCCTGTTCAACTTTTTATGCTTTTGTTGAGGCTTGTATTTGAAAAGCATATTTTCTATTCATCTCTATTCTTTTTAATCATAAATGCTTGAAAGTCTTCCATTTGATTAAATATCCATTTTTCTCACCCAAAGGATTATGCTCAGTTTTGCTGGGCAGGTGATTCTTGGTTGGAAACCAAATTCCTTTGTCCTTGAGAATATCACATTCTAAGCCTTCTGATCTTTTAATATAGAAGAAATGAAATCTTAAGTTATCCTGACTATGACTCCAGAATATTTATACTGTTTCTTTCTGGCTATATGCAACATTTCCTCCTTGCCATGTGAGTTTTGGAATTTGTCTTGGAATACCTTGGAAAAGTTTTATTTTGGGACCTCTTTCAGTAGGTGATCAATGAATTCTTTCAATTTCCATTTTACCCTATGGTTCTAAGATATCCAGATAGTTTTCCTTTATTTATTGAAATATGACTTCTAGGCTCTTTTTTTTATAATAGTTTTCAAGTAGTTCAATAATTCTTAAATTATTTCACCTTTATATATTTTCCAAATTAGTTGTTTTTTTTCAATGAACTATTTCATTTTTTCTTCTGTTGTGTTCTGTTGTTTTATTGTTAATTTATGTTTTATGGCGTCATTAACTTCCCCTTGCCGAGTTCTAACTTTTGATGAATTATTTTCTTCAGTAAGCTTTAGTACACCTTTTCCATTTAACCAATTCTATTTTTAAGGAGTTCTTTTCTTTAATTAATTTCTGTTCATCTTTTTCCATTTGACCAATTTTGCTTTTTAAGGAGTTTTTTAATCTTCACTTCATTTTTGTGCCTCTCTTACAATTTGGCCTATTCTGTTTGATAAGGGGTTGGGTTTTTTTCAGTATTTTTTTCTGCCTCCATTAGCAAACCATTGACTCTTCATGATTTTCTTGAATCACTCTCATTTCTTTCCCCCCTTTTTCCTCTGCCTCTGTTATTTGATTTTTAATTATTTTTGAGCCCTTCTAGGAATCTTGACTGGGGCAGGGGGTGAGGGGTGGGGCTGAGAACAATCCACATTTTTTGTGAGGTTTTGCATATAGCTGTTTTGAAACTGTTGTCTACTTCTAAGGTTGTGTTTTGATCTTCCCTGTCATCATAGCAACTCTCTATGGTCAGATTCTTTTCTGATGTTTGTTCATTTTTCCAGTTTATTTCTTGATTCTTAATCTTATGTTTAAGTTGTGCTCTGCCTCTGAGGTAGAGGAGATACTATCCCAAGTTTCAGGTTTTCTGTGCTGCTATTTTCAGAGCTAGTTCTGGGGTTCTGTAAGTTTTCAGTCCTTCCAAGGTGATGTGACACTCTTTTTTCAACCTTGCAGTTGTGTCCAGGGGCTCTGCTTCTGCTAGTGCTCTTCCTTGCCCTGAGACTTCAAATTGGAATCAATATGGTCAATGCAACAGAATCTTGTTCTCAGTTCCAGAAAAATGTCCCCTATAATCTCTTTCTCACCATTTGTCTGACCCCCTTACCATCTGTGGGCTGAGAGTTCCAGAAGGCACTGCTGCCCATTCAGTTGTCCCCAGTTGCTGCTGGCTTGCTGGCCAGAGCCTACACCAAACTGTCCTTAAGTCTCACTTCAGTACAAAAAAACCATTCCTGCCAACCTTCTAGGTTTTTCTTGGGCTGAAAATTTGTTTTACCCCTTCTTTTTGTTGGTTCTGCCATTTCAGAATTCATTTTGAGTAATTATTTTAAAGTTGTTTGGAGGGGGATTGGGGAGAGGTTGGGTGAGTCCCTGTCTTCACATCTCTATCTTGGCTTTTCCCATCAATAAAAATTTACTTTAGAAGAAATATAAGTCAAGTCATATATTATAGGGGGATAGATTTTGAGCTGAAAGAAAAGTTAAAGATCATCATGTCCAACTCCATTCTTTTTTTCTTTTATTTTTTTCACCTTTTAAATTTATCATTTATTTATTTATTTTTAGTTTTCAACATTCATTTCCTTAAGATTTTGAGTTACAAATTTCCACCCCATCTTTCCCCTACCCCCAATTCCAAGATAGAGAGCCTACTGAATACCCTTTTCCCCCAATCTGCTCTCTTTTATATCCTCCCCTATTTCCCTCCCATAACTTTCCAGTAGGGCAAGATGGGTTTCTATATCCCAGTGCCTGTATAATCTTATCTCCCAGTTGCATGTAAAACACAATTTTTTTAACATTTGTTTCGAACTTTGATTTCCAGATTCTTTCCCTTCTTTCCTCCTCAACCACCCCCACTGGGAAGACAAGCAATTCAATATAGGTTGTATATGTGTAGTTACACAAAATGTTTCCATAGTAGTTATATTGTGAAAGACTAACTATATTTCCATCCATCCTATCCTGCCCCTCACTTATTCTATTTTCTACGTTGACTCTGTCCCTTTTCAAAAACAATTGCTTCTAACTACCTTCTCCCCCAATTTGCCCTCCCTTCTATTATCCCCCCTCTTACTAACTACCTTTCCCCCTATTTTCCTGTAGGGTAAGGTACCCAATTGGGTGTATGTTATTCCCTCCTTAAATCAAATTCAATGACAGTAAGGTTGACCCATTCTCTTTCACTTTCCTGCTTTTCCCCTCCATTGTAACAGTGTTCTCATGCCTCTTTTATATAATTTACCCTATTCTATCTCTCCCTTTCTCCTCCCATTATATTCCTCTCTCACCTCTTAATTTTATTTTTTTAGATATCATCCCTTCCTATTCAACTGACACTGTGCTCTCTGTCTATGTATACATGTACCCACATATACACACTCACATATGTATTTATGCACACATTCATTCTCCTATACATACATATATGTATGCATACACACACACACACACACACACATATATATATATATACACATATATATTTTCTTCAACTATCCTCATACTGAGAACTCTCATGAGTTATACTTACTGTTTTCCACACAGGAATGTAAATAGTTCAACTCTAATAAGTTCCTTATGATTTCTTTTTCCTGCATACCTTCTCATGCTTCTTGTATTTGAAGGGCAAATTTTCTGTCCAGCTCTGGTTTTTTCATCAAGAGTATTTAAAAGTCCTCTATTTCATTGAATGACCATATTTTCCCCTGAAATATTATACTCAGTTTTGCTAGGTAGATAATTCTTAGTTTAAATATTAGCTCCTTTGACCCCTGGAATATCATTTTCCAAGCCCTTTGATCCCTTAATGTAGAAACTGGTAGATCTTGGGTTATCCTGATTGTATTTCCACAATACTTAAATTGCTTCTCCCTGACAGCTTGTAATATTTTCTCCTTGACCTGGGAACTCTGGAATTTGGCTATGATATTCCTAAGAGTTTTCTTTTTAGGGTCTCTTTTTCAAGAGGGGATTGGTGAATTCTTTCAATTTCTATTTTGCCCTCTGGTTCTCGAATATTAGGGCATTTTTGCTTGATAATTCTTGGAGGATGATTTCTAGACTCTTATTTTTTTATCATGGCTCTCAGATAGTCTAATAATTTTTAAATTATCTCTCCTGGATCTATTTTCCAGGTCAGTAGTTTTTCCAAAGAGTTATTTCACATTGTCTTCTATTCTTTCATTTGTTTGGATCTGTTTTGTAGTATCTTGATTTCTCATACAGTCATTAGCTTCCATTTGCTCCAAGTTAATTTTGAAGGAATTATTCTCTTCAATGAATGTTTGAGATTCCTTTTCCATCTGGCCAGTTTGGCTTTTTAAGGCATTCTTCTCCTCATTGGCTATTTGGTCTCTTTTGCATTTGAGTTGGTCTATTTCTTAAGGTATTATTTTCTTCATTATTTTGTGGGGTCTCCTTTAGCAGGCTGTTAACTTGCTTTTTTTCTTACATCATTCTCATTTATCTTCCCAATTTTTCCTCCACTTCTCTTACTTGATTTTCAAAATCCTTCTTGAGCTCCTCTATGACTTGTGAGCAGTCCATATTTATCCTGGAGGCTTCTGATGCTGGAGTTTTGACTTGGTTGTCTTCCTCTGGTTCCACTTTTTTATGCTTTATGTCCCCAAAAATGAATTCTATGGTCTGATTGTACTCCTTTGCTTGCGTATCTTGCTAGCCAATTACTTGACTTTTGAGCTCTTTACTGTGGTAGAACTCTGCTTTCAGAGTGGAGAGACCTATGTCCCAAATTGCTGGGGTTTTCTCAAAAAGGTTGCCAGAGCTATGAGGAGGGTGCCCTCTCACAGCCACCACAAGTTCTGACAGACTGGCATTTCTTACCCCAGGACCACCACCCAACACTGTGACCCAGATCCAAGCAGGTCATAGCAAGAGCAATTACCCTCTGAATGGTCTCTTGTTCCCCCTACAATATGCAAACAAGGAGCTCTGGGGGCAGCCATGTGGAAGCAGCTGCTCTGCTTCCACCTCTCTCCTGGGGGCAGGGGCCAGGCATTGCTCTTCAGTCACCCTGTTCCAACAGAGTTTCCTCACTGACATTTTACTTTCTCTTTACTATTTTTGGGTTGAGAAGTCTGGAAACCACCACAGCTGTCAGTGATTCACTCTCCTGAAGTCTGCTCTGACCAGGCTGGCCACTGGTCAGGGCTTGTACAGTTCATGCAGCACTGTGCTCAGTTCCCAGCCTGGTGTGATAGTCCCTTCCTGTCAGCCTTCCAGGCTGTCTGTAGCAGGAGATTTGTTTCTCTCTGTCACTCTATTGGCTCTGTAGCTCTAAAATTTGTTTAGAGTCATATTTTACAGGTATTGGAGGTGGTTGGTGCGGGAGCTCAAGCAAGTTCCTACTTTTACTCCACCATCTTGGCTCCACCCCCTCCAACTCCATTCTTTTGCAAATGAACAAACTGAGGCACAGGATGGTTAAGTAACATGCCATGATCATACAGTTAATGTCTGAGATAGGATCTGAACCAAGTATGCTTAATTCCAAGTACAGTGCACCATCCACTATACCCTGCTCTCATTACAGTTACTTCACCATTCTGGGTCTCAGTTTCCTTATGTAAAAAATGGTGGATTAGACTAGATTATTTTTAAACGTCCTTTTAGTCTTAATGTTCTACATTGTGTGCTTCAGCATCTCTTCCAGATATCCTTGACTGTTTTTAAAAAAAAATCATTCTTTGTGCCTCCTAAAAGGTTTTAAGTGGCAAAAAAGGGTGGGTGGGATAATGAGTTTTTAGCAGGATTTCCTGCAAAGTGAAGACGAATCGAGAAGTGGTACATGCAATTAAGTTAAATTAAATGATTGCTTCTATATCACTATCCCATATGGAGTGGGAAACTTCAGAATATCAGGAATGAATGGAAATCCAAGATCAATTACCAATGGAGATTCAACACCATTTAAACCCTCTGTATTTGGCATATGTGTACATATACATACCTTTCCAAACATAGGCCTCTTCCTCCTTTCATGGTAGATGTGACAGAGAATGTCATTCCCTTCTCAAAATGACCATTACAAATGGTACACCTGTGTTCAAACCAAACTTATGGAGCAGCCTTTTGAGACACCAAGATCTATAGCCACAGTAAATTCCCACAGACATATTAACGTTCACCTTCATAATGCCTTAATTGTGCAGAAACCATTATACAAGAATGTTAAGGTGAAGAGGATACTTGTGTAAATGTTAAAGGAAGAGAGCCAAGCAAGATGCCTAAATTAAAAGGGTGAAAGGTCCTGAGCAGGCTTTCACTAGAGAAAGATTCATGGACATGCACTGCCTCGACATGAATAGACTTCCACATAAATTATCTCAATGTGATGCTAGGAAGTCAAGGGGAACTTTTTTAAAACCAGGAATTTGCAAAAGGTTAAATTAAGATGAAGATTGGACAATTATTTTTGTTCTCCTGCCTGGCAGGGCTTCTACTAATGTTTGTGTACAGAAGTGGTAATGGCAGGATTCTTCAAAGCCTTTTCAGGAAAATCATATCATTGGCGAGAAAGCATTTGATTTTATAAAAAGCTTACATTTGTAAGTGATATGGAAAAGAAAAAAGGATTGCATGAGCTAAGTGCTCCATGAGGTTATTTGTGTGAAAGCTGGTAGGATTCCACACATCTTCATCATGCACGTTATCATAGGGTGGGGGTAGTTGTTTTTAATGGGAATAGTTAATTATGTACCATTCCTTTGTGCATGAAGGTGATACCACTGACCCACAATTAGTTGGATGTGGCCTCTGGGTCATGTCTCTAGGAAACGAGAGGCTCAAACACTATGCCACCCAGATTAGCTTGCCTGACCCTCTTGTGAAGTTTTTTCAAGATGGCTAATAATGTTCATTGATTGACTAAATAAATGAATGGTCAGGACTTCGGGTGTTGTGTGTCTATGGAAATATTCTCTGTGGAAAGTAAGCTACATTGTTTGAACGTGCATCCCTGGCTTTGAGCTCTGTGTTAATTGGCCCAGGTGCAGGGAACAGATAAAGATAGAAGTACAGAATCTTGGAGCCTAAGAGCCAAATGGATTCCTGAGTCATTTACCATTAAAATGTCATAATAATCGCTTATTTTTTCATAGTCTTTTCTGGTTTGCAAAGTGCTTTAAACACATTATCTCATTTCACAGAATCTCTAGTGTTAGAATAAATCGCAGAAAAATCTGGCTCAGCATGATTCCCTTTTATTGCAACCCTGAAAAGTGGTCATCCAGTCTCTTCTTGAGAAATTCAAGTGGGTGAGGAAAGTCACAGACTTAGGGGAGATCTATTTCACTTTGGGATGACTCTGATTGTTGGGAAATTTGGCCTTCCATTAAGCAGAAATCTGCCCATGTTCAATCACCACCTATTGCTCTTGGCTGTACCATGTGCCAGATACTGTACAAAGGGCTTTAAGAATATTATCCTACTTGATGCTCATAACAACCCTGCAAAGTAGGTGCTGTTATTACCCTCATTTTACACATTAGGAAACTTGAGGTAAACTGAGGTTAAGTGGCTTGCTGTGGATCATGGAGTTAGGAAGTAGCTAAGCATGGATTTGAACTCGTATTCCCAACTCCAGGCCCAACATTGTGACATCTAGATACTTCAAGAATAAATCTAGTCCCTTTTCAACACGAGAATCATTCAAACATTTGAAAATACATATGATGTCCCTTCTACCACCTTTTCCTTTCTCCAGGCTAAACATACCCAGTTCCTCAAAAAGATCCTTGAATGATAGAATATTTAGTATCACCCCACCACCACCACCATTCTAATTGATTTTCTCTAACCATGCTAGAATTTTTCAATGTATTTTCTTTAAAATAAATGGATCCCTGAACTAAGCAAAATATTCTAAATATAGCTAGACAACTGGAACTATGACCTCCCTTAATCTAGATACTATGCCTCTCTTAATGCAGCCTAAGATTACATTCACTTTTTTGTCTATTATTTAATATTGCTGACTTATGGTGACTTATGCTAACATTTCACCCAAAGCTCCAGATCCTTTCCCACATAAACTGTTGTCTTATCCATCCTGTCCCATTCCTTATCTGTGAAAATGAGATATTGACTGTAAATGTAGGACTATATCTTTACTCAATTCTTTTATTAGAATCAGTCCATAATTTTTGCCTGACAAGATCTTTTGGGATCCTGAATAAAATCTAAAACATTACCTATCATTCCCACTTTTTTGTCATCCTCAAATTTTACAAACATGCCTTTACTTCAACTGTTGATGTTGAAATACAGAGAATCAAGCACAGATTCCTAGGGCACTCCACTAGAGAACATGCTGTAAGTTGAAATGAGACCATTAATGAGTACTCTTTGAGTCTAGTTCTTCTTCAATGTAACTATGTAATTAAGCAAGCAATCAACAAACATTTAAATGCCAGGGACCTTAACAGGTACTAGATAAATAGGGACAAAAGCAAAATGTTTTAATGAAGGAGACAAATTGTTAATACATATGTATACATGAGATATATACAGACAAAATACAAGGTGGACTTAAAAGGGAGGGTGCAAGCAACATGCAGAAACAGGAAAGGCCCCTCACAGCAGGTAGATCATGAGCAAAGTCTTAAAGGAAACCAAGGATTCCTGGCACTCTCTTTGAAAAGAAAGCATGTTCAGCATGGGAGACACAAAACAGATCAGGACAAAGACACAGAGACAGGAGGTAGAGAATAGTGTGGAAGGAACATTAAGCTGACCAATATGGAGGGATCATAACAATTGTGGAAGGGAGTAACATGGAAGAAGACTGGAAGACAGGAGAGGCAACAAGTTATGAAAAACTGTAAATGCCTGAAAAGTTCATATTCAGTCCTAAGAAGAACAGAGAACCACTGGAGTTTATTGAGTAAGAGAGTGATATGGTTGGGTCTACGACCTAGAAAAATCACTTTAATAGTTCTGTGGAGGATGTATTGTAGCGTCAAAAGGTGACGCAAAGAGTTCAAATGGGAGGCTATTACAATATTCCGGGCAAGAGGAAATAAGGATCTGACTAGGGAGATGGCTCTCTTAGTAGAAAGGAGTTGGTGTGTTTAAGATATGTTGTGGAGATAGAAATGACAATACTTGACAACCAACTGTCTTTATGAGATGAATGCATGAGGGATTGAGGATGAAAGCAAAGTTGTAAACCTCGAGTGACTATAAGAATAATGACACCTTCAATAGCAATAGGGAAATTCAGAAAAAGTAGAGGTTGGGAGTAAAAAAGATGACTTCTGCTTTGAATATGTGGAGATAATTGTGGGATATCCGATTTGAAACATCCAACAGGAATTTGGTGATATGGAACTAGAACTCAGGAGAAAAATTCGGGCTGATAAAGATTCTACCTCTATCATTTAGTCTACATCACTTATTTTTTTTGTTCGAAATCAACTTACAATTTTCAAAAGGATTTCAGCACAGCATTTAAAAAAGTCTCTCTTGTTATTATCTAATTATTTAGATAATTTGTCCACAAGAAGAGCAAGAGAGACTGTAAAATGCTGTGCTGGAATCTAGTTATGTTATGACTATAGCCTTCCCCTGATCTACCAATCTATAGTAGCTGGTCAAGGGAGGAAGTGGAGTTGGTTTTGCGTAGACTTTTCTTGATAAACTGGCTCATCTGCTTTGTCTTTTTCTTTAACTTGATCTCCCTGTCTCACTCAGATTAGAAGTGTAGCAGCTACTCACAAGCCTGATGCCACTACAGATAAATGTTACCTTTGCACCTTTTCCAAGATGCTCCATTTCCAACCCAGGCTGGTTTGCCCTTCCTCAGGCAGTGTCTTCCCCCTACCCCACACCAGATACTTCCAATGTTGGGAGCGAGATTTAATAAGACACCCATGTGAATTTTCCCTACATTTGCTCAGACCTTCCAAACTCAGGTGATCTACTAACTTCAGTTGCCCTAGTAGCAAGGATTATTGAAAGTGTACACCATTACCCTTTACTCTATTTGATTTTCTTGATCATTACTTCCTTTCATTAATGCTCAGAAACCATCTCTTTAAAGGTGTATTCTAGAATTTTATAGGGAGTAGAAGTAATACTCACTGACCAACAATTTTCAGACTGTGCCCTTGTACCATCAAAAAAAATTAAGACATTTGCCTTTAACTAGTCCTGTTGTATCCCCATTCTCTAAGATTTTTTCAAAGACTACAAACTGGCTTGGTATTATTGTATCTGCCAGATACTTTCATCACACTAGCATGTAATACACTTCTGTTCCTGTAGATCTTGTGACTTGAACTCACTGATGCCCTCATGATCTCATAACTTACCTTTTGTATCACTTCCATTTGCCATCTTTGCCCCATCCTTCCTAGAGGACATTCCCCTTGATAGAGAAAAAAAACATAAGCAAGATAATAGTTAAGTAGTTCATATTTCTCATCATTATTCATCATCAACTCATTTGCCCTGAGCAGTGTTCCTATCCCATCTTTGGTACTTTTCTTCCCTTCAACATAGCCTTTTTTTTAATGACCTTTTCTTGTTTGTTTTCCTTAACATTTATCACCAGCTCCAGCTCATTTTGTTCTTTATTGCTCCTGACAATATTCTTATATTCTCTTTTTTATTCACCCTCTGTTATTTGCCTTTGCAACCATCTTCCATACATTTCTTTTAAAAATCTTAGTTCCCTGTACATTCAAATTAGTCTTTTTAGTCGGGCCTGCATTAAACTGGCAGCAGTAACAGTCACAGTACTTATAACACTAAGGTTTTCAGTGGTTTTGCCCAGGAATTTATAATCTTTAATAATATTTTCTAGGTTCTTTCTGGTGTTAGTATTTTCACCACATGAATCATAAGGAACGAGTACTGGTCATTTCGTTTGACAAATCTTGGGAAGCTCTTAGTCATGTCCCAGCCTCTTCTCCAGGAAGAGAGCAGACCTTTATACTGCTTATATCAGATCAACAAATAGTTGCCTTGATATCACTCAGTAAGATCCTTATTATTTGACTCTTCTTTCTTTTAATATTATTGTTCTAAACTTCAATGATATCTTTTCCATCATTCCGTGGTTATTTCCCAATAGTCCCACCCCCACTGTACCCTCCCTTAGCACAAAGATAAGCATTTAAGCAAAACTAGTGAAGAGAATACTCTCTCACAGAGTATGCACCATTCCAGACTCATGGGTCCTAATATCTCTACCAAAAAGAGGAGATTATGTTTCCTTATCTGTTCTCTGTGACCAAGGTTTACTCATTATTTGTTGATTTCATTTTCAAATGGTGCATAGATATGCAATCACATCAGCATTTCTTGAGGGGCAAGAAGCTGATTTTTCTTGAGAACTTTTCACTCTATTCCAAGCTCTTAGCAGCCCTTTTATCTTTCTTTCCTTGTCTGTTACATGCTTCTATTTGAAAATATTTTTAATCATAATATTTTCAAAATTTTTCAGTCATTTTTATCGATAGCTGCCTTGGGATCACTTTTATTTCTAAATATACCTATTTCCTAGCCATTAGTCAGCTTGCCACCCCTTGTAACTAACAACAAGAAAGAAAGGCAGTTTGGCAAAAACCAACACATCAGCAATATCAGATGGTTTATATGGTGCTCCTCTGCAAAGACAGGATGATGGTGTAATTTTTAAAAATCTTTTTCCAGATTTAAAATTTGGCCATTAAAATTATATCACATTATTTTTAGTCTTTCTATTTATACTATTTTAGGCATATGTATTATTTTCATTTTACTATTTTGTTTATTAAACATTAGTTCAGGTAAATCTACATGTACTTCTCTCAATTTTTCATATTCACCATTTTTATAACTCAGTATTATTCCATCATATATATGTACATCTATCTCACAATTTATTTAGTCATTCCCCACCCAAAATGGGTCAGCTCTTTTGATTCCAGTGCTTCTATAAATATTTTGATGTATGTGGTAACTTTTTTTTCATTTTTAATCTCTTTATGGAATACACCTACCAATAAGACAACTGATTCAAAGGTCTACACACCAAGTTATCAAATGTGTAAATGACACAAGGCTAGGTACAACACCTAAAATGAAAGATGATAAACAGAAAAATATTAGAAAAATTAGAATGTTGGGTTTGCTTAAGAAAGTAAAATTTAATAAGGATAAATGTAACATCTTATTCATGTGTCCAAAGACTCAACTTCATAAATACAAGAAGGGGGACATGTGGCCAGACAATGGTTCATCTGCAAGAAATCTGAAGGTTTTAATGGACTGCTAGCTAGCTCAATGTGAGTCTCTAACAGCCCCCCAAAATGGATGCCACTTCAAGCAGCATTTAAGAGAAGTACAGTATCCAGAAATAAAGGAGTTATATTTCCACTGTAATCTGCCTCGAAAAATATCCAGGAGAGTGACCAGGATGGTAAAGGACTTCAAAATCATGCCATACAAAGATAGTTGAAGGAACTAGAGATGTCTAAATGATGTTCTTTGTACAATATGGTGCTGCCTTCCATTAACAAATTACCTTCCAATTAGAATCTTCCCTTTCAATATCATGTCCTTTCTCTCTGTCAGCAACCTTTCTGTCTATGCACAGCTCTTTTTCCTGCTTCCATGATCAGATTCCAAGTTCTGTTAACTTTCTCTACTATGAGATCACATCATTTAATTTTTGAACCACAATGCCATTACCACCTCTGTCCCTGCATCCATGTTGTTTCCTTACCTAGAGTACCAGCTGATCACTCTTCTACTTTTTATAAATAAAACATGTCCTCCAAGGCATAACTCAAATCAAATCAAGGCTTAGCTCAACTCTCTGGAGTTTTTCCATGAGAGTCTCTCTACTCTAATATTTTTTTCAGCACCTTCTTTTCTAAACTAACTCCTACAGTCCTTACACCATACCATATAATACCACTAGATTATGCACTGTTTTAAAATATTCCCTTTGGATTCCTCTGTATCAGTCTTTTCTTGCTAGCTAAATTGTAAATTCCATGAGAGCAGAGATCAAGATTGCCTAAATTCCACAGTGACTACACAGGACTGAGAACATATTAGATGGACAAAAGAAATTGTTTATTGAATTGTTTGGTCACTTGCCTTTGTCCATACATAGTGAGAGCTATTAATTATTTTTCCTCCTTTGGCATGCTTCAATAACACAGAGTATTTAACTCCCAATACCTTGGATATCACAATAATCAGATGTGGGTAATTTAGGTAGCCCTGGGCAGTTTGGGGACTCAAACAAATAGGGTGAAATTGTGGAGTTTTAGAAAGTTTAAATTCTTTGATGAAGCGCTATAATGAGTAGGAAAAGTAAGGTAGAAATGCCAGATTATGGATTTGCCATGAATCAATCCAGTATCAATGATGGAGACTCATATGAAGACAAGAGGGCATATTTCTCCTGGGTAAACTTCTGTGAGTCCAGAGATTGGCAGGGAGAGGCTTGAGAGTAGAGATAACAACTCTGGCTTTGTATTTATATCTTAACGCAACCACAACAAGGAAACCATGAATAGCCTTATTCCCTGTTCCCCTCCCTTATCCTCTGTGGTAGTAAAATAGGTTCACTAAAAAGGAGAAAGGATTTTCTTATGGGGAAAAAGGATAGCAACACCACCTGCAGGAAATTACTGATAATGGCAAAGAGAACAACTTTGGGGAACTATGTACTTGGAGAGCTATAGAAGGAATGACAAGTGACACTAGCAATATAAAAATGTAGATAACTGACATAAGTGATAGGAGACGAGGAAATTAAAAGTTAATACATAGTAGCCTTATTTGGAGAACAATTGATCATCTGTGCATGCCAGTATACTCCATGAGCTCTGATAAGAGCACTATTTGTGTTCATTAACTTGTCATTAATTTCTTTTCTTTTTGAATTTAGATCACAAGATCATAAATTTAGAATTGGAAGGAAAGTCAAAGTATCTAGTCCAACTCACTCATTTTACAATTGAGGAAACTGAGTCCAGGGAGGTTAAGTGACTTTCCCAAAGCTACACAAGTAGCAAGTATAAGAGGTGGTGAATGAACCCAAAATTTATGCAAAATTCTAGGGTCAGAAATTTTTCCACTGTATCATGTTGCCTCCCTTCTTTGACTCTTGTGAAATATGTGTTTGCACAGGAAGCTGATAACAATACAGTGGGGAGTTATCATATAGTGAAGTTTCCAGATTTCTGAGTGGGAACAATGAGTCAAAGCTATGAGAAATTATGCAAAATGTACCCATGCCTTTCCTGCCACATAAGGGACTCATACAGGGGTTACATATGGAAGCCAATGGAGCTACCCCTCTATATACTCCTCTAAAGGTGTGGGCCTCTTTTTATTTCAACAGGAGTATTTGGAGTGAAAGAAAATAATGCTTAGACCCTAAAAATATGATGGATACTTCTCGTAAATGTTTTAGCAAGGAATCTGACAGCATCTTTCCAATTACCCACTTTGACTGGAGTCAAGGAAGTATTGAAATAATGATCTACAGATACTTTCTTGGGAGACAGGGACATGAATGCATGGCAGAATATCACTCAAGGAGAATCTCTCAATAGGGTCAGTTAATGGAAAGTCAATGGAAGCGACAAGACTGTAAGTAGTGCAAGACATGATCTTCATGAAGTAAACCCAATGAAAAGACTCACAGTTCATGTTTGACTAACTCATGTGCTACTTAGAAAGATAATGCAGAAATTCTTTTTTCAGTTTGTTTTCTGAAATGTAAAACACTGCTCTCAGTGATCGGGTTAACAAACAAACCTGAGGTATTTTGTATATGATTTCTTATTAGGAAAGAGACATGACTCAGGAAAGGGAAAGGTGAACTGAACATGATGCTGTGTGCTTGTATGAGAAACTTATTTAGGTTGGTTCCAAATACTTTGGAGACAGACTCCAAAGAGAGGAAAAGAGTCAAGACTGTAAAGTGAGAAGTAACATTTTTGCCTTAGCTCTTCCACAATGACCTATGATATGCATCAGACCAAATTCTGATAGGAAAAGTCAATTTAAAAAATCACAATGATTTCCTTTCCCAGTCTAAGGCATCTTAGGATGACAGAGAAGTGTGAACATACTGGGTGGGGGCTGAACAGGAGTGTAGAACTGTAGCAGCATAGCAACAGGGTCAGCAGACTGTGGCAGGCTTATCAACAAAAGCAGGGGGATGATAAGGTGACTGAATACCTGCACAGAGAAAGATACTAGGAGACCTCTGTACTAGCACTGGGAGCAGGAATTAGTGTGGCCCAAGTCCAGGTTACAGTTCAGAGTGAAAATGTGTGGTCATGGTGACCCTATTTCTATAAGGTACAAGGAAAAAGTTCCAGAAAAATAGCTGTGTGACTGAGCACAGATCAGAGGGAAGACTAAGTTCTAACCTTTAAACCTGTACATAAGTTATAGTAGAATAAACAAGGTAGGAAAACAAGGGAGGCCAATGGTTTAGTCACTCTGAACCTTCCAGTGGGCTGACAGCAGCAATAGTCTACAGAAACTCAACCACACACTAATCAACAGCTCCAAATTCAGTCAGGAAGTTTTTTAGAGAACAGAGCAAAAGAGCAGTGAACAGATGTTTACCTTGATAATAACATTTTGGAAGTACTGAAAACATACAGGCCCCCAGAAAGTGCTGTGAAAACAGAAGAAAAACAAAAGATGGGAACTCAGGCTAGACATCCCTACCTCCCAAAGTGAGCACAGCTCAACAATAACATAAATTCCAAAGTCAAGGAGTCTGGAAAAAGGAGCAAACAACAACAAGAACTGGACCATAATAAGCTACTATGATGACAGAGAAGTTTAAGAAAGAAATTCATAAGAAACAAATTACTTGACAGCATCTACAAGCAAAACCTCAAAGACAAATGTAGGCTGGACACAATCTCAACAAGAATTTCTAGAAAGAGTTAAATAAAGGAAGAAAAGGGCAAAAACATTTTTTTAAATCAGAGTGACACATGAAAAATTTGGAAAAGAATTAAGAGCTATGTAAGAAAATTATGAAAAGAGAATTATTGGCTTGGTAAAAGATATAAAAAATACTGAAGAAAATAACTCTCAAAAAATCAGAATTGGTCAAATATGAGAACAAAAGAAAACAATAACAAAAACCTGAAGGTCTGGCCAACAACATTTTGAAACGTTATAGGCTAGGTGGCACAATGGCTAGTTGGTCTAGAGTCAGGAAGACCTGCGTTCAAATTCAGCCTTAGACACTTACTGACTTTGTGACCTGGGCAAGTCACTTAACCTCTGTTTGCTTTAGTTTCCATAACTGTAAAATAGGGATAATAATAGCATCTACCTTCCCAGGGTTGTTGTGAGGCTCAAATGAGAGATATTCACAAAGAGTTTAGCACATTGTCTAGCACATAGTAGGTATTTAATGAATGCTGATTTTCTTCCTTCTAATATGCACTGTGCCTGTGGTATGTACTAGGTCATGGGTAGAAGACTAAATTTAAATAAAATATGGTCTCTACCCTCAGAGTACTTATGGTCAAAAATAGGAGTATATGATACACAGTCATAATACGAGTACGAATTTTATTTAATTAAATGAAACAAATATTTATAAAATACCTACTATGTCAAGGGGCCTATACTAGCCACTATTGGAGTAGAAGGATAAGGAATTTATAAAAGACATAACCCCTTTATTTATGGAGCTTACATTCTAATTGTAGGGGATATGAAATACACAGATGACTAAAATATATAAGTGCATATGAAAGGTGCAAGCAAAATGTTAGTAAAGGGCTAAAGGTTCAGTACTAAATGTGAAATTAATATCATGGTGTCTACAGCTACACATACGCAGAGGTGGACCCAGCATATGGAGGCAGACACAGCATGTGGAAGTGGACGCAGTGCACAGAGGTGGACCCAGCCAGCTGTACCAGCACAGAGTTGGAGCAAGCCCAGGCAACCTGATTCACCTACCACAGGGGCAGTTCCCAGACCTATCACCACAGGTTGGGGGATCTGTCAGAGCTGGGTAAGAGACAAAAGGAGGGCCCACAGCAGCAACAGTAGCTATTCCTGGGGCTATCAACCCACAGCCTGAAGTTTAAAAATCACCTACCTGAACGTCCAGGATCCAAGATGGTAGAATAAAATGTAACTGCTCTAATCCTTCCCTCTGACCCTGAAAACCCAGAGAATATTGCCCCAGAGTAAAATCCTAAAATAGTGGAACCAAATGAAGGCTTGGGAGTCCTAGAGAAAGAGTATGGCTGAGGCTGTGCCTCAGGGAAAAGAAAGAGATTGGAAAGACAAAGACTTTAGAATTCTATCATGGGGAAGGAGAAGAACCAAATTCAGAAGGGGATAGCATTGACTCTAGACTCACATCTGAAGCCTCAAAAGGGAATATAAATCGGTCTCAAGCCCAGAAAACACTCTTGGAGGAGCTCAAGAAGGACTTTAAAAACCAAATTAGAGATGTGGAAGATAAATCAACCAGTTCTTTTAGAAATACAATTGCCAAAATATAAAAACATTTCACTGAAGAAAACAGCTCCTTAAAGAAATGTAGGGGGTGGCTAGGTGGTGCAGTGAATAGAGCCCAGGCCTTGGAGTCAGGAGTACTTGTTTTCAAATCTGGCCTTGGACACTTGACACCAGCTTTGTGACGTTGGGCAAGTCACTCAACCCCCATTGCCCTACCCTCCCCACTCCAAAAAGCAGAAAAAAAAAGTAAAACATGAGAAATGGAAAAAGAAGTTCAAAATCTAACTGGAGAAAATAAATCCCTAAAAATCAAATCTTAACATATGGAAAGGAGCTTCAAATATTAACTGAGGAAAATAATTCACTAAAAATTAGAATCAGTCAAATCAAAGCTAATGACTCTATGAGGTATCAAGAGTTAGTCGAACAAAACCCAAAAAATGAAAAATCAGGGGAAAAAAAGTATAATAATTCATTGGAAAAATAAATGATCTGGAGAACAGATCCAGGAGAGATAATCTAAGAATTGTTAGTCTACTGGAAAGTCATGATGAAAAAAAGAGCCTAAACAACATCTTCTAAGAAATCATCAAGGAAAACTGCCCTGAAGTCCTAAAAGAGTTATCAGAAGAATGAACTGGACACCTCCTGAAAAAGATCCCAAATTGAAAACTCCAAGAAATATTGTAGCCAAATTCTAGAATTATCAGATCAAGGAGAAAATACTGCAAACATCCAGAAAGAAACAATTAAAATATCACAGAACTACAGTCAGGATCACAGAGGACCTAGCAGCTTCTACACTGAAAGATCAGAGGGATTAGAATATGATACCAGTAAGGCAAAAGAGTTTGGGCTACAAACAAGGATCAGCTATCCAGCAAAGTTAGGCAGAATCTTTCTGGCAAGGAGATAATCATTCAATGAAATAAAGGACTTCCAGATCTTCCTGATGAAAAAGCCAGAGCTCAATGGAAAACTTGTTCTCCAAATACAAGACTCAAGAGAGACACAGAAAGGTAAAGTGGGAAAATACATACACACACACACACACATACACACTGTTATTTAATAAGAAAAAACTGTTTACATCCCTATATAGGAAGTTTATACCTGTCAATATTGAGAATTGTATACTCATCACAACATTTAAAAGGGATATGGATAGATAGAGGGCATGGGTATAAATTAACTAAAGTGATGACAAAAAAAACTTTATTAAAGGGTACAAAGTGACCATAATAGGAGAAGAGGAAAGGAGGAGGTAAAAAAGGATAAATTATAGCACATGTAGAGGCATAAAAACACTATAGTAGATGGAAAGAAGGGAGGGAGATGAACATCATATGAACATCACCCTCATTGGTTTTGGTGTAAGGAGGGAAAAACATAATCAGTTCAGGATAGGATTCTATCATGTAGAGGGAAGGAGGGGATGGAGAGGAGTACTGTATGAGATTTCTTTTCATCATTCTTGGTTTAAGGAGGAAATAACATACTACATTAAGTATAAAAATCTATCAAACCCTACAGGCAGTAGGAGGGGAAAGGGGTAAGAAAAGGGGGGATGGTTAGAGGGGAAGTAAGAAGTAGTAAAGGGGAAGGGTAAAAAAAGGGAAAGAGGTTGATAGGGATGGAATAGTGAGAGAGGTGGTGGTCAAAAAGAAAACTCTTAAGGAGGGGAAGGGGGAAGGGAGAAATAAATGCATAAAAAGGGGAGGGAATAAGATGGAAGGAAAGACACAGATGGTAATCATAACTATGATTGTGAATGGAATGAACTCTCCCATGAAATGGAGGCAGATAGTAGAATGGAATAAAAACCATAATCCTACAATATGTTGTTTACAAGAAACACATTTGAAACAGGGGAATACACACAGGGTAAAGGTAAATGGCTGAGTAAAACATAATTCTTCAGCTAAGGTAAAAAAAAATCAGGGGTAGCAATCCTTAGATAAAGCAAAAGCAAAAACAGATCTAATTAAAAGATATAAAGAAGGAAACTATATCTTGCTAAAAGGCACCATTGAAAATGAAGCAATATTGTTACTAAATATATATGCACCAAGTGGTATAGCTTCCAAATTCCTAGAGGAGAAGTTAAGGGAGTTAGAGGAAGCAATAGACAGCAAAACTATACTAGTGGGGGAACCTCAATCTCCCTCTCTCTGAATTTGATAAATCTAACCTCAAAATAAACAAGAAAGAAGTTAAGGAGGTAAATAGAATTTTAGAAAAGGTAGATATGATAGACCTCTGGAGAAAACTATATGGGGATAAAAAGGAATATGCCTTCTTCTAAGTGGTACATGGCACATACACAAAAATTAAACATATACTAGGTCATAAAAACCTCACAATTCAGTGAAGAAAGGCAGAAATATTAAATGCATCCTTCTCAGATAATGATGCAATAAAAATTATATGTAAGTAAGGACCATTGAAAGATAGACTAAAAACTAATTGGACACTAAATAATTTAATCCTAAAGAATGAGTAAGTCAAACAGTAAGTTGGAGAAACAATTAATAACTTCATTCTAGAGAATGACAACAGTGAGACAACAAACCAAAACTTGTGGGATGCAGCAAAAACAGTTCTTAGGGGAAGTTTCATATCTCTGAATGCATAAATGAATAAAATGGGGAAATGGAGATCAATAAATTTGGTACGCCACTGAAAAAAACTAGAAAAAGAACAAACTGAAAATCCCCAATTAAATACTAAATTAGAAATACTGAAAACCAAAGGAAATTAATAAAATTGAAATTAAGAAATCTAGTGAATTAATAAACAAAACTAAAAGCTGCTTTTATGGGGGGAAACAATCAAATTGATAGACTTTTAGCCAGTATGGTAAAAAAAAAAAGGAGGAAGGAAACCCAATCAAAAGTATCAAAAATGAAAAAGGTGAATCTACTTCCAATGAAGAGGAATTATTTTGCACAATTGTATGCCCACAAATTTTACAATCTTAGTGAAGTGGATGAATATTTACAAATATACAAGTTGCCTAGACTAACTGAAGAGGAAGTAAACTACTTAAATAACCCCATCTCAGAAAAAGAAATTGAACAAGCCATCAATGTACTGCCTAGGAAAAAAATCTCCAGAGCCAGATGTTTTTGCTAGTGAATGCTATCAAATGTTTAAAGAACAATTGATTCCAATACTCTACAAACTATATGGGAAAATTGGAGAAGAAGGAATCCTACCAAATTCTTATTATGACACAAATATGGTACTGATACCTAAATCAGCAAGGACAAAATGGAGAAAGGAAATTAGAGAACAATCTCCCTCATGAACATAGATGCAAATTTTAAATAAAATATTTGCAAAATGACTACAGAAACTTATCAGGAGAATAATGCACTTTGATCAGGTAGGATTTATTCCAAGAATGCAAGGATGGTTCAGTGTTAGGAAAATTATCAGTATAATAGATTGTATCAACAACAAAACTAGTAGAAAACACGTAATTATCTCAAATGATGCAGAAAAGGCTTTTGACAAAATACAACACCCATTCCTATTAAAAATATTATAAAGTATAGGAATAAATGCAGTCTTCCTTAAAATAATAAGTAGCATCTATCTAAAACCATTACGAAGTATTATATATAATGGGGATAAACTAGAAGTTTTCCCAATAAGATCAGGGGTAAAACAAGGATGTTCACTATCACCCCTCTTATTCAATTTGGTACTAGAAATGTTTGTGGTAGTATAATGGTAATCAATTTGTTGGATATTTAGGGCTAAGTGGATAGGATACTTAGGGCTAAGTATAGTACTCTGGCCATTGGTGAAAAGCTGTGAACTCCCCTGTTGACTTGGGAGAAGGCTATTGGCTGAAACACTCCCCTGTTGACTTGGGAGAAGGCCAATGCTTATAAGGAGTAATTTTCAAGAGTCAAGAGAGATTTTGGATTTGGTTCCTGAGTGAAGCTGACTGAAGACATGAACAGGATGGAACTTTGTTTATTGGTGGCCTGGCTGATCCTTGAGTTCCAGGCAAGAGAAGTCCTGAAGGGTTTGAGGTGTGCTGAAGCCTGTGAACTTCAGTGTGTGCCGGGGATTGCCCTAAGGACTGGACAAGGACCCGGGAACTGTTCATCTCTAAGGACTGGACAAGAACCTGCCAGCTTTCAGCTCCTGAATCTAGGTGATTGTCTGGCAGATTCAGGAGGGAGATGGGACCAGGGAAGAGGATCCAGGGAATCAGAGAGACCACCCAGAGTCAAAATGAAGAAAAGGCTTCCCCTTGGATGAAACTGATGTTTGCAGAGGACAAGGACCTGGGAGCTGTTCATCCCTGAGGAATGGATGAGAACCTGTCAGCTTTCTGCTCCTGCCTCTAGGTGATTGACAGACTCAGGAGGGAGCTGGAACCAGGAAAGAGGATCCAGGGAATCAGAGATACTAGCCAGAGTCAAAATGAAGAAAAGGCTTCCCCTTGGATGAAACTGATGTTTGAAGAGGACAAGGACCTGGGAGCTGTTCATCCCTGAGGACTGGACAAGAACCTGTCAGCTTTCTGCTCCTGCCTCTAGGTGATTGACAGACTCAGGAGGGAGCTGGGACCAGGGAAGAAGATCCAGGGAATCAGAGAGACTAGCCAGAGTCAAAATGAAGAAAAGGCTTCCCCTTGGATGAAACTGATGTTTGAAGA
>CM053595.1:135366275-135484461 GCA_028646575.1 Pseudocheirus occidentalis
CTGGGACCAGGGAAGAGGATCCAGGGAATCAGAGAGACTAGCCAGAGTCAAAATGAAGAAAAGGCCTCCCCTTGGACTAAACTGAGGTTTGTTGGAAATCAAGGGGTGGGAGGATTGTGTGGTTTTCTAAGTACTTTATTCAGAAACTAAAGTTAATGGTTGCCCCATGAGTGGAAGATCAGTAAATTGTGAATTGTTGATTGAATCAACTCCCTCTTAGAGAAACTAGGTCATTCCTTTTGTTAACTGATTGATTGGATCTTTAACTTGACTGATTAAATCTAAAAATGTGAAGCTGGTTTCCCCCTTAGGGAAATCAAGTGATTCTTCTCTTGTTCCTTGTTACTTTTCGTACTTTCCTTGTTCTAAATATTGTATATGATATTGTGAATTGTTGATACTGTGAGCATTGTACTGAATCTTGATTTGTAATGTAATAAACAGAGTTTTCACTAATACTGTGTAATCCAAATCTTTAAAGCTGTTCACAGTAGCATTCTCTCAGGAATCTACTGCTGATTGGCTTTACAGCTAGCAATAAGAGAAGAAATTGAAGGAATCAGAGCAGGCAAAGAAGAGACTAAGCTATCATTTTTTGCAGATGATATGATGATATACTTAGAGAATCCTAGAGAATCAAGTAAAAAACTACTTGAGACAATAAATTTGTCAAAGGTACAGGATATAAAATCACATAAATCCTCAGCATTCCTATATATTTCTAACAAAATCCAACAAGAAGTAAAAAGAAAGAAATAGAAAGAGGAATTCCATTGAAAGTTACTGAAGACATTATAAATATTTGGGAATCTACCTGAAAAAACAAACCCAGGATATATATGAACAAAATTAGAAAACACTTTTCACACAAGTAAAGTCAGATCTAAATAATTAGAAAAACATCAGTTGCTCATGGCTAGGTTGAGCTAACCTAATAAAATGACAATTTTATCTAAATTAATTTACATATTTAGTGCCATACCAATCAATGTATCAAAAATTATTTTATACAGCTAGAAAAATCATAACAAGGAGGTGGCTAGGTGGTGCAGTGAATAGAGCACCAGGCCTGGACTCAGGAGGAACTGAATTCAAATCTGGTCTCAGACGCTTGACACACTTACTAGCCATGTGACTTTGGGCAAGTCACTTAGCCCCAAATGACCTCCAAAAAGCAAAAATAATGATAATAATAAAAATAATAACAAAATACATCTGGAAGAACAAAAGGTCCAGAATATCAAGAGAATTAATGAAAAAAATGGTAGGGAAGGTGATACAGCTATAATAAATTTTAATCTGTAGTATAAAGCAGCAGTCATCAGACCTACTTGGTACTGTCCAAGGAATAGAGCAGTAGATCAGTGAAATAGATTAAGTACACAAGACAGAGCAGTCAGTCACTACAGTAATCTGTTTGATAAATCCAAAGACCCAGCTTCTGGAATAAGAACTTTCTATTTAAAAAAACTGCAGAGAAAACTGGACAATAGTATGGCAAAAATTGGGTATAAATCAATATCTTATACCATATACTAAAATCAAGTCTAGATGGGTTCATGGTCTAGGTATAAAGGCTGATACCATAAGCAATCTGGGAGAGCAAGGAATAGTTTACCTGTCATATTAATGAAGAAGGGAAGATTTTATGACCAAACAAGAGTTAGAGAGCATTATGAAATGCAAAATAGATCATTTTGATTACATTAAATTGAAAATGTTTTGTATAAATAAAGTCAATGTAACCAAGATTAGGAGGGAAGTAGAAAATTGGGGGGAAAATTTTTAAACCAGTGTTTCTGATAAATGCCTCATTTCTAAAATATACAGAGAATTGTGTCAAATCTATAAGAATACAAGTCATTCTCCAATTGATAGTCTTTAGTTTTCTTTATGCCTTTAGTTCCTTTCTCTTTTCTTATTGCTATTACTAGCATATCCATAATTATATCAAGTAATGGTGGGGAGAATAAATATTCTTGCTTCATACCTATATTTATTGGAAAAGGTTCTAGTATATCCCAGTTACACATGATGTTTATTTTTAATTGGAAGCTTTTGATGTTGGAGCCTTGACTTTATTGTCTTCTTCTGGTCCCATGTTTTGATCTTCTTTGTCCCCTAAAAAAGATTCTATGCCCTGATTGTGCTTACTCTGTTTGCTCTTCTTGCCAGCCAATTAGTTGACTTTTGAGCTCTTTGCTGTGGTAGAACTTTGCTTTCAGAGTGGAGAGAGCTGTATCCCAAATTGCTGGGGTTTTCTCAGCTTTGTCAGAACTGTTATCAGAGCTATGAGGACAGTACCTTCTCTATAGCCACCACAAACTCTGGCACCCCAAGACCACCACTCAAGACTGTGACCCAGATCTAAGCAAGTCAAAGCAAGTGATTACCTTCTGAATGGTTGCTTGTCCCCCCTACTATCTGCAGGTCAGGAGCTCCAGAGGCAGCCACAAGGCAGCAGCTGCAACCACTGTGCATCTGCAACCTTTGCCACCCTGGGGGCAGAGGAAGGACCAAGTTGTTCTCTCACTCAATTCCAACAGAGTTCCCTACTGACCTTTTATTTTCTCTTTGGCATTTATGGGTTAAGAAGTCTGGAAACCACCACATCTGCCTGTGATTCACTCTCCTGAAGTCTGCTCTGGCCAGTCTGGGCCACAAGTCTGGCCCGGAACACAGTGTGGCTGTGCTTGGTTCTCAGAACAATGTAATAGATCCTTCCTGTTGGCCTGCTGGGCTGCCTTCATCGGGAGATTACTTTCTCTCTGTTGCTTTGTGGGTTCTGTTGCTTTAAAATTTGTGTAGAGTCATTTTTTTACAGGTATTGGAGGTGGTTGGAGCGGGAACTCAAGCAAGTTCCTGCTTTTACTCTGCCACCTTGGCACCCCACCTCCAATCTTGTTTTTATGTTTGTGCATATCTCTTTTTTCCTATCTCTCCCAACTCCTCTGCTTTACTTCTAACTGTTACCTCATCCTTCTATTACTTAACCTACCCCTGCTCCAGTAACCCTTCCTTTGTCCTCCCAATCCCCTAAATCTAACCACCCCTTTATTCACCCCTTTGACTGACCTATTTTGTCCCCGTCCCCTCTAATGGTACCTCCCTTATCCTCCCATTACCTTAAATCTAAACACACTGTTGTATCTCCCTTTTAACCTATTCCCTTACCCTCCCCTATGGATATCCTTCCTTTGTCCTCTCCCCACTTCCCTATGTGCTTAGAGTTTTATTTCTTTCTAAATTTAGAAGACTTATACTCTTTTATATGTATACATATTTTCCACTCTTAAAGCCATTGCCAAAGAAAGTAAGTTTCCAGAACTAACAGCCTCCCTTCTCCATCTAATTCCCTTGTGACTGGTCATTGACACCTTACATTTATCTTGGCTCTGGCATGTCAAATCTTCTATTGAGTTCTGGATTGATTTTTTTCAACAGATTCCTAAAAGTCTGACAGTTGATCAAATGTCCATTTTTTTAAAATTCAGAATAATGCTTAGCTTTGCTGGAGGCCCAGTTTTTTTGCTCTTCAATATTGTGTTCCAAGACTGTAATATTCCTGTGAGTTTTCCTCTTAGGATCACTCTTAGGTGGTGATCAGTGGATGTTTTCTATTTCTACTTTCCCCTCTTATTCTAATGCTTCAGGACAATTTTCTTTATTTCTCGCATTATTATATCAAGATTCTTTTTTTATCAGAACTTTCAGGTAGTCCAATTATTCTTATGTTTTCTCTTCTTAATCTGTTTGTTGATCTGTAGATTCATTGTTTTTCTTATGAGATATTTTAAATTCTCTTCTATTTTTCCATTCTTTTTATTTTTAGTTTTTTAAAATTTCTTTACCTCTTATAACTTTGCTGGCTTCCCCTTTCCCAATTCTAATTTTCAAGGAGTCATTTTCTTCCTTAATATTCTGGATCTCCTTTTCTAATTGGCTGACTTTCTTGTCATAATATTCTTGTTTTTCTTTATTATTTTTCTTTTTCTTTTAAATTTTTTCCTCAATTACTCCCATTTCATTTTTTTGGGATTATATAATTTATTGGATTATATAATAATATTAGCTAGCATGTATATAGCTCTAATATACACATTATGCTTAACATATAGTAACACTAGTGCATATATTGAATATATTATTATTTTATGAACATAAACAATATTGATTATGACATACTTATAATCTATGATAATATATTAATTACATATAAGAATAACAACTGTTTCCAGTACTGGTTTGGCTAGATGAATTAGGTGGCTTCTTTCAGCACTAACATCTATGACTCTGTGTATATCCCTGTAGAATGTAAAGTCTTTTAAATTAGGGACAGTTTCAGTTTTATCTTTGCATTACTTATCACTTTATACATAAAAGTACTCAATAAATGTTTTTGATGATATATTTTTTATTTGTTTTCTTGTTTACATCATTCATTTTCATGACATTTTTGAATTACAAATTTTCTCCCCTTCTTTCCCCTGCCCCAACCCTAAAACAGCAATCCCACTGTAAAGCCCCTCCCCTTCTCTGCTCTCTTACTTTCTGGTAGGGCAGGGAGGGTCTCCCTACTCCAGCCCCTGTATATCTTAATTCCTAGTTGCAAGCTCTCATTTCATTTTAAAAATCTTTTTTTTAAGTTCTTCAGTGAATTCTTTTGGGGCAAGTGACCATTTGACATTACTCTTTGGCATAGAAGAGGGTTTCTTTGCTTTAGTATCCTCCTCTGAAGATGAACCCCAGTCTTCTCTATTCCCTTAGTAGCTCTGTGTGGTTGGATTTTTCTCATTTGCCTGCGCTTTTTTTTTCTTTTTGGTAATAATTTAGTTTTTATAATCTCCTCTAGTCCTGGGGTATGGAGGATGGTGCCTCTAAACTTTGATCCTCTTCACTTCTCCCCTCTAACCTTTCTAGCTTCCTATATATGTACACAGCCAGAGGTGTCCCACTGCACTGCCTCTGCACTTATCCAGCTGGTGCTGGTTACTTCTCACCCCACAACTCTCTGCAGGACAGGTAGGTCTGGTGTTCCTTATCAGCAGAGATTCCTTAGATCTTTCCCATGTCAGAGGCCCAACTCCTCTCATTGTGGGAGTTGGGGGGAGGTAAAAGTTCCTGTGGCTGGTGCAGAGGCAGCTTCCCAACCCAGCTAACCCCAGGACTTATGGCTTGCTGTTTAAGCAGCTTGCGGCTTGATGTTAAAGCAGACCCTAACCTGTAGATGTTTATTCTTCACAGGGAGAACATCTGGTTCTGGGATTTTTCTTCAGGTCTTCTCAGATTGTTCTGAGAGGACCCCTTTTCTGCTCTTATTCTTATTTGTTTTCACGTCTCTGTGTTCACCCAGAGGTGTTATTTTTATCTGTGGAGAATAATTTTGAGAGCTTGAAATTTTCTGACTTACTCTGCCCTCTTCCCAGAATCCTCTTTGACTATTTGTTGATGATATAGTTTATTTGGGAAATCCTAGGGAGGCAGCAAAGATGCTAATTGAGATAACAGCTTCAGAAAAATTGTAGACTATACAATAAATCCTCAGAAATCAATAGCATTTCTCTATAACTATAATAACAGAAGAGAAGATGTAACAATAGTAGGGTAAAATTTACTCCAAAAAACTACAAAATGCATAAAATATCTGGCAATCCATCTACCAAAGCATGAAAAACACTTATATGTTTAATTATGAAATGTTCCTTAAAGAAATAAAGATCAGGGGTACCTAGGTGGTGTAGTGAATAGAGCACCGGCCCTGGAGTCAGGAGGACCTGAGTTCAAATCCAGCCTCAGACAATAAGCACTTACTAGCCATGTGACCTTGGGCAAGTCACTTAACCCCCGAAAAAAAGGAGAAAGAAAGAGAAAGAGAGAGAGAGAGAGAGAGAGAGAGAGAGAGAGAGAGAAGAAAGAAAGAAGGAAAGAAAGAAACAGAAAGAAAGAAATGTTAATTTAATTAGTTGCCAGAATATTCAGTGTTCATGTCTAGGCCTCATCAATATAATAAAAATTTATAATCTATCAAAATTAATGTACATTTTAATGCTATATCAGTCTAATTACCAAGTGGATGCTTTATAGAACTTGATAAGACAATAACAAAATTTATTTAGAAAAATAAAAGATCTGGAATATTAAGAGAAATGAAGAAGATTGGTAGGGAAAAAGGGGATAGCATTTCCAGTCTTCAAACTATATTATAAAGAAGCAGTTATCAAAACTATCTAGTATTGGTTACAAAATTAGAAAAAGAGTTTAATGAAACATACTAGACAAGAATCTGAAACAACAGAATTCATTGACCCCATGTTTGATAAAATAGAAAATATAAATTATCTAATGGAAAATTCCCTATCTGATAAAAATTGCTGCGAAAATTATAAAAGGGTCTGGTGGAAATAAGGCTTCGACCATTACTTATATTATATTTCACAATATGTTGTAAATGGACATGTAAACTTCTTATTAAAGATAATATTATAAAAATATTATAACATCATATATACTTAACAGCAATGGGTAAGAGAGATAATCTTTATTTTGTACGTAAGAGTATTTTATTTTTTCCAATTATATGTAAAGATAGTTTTCAACATTCATTTTTGTAAGATTTTGAGCTCCAAATTTTTCTCCCTTCCTGCCCTACCCACTCCTCAAAACAGCAAGCAATCTGATATAGGTTATACATGTATAATCTTGCTAAATATATTTCCACGTAAGTCATGTTATAAAAGAAGAATCAGAATAAAATAGAAAAAAAACATTAGAAAGAAAGATCAAAAAGCAAAGTGAAAATAGTCTGCTTTGATCTGCATTCATGCTACATAGTTCTTTCTCTGGGTGTGGATAGCATTCTCCATCACTAGTCTTCTGAAATTGTCGTGGATCACTGTATGGCTGCAAAGAAGTAGGTCTGTCATAGTCGATCATCACATAGTGCTGCTGTCACTGTGTACACTGTTCTCTTGGTTCTGCTCACTTTACTCAGCCTCAGTTTAATATAAGTCTTTAAAAGATATATTCTTAACCAAGCAAGAGATAGAAGCAATTACAAAGGATAGAATAGATAAGTTTGATTACATGAAAATGAAAAGCATCTACATAGACAAAATGAATGCACCTAGAATAAGAAGAGCAGTGGTTGAATGGGGAAAACTCAGTATCAAATTTCCCTGATAAGAGTTTGATATCCAAGATAAATAAATATTTAATAAATACACACACACACACACACACATGCAATTGCCAAATAGATAAGTGGTCAGAGGATATGTTACCAAATAGTTCTCAAAAGAAGAATTACAATGTATTCATAAGTACATGAAAGGATTTTCTCATCACTAATAATATGAAAAATACAAATCAAAACAACTTAAGGTTATACTTCACAACCAACAAATTTAAAAAGACAAAAAATAATGGGAATAGTCAATGTCAGAGAGGACATAGAAAGACAGATACATACTCTTGGTGGAGCTGAGAAGTAAATCAACCATACTGGAAAGAAATTTGGAATTCTAGTAAGAAAGTAACTAATTTGTCCATATCCTTTAACCCAGAGATCCCATTGTTAGTTATATACGTCAGTCAGTCAAATAGCATTTATTTATATATTTAACTAACATAGCTTACAATGTACCAGGCACTTTCAGAAGTGCTGGAGATAAAAAGAAATGCAAAAAATAATCTTTGTTCTCAAGGAGCTCACAGTCTAATGAGAATGACAATAAGCAAACAATCATGTACAAACAAGACATACACAGGATAAATTGTAGGTGGTCTGAGAAGAAAGGTGCTAAGATAAAAAGGACTGAGAAAGGCTTCTTGCAGAAAGGAGGACTTTAGTTGAGATATTAAGGAAGTCAGGGAAACTGGGAGGCAGGGGTAAGGAAGTAGAGAATTCCAGGCATGGGGAACAGCTAATAAAAATGCTCATGAGCAGATAAATATTAGTATGTGAACAACAGTAAGGAGGCCAGTATCCTTGGATCTCAGGGTATTAAGGTGAAAAAATACTGGAAAGGTAAAATATTATAAAGGGCTTTAAGAGCAAAATGGAAGATTTTGTTCTCAAAGAGTTCAAAGACAGAAAACAAGTTCTCATACACAACACAATATTTATGGTGGCAAAGAATTGTAAACAAATGGTTTAAAAAAGTGTGATACACCAGAAAGAACAGTTTAAATGAAGACTGAAGCAAACTATATGTTCTCATTCTTTTCCATGTTTGGTTTTGTTTCTTCTTTCCCATTGTTCACTCCATTGGTTACAACCCTTCTTTACAATCAAACTAATGTTCAATGTAAAAGTATTTGCAGATCTTATATTTCTTATATTTAATTGTAAGCTGCCATGGCGGGGGGAAAGGGCGGTTAGAGGAGGGGAGAAAATTTGAAACTCAAGGGATTGTGGAACTGAATCTTGTAAACTAAAAGTAAATAAACAAATCAGTTTCAAAAATTGTGATACATAAATATAATGTATTTAAAAACAACAAATATGAAATATTCAGAAAAGCATGGGAAAAAATGAAATGATACAAAGTGAAATAATTAGCAGCAGGAACACAGTATATACAGTGACTACAATAATGTAATATAAAAAACAACCACAAAAAAATGAAACTGGCTACCTTCTAATTACAATGACCAAGGCTACACACAAAGAAGAAATGAGAAAATGTGCCTCCCTCCCTCCAGTGGGGGATAGGGGAATATGGATGTGAAACTTTGCATAAACTGTCAGAATCAGTTGAAGTGCTGTTTAATTTTGCAGAACTATTTTCTTTGTTTTTAATACAAGGGATGGATCTCTAGGTAAAAGACAGAGAAAAATCTATTTGAAAGTGAAAGTAAGGTTTAAACAATATATTAACAAAAGGTTGGGTTTTTTTAATCACTCAAAGTCCAAAAAAAATATGTTCAACAATCTCCATTAATAATCTATCTCTTATAACATGGAATTTATACTTAGGAAACCTGAGTTCAAAACCTATCTCTGATAGTTTTTTAGTTGTGTGACCTCAGGTAAACAAGTCAGAATTTTTGTGTAGAAAACATCTTGTAAATCTTAAAGCACTACATGATACCAATATTGTTGGTAATGATGAATTGAACTTCCTCATCTATATTTAAGAATTATATTTGTACTACCTACTACAGAACTATTGTCCAGAAAACACTTTGTTAATTTTAAAGAACTATATAAATGTTAAGTTATTTTTATAACCACCATAGGAATGATTTTCCAGTCACTGAAACATTTCTACTTTTCTCCATACCCTTTCCGAATTTCCCTTATTCCTACTCATGACCAGAGTCAAAAACTAGATAAGATGTTGTGCTGTCTAGGAACAGCTTTCCCCTTTCTCCCTCCTCCAATTTTCTGCTCTTTCGAGCTTCTGGAGCACCTGCCTCAGACCACAGGAGTAACCAAGTAAATCCTTTTATTATCTACCAGGTAGGGAAGAGGACTCGACTTCCATTACTGTTCTTGGCATCCCAAGTTGGAAGTTTGGATACTGCTGAAAACACTTTTCTATTGAGTTCAAGTTCAAAAGAATTATTACTACAATGCTATAATTTTTTTTTTCGGATTAAAAGGACTTGGTGGGTCAGGCATAGGAATTTAACCAGCATTTATACTGGGAAGACATTTGGACTGAGAGAATTACAAACTCTAATCCATATGCTGCTATTAACTAGCCATAGGACCTGAGGCAAAGTACTTGATTGCTTTGGGTCTTGGTTTTCTTCTCCATAAAATATATGAAAATGTAGGAGAGTGGAAAGAGAATCAGATTTGGGGTCAGGGCACTCTGGCACTCACTGGGTATCCTGGCAAGTCACTTAACTTCTCTGTGCCTCAACTTTCTCATCTGCTAAATAAATGAGTTGAATTGAATGACCTTTCTAAGGTTTCTTTCAGCTCGGCATTTAAGACACTATGACAGTGTTGGGGCCATATGATAATCTAAGGGTCTCTTCAGTTCTAAATCTATACCCCTAAAATGGTAGGAATAGACAAGATGATGTCTAAGGGCCTGTTCAATCCTAAAATTCTGTGGAAAAATGCATTCTGAGTTACAGGCAGCCGATTTATATATGGCCATTTGGAAAGCAACCTGTTCCTAGGTTGGAGACTGCTTATGATACAAAGAAGGATGAAAATATATCCATCCAGAAAAGCGATATTGCATGTGTTAGATTCTAAATCAGCTATCAAAGAGCTACTTCCCTAGTATTTCCAATGGCTTCTAAAAAGAATGGCTTTGAAGGATGCATTTGGTTTTGCAGAATGATGATTTGTTATTCATCTTGTGGATTTTTAAACAGAACCTTGTACTTAGTATTCAAATTAATAACTCCACTGTATTTGCCTGGATAAAAAACATTCTCCACAATGCACATAATAGTTACATTTCTGTGATATACATACTTGGTAAAAGCTTTCTCAATTCCATCATTTAGACAGGTAGATGCAAGTAAATCAACCTCAGAAGCCAGAATGGCGGAGGGAATGGAGACCATAGGCATGACTAAGAGGCAATCCTTCTCTAAGTCAAGGGCTATGGACAGTTAAAAATCCAAAGCAAGAGATAAAATTGGAAATAAGGGATAATGGAAGCTTTAGAGAGAGAGCTTCTAGTCTGAGATCTGTGATCCTATAAATACTTGTTTTGATTCACTTAAGATTCAAATGGCATAGTGGAAAGATACTGGAATTGGAGCCAGTGCCTCACAAACTGAGTGATGGCTCAGCCACAGGGTAACCTTGGGCAAATTATTTCACCTCTCTTTGCCTGAGTTTCCCCATCAGCAAAATGGAGATCACATTTGCCTGCTTCCCAGGTTGATAGTGTGTTTAGAGATCACATTCTGAATCCTATGCCCACTTATGGGTGCCACATTTTAGAGAAGGCAATGATAAATCAGAGAGCGTAGGGAAGAGGGAGACAGGGCAGCAAAAGTCCAGTCCATACAAGGATTAGTTGAAGAAACTAAGGACATTCAACCTCGGGAATATTTTTTAAACATGATAGCTATATTCAAATTTTCTGAAAAAATGAGGGTTATGAGGCCCAAACAAGGTAACAGATGGGAAATACTTCACAAACCTTTTTGCTGGGGATTTTCTTGGCAAAAATGCTAGAGTGGTTTGCCACTTCTTTCCATGGTGGATTAAAGCAAACAGAGTTAAGTGACTTGCCCAGGGTCACATAGCTGGTGAGAGTCTCAGGTTGGATTTGAACTCAGGTCTGCCTGACCCTAGGACTGGCACTCTAACTACTGTGCCACCTAGCTGCCTCAGAATCCTTAAATTACCATATAAATGCTAGCTAGTAGCATTACCACCACTATTATCATCGTCGTCATCATCATCATTTTCAGGGCTATTGAGTGAGATGCATTAGACTTCTTCTATGTGGTCTCAGGAGGCAAACCTAGGATCCATGAGAGGAAGTTGCAAAGGGATAAATTTAGATTCGATTTCAAGAGATGTCTAACCAGTAAGTTGTTAGGTTGCATGGGAGATAGAGCACTGGACCTGAAGTCAGAGAGATCTATCTGAATTCATACCTGATCTCAGAAATTTACTAGCTATGTGACCCTGGGAAAGTCATTTAACCTTATCTGCCTCAGTTTCCCCAACTCTAAAATGTTAACAACAGCACCTACCTTCCAGGATTGTTGGGAAGGTCAAGTAAGATAAAATTTGTAAAGCACTTAGCAACCATTAGGTACTTAATAAATGCTTGTTTCTGTCCTTTCTTTCCTTCCAAGAGTAGAATTGGCTACTTCAAGTGATTGTCAGTTCTCCCTCACTGCGGTTTTCAAATGTAGGCTGAACGGCCACTTGTCAGATATGCTTTAGAGAGGATTCCTTTTCCATATGGATGGAGCTAGCTGACTTCTGATGTATTTTCCTGTTCTGAGATTGTAAGATTCTGTATGTTGGCAGAGAAATGTTGGGCCAAGATGACTGAAAGACTGAATTTCCATTATTCTCTAAAGTTGCATAGCTTTTAGATAGTTAAGGAGCTCTTTCTGCTCCAGGCTCCATTATTCTTCCTTTAACAATTATATAAATACATCCTCTCTACCATCACCACCACATACATCCAAACTCTCTAAAATCCAGCCACTGACTGAAGTCTAAAGAATATCTGATATTCAAAAGTAGTTTTTACACATGACCACCCTCATACCTTCAACTAAAAATAAAGCTTTAACAATTTTTAGGGGATCAAGATATCAGCATGGTGGACAATATGCAGTATGAATGTAAATCTGTGCCTGTCAAGCACTTTCAAAATGACTGCTCAAAGACCTGTGATGACCTCTTGGAATTTTCCAGACCATCTACAGAAATATGGAAATGCTTAACACTGGTACTCAAGAATTCACAGAATGTCGATGCTGAAAGATATTTTAGAGATTATCTAGTCTAATCTCCTATTTATAGATGATGAAACTAAAGCCAACAGAAAAAAAATGACTCACCCAAGATCACATATTTAACCAATATTTAAGCACTAAACTCCCTAGGACGATGTTTCTTCATCCTGGTCACTTTCCACCATGCCACCAGTCCACTTTCTAAACTGGATTACAGAGACCATGCTCTGGTTGTCTCGGCTACACTTCTTCACTGTAGCCATTTTCTGCCCTGACTCCTCAATATTCTTTTTCCCTGTTGCTATGAGGAACTGTAATCAAACAATACTACAATTGCCTCTGGAAACGACATAACAATGCATTTTCCTCTTATTAATATCATTCACCATCCCTATCATTCCCCAGACCAAAACACCCTTTCCTGAACACCTTTTCTTTATTTGAGTTGATCCCTTCTATAAGAACATAGGTAGCTTGAGGGCACAGATTGTCTGGTTGTTGTATTTGGATCCTAAGCACTTAGCTAGTATTTGGCACCTAGTAAGTACTTAATAAATACTTATTTATTCTTTCCAAGCAGATTACTGGATTAGAACTCAGCTCCCACATCTCCCATTTCTAGTGCTCTTTTTACTGTAACACAACTTTTTCCTCCTTTTTTTGGCAGAACTCCAAGCATCAAACATTTAATGGTCTCCATTTTTTGATGCCAAACATTCACGTGGGAATTTTCTCTATGGTTAAAAGTTTCTAGCCTATGGTAATGCCTCTATTTTGCTATACACAGTTTCTTATCTAAATAGTCACTTTGTAAGCTGGAGAATGGACTCAGAAGGCAAACTGATTGATCCCTATAGGCTTTGAAACACTAGTGGGATAAAAAAGGGGTCAGAAGGTAAAGTAAAATCAATGAAAAGGTCCTGTTTACCAGTGGAATATTTCTTCCTAAGAAAGTATCTGCTTTCCACTATGCCTATTTCTTGTCATAATGATTTTTAAAATATTTGTTATTTATTTCTTTTGAGTAAGCTCCCTATAAAAGTAAGCTCCCTGCAACAGTAAGTTCCCTATAAAACCTCAATAACTAGTCAGTCATTCCAAGGTAATATTTAGATTTTTTTTCTTCAAAGTCATTATCTAGGAGAAAGTATTTGAAGTCCAAACTGTTCCAAACCAGACTATGATCCTCTTTTTTGAAAAGGGCAGTTATAATTTTAGTAGAAAGAGTCTGCAGGAAAGCATACGTCCTCCAGTTTATCATTCTCTCCTCTCTCCTAACATATATCGTTATGCCTTTTTAAATTTCACACAAGCTATTTTCAAGGTTAGAACACCTAATCAACAAGAATAATCAGTCTCTCTTATTCAGATTCCTTTCTTGTCAGTCTCCTAGTTTTCTCCTTCCTATCTAACTATTACTATATGTATATATATGCTTTTCCTCATCCAGACTTAATGATACCAAATGCCCACATTTATGACTAATGCCCCAATACATATATTATATATGTAAATATGTATATGCATACATATATGTATATATTCAAATCCTTTAAGATTCTACCAGCATACAGACAAACCCAGATATGTCCAAATTTATACACTCTTCCATTTTTATTCTGCTGAAAATACAATTCTGCTCCATAGATGTAGTAACCTGATGCTGGAACCCTGAAAATTCTGTTTGGAAAAAAGTACAAAACAACCTCTTAGTTATCTTGAAACCTACAGCAATGAGAATTTCACTGAGCAGGGAGGAAATTAAAATAATCAATGAATGGAGTTCTCAGTCTGGTCAATGTCATCAGCATTAATTTACTGCTTTCCTCAAGTGATCAGAGCCAGCTTCACCATGACTACTACTAGTTACCCATAATAAAATGATCTTCATTATCCTTCACACTGGGAGCTTTGATGCCATAATTAGATAAGGGGATTTCTTTGCACATTTTCCTTAAAAAAAAAAAAAGAACTGACGGATTGAAGAGAATATGGAACAGTAATAGAACACTGCATGTAACATCAGATTTTTTTCAATGCTTTGATCAATTTCAGTGTTTTTTTTAAAATAATAGATGGCTCTCTGAGAAGAAGAGTTATATACAAGAGAACTCTAGAAAATGTTAAAATAAAAGATATCAATAAAAATCTATTAGGAAAATAACTTTTCCTCCCCCCCAAAAAAAACAAGACTTAAAACTGATTATAAATGAGGATGGTACATATGACTGTATATTACTGTTATTTACCAGCCTTTAAAAGAACCAGGAACTGAGTATAACTTCAACCAGGTAGCCTTAAAGTCATGCAATATATTTTATCTGAATTGTGTTGTTGTTTAATGTAGTTGTTAATTACTTCATGATTATTATCAGTGTGAATATTGCCATTTGGGTTTTGTTTTCCCTACTCTTCATCACTTTATATGTCTTCCTATATTTCTTGAAATTGTCTATATCTGCCTATTCTTACAGTACAATAATATTCCATTATATTTTACCTATACCATAATATATTACCTATTCCTCGGTCATTGGATGTCTTGTCTCTTTCCAGTTTTTTGCTAACACAAGTAGCATTACCAAGAATTGTTTATTGTTGGGGTGGCTAGGTGGTGCAGTCAATAGAGCACCGGTCCTGGAGTCAAGAGAGTCTGAGTTCAAATCTGGCCTCAGACACTTAACACTTACTTACTAGCCATGTGACCTTGGGCAAGTCACTTAACCCAATTGCCCTGCCCTCCAAAAATCTAAAAAAAAAATTGTTTATTGTTTTGGAACAGATAGATTTGTTTTTCCTGTCAATAATGTCCTTAGCGTATAAATCTATATTAGGTTGTCCTTCCTATGTTATATCTACCTTCAAAGTTAGCTTCACTCATTGAATCACAAATTCAGAGATCCAAGGGACTTAAGAGGTCATCTTGTATACTTCCCTAATTTTACAGATGAAGAAAATGGGACATAGAGAGTTAAATTACTCACCCAAGGTTAGAAATGTGATTGAGTTGGTTTCAAATCTGGCTCATACAATAAATGAAACTGTCTTCCCCTGCCTAAAAGCTATTTTTTCCCTGTCAATCAATTCATATCTACTACTTGTTTAATGTCTTTCTTATTAAATGGAAAATCAACAAAACAATAGCCTATACTTACAATTGTAAAGTCAACATTTATTTCATTCACAACAAATGCCCATTGATTGATTAATTCATTATTTTGAATTAGTTTTACTTTGCATTCTCCTTCAAACACTTTGAAATAACACCTCAAATTGAATTCTGGAGTGACCGGGTCGACAAAAGATCAG
Organism: Pseudocheirus occidentalis; assembly: GCA_028646575.1. Classification (NCBI taxonomy): domain Eukaryota; kingdom Metazoa; phylum Chordata; class Mammalia; order Diprotodontia; family Pseudocheiridae; genus Pseudocheirus; species Pseudocheirus occidentalis. Next base: position 135,381,987 of record CM053595.1, read on the forward strand.
AGTGAGACATTCTTTCCGCCCAAGACAACATAAGAGGTCAGAAAGAATGATCTGTGATATGGGGAGAGGAGGCTGACTGGAGCCCATGTGAATGGAATACCAGTGGTGGGACTAGGTGGTGGTGACAAAAGCAGCAGCTGCTTCAGGAGCTCTTGTAATGATACTGAGATTTGAAGATCTTTCATGCCCCTTGAACTTGCTGATGTAGCAGGAAGGGGTGGAACAAGAGAACACCCGAACCAAGCTACCCTTTGTGCTGGTGACTATAAGCAGCAGCAGAAGCAGCAGCAGTGGTGGCAGCAGTGGTGTGAACTCCTTTTTCTTTGAGCCAGCCAGAATCTCTGCTAAGGACTCTTGCTGAGGACTGCCAGGGACAAGAACTGCGGAGGGGCTGGAGTTGCTGGGAGCAAGCTGCCTAGATGATGAGCAGTTGCTGTGAGTGAGGAGAGGAGTATCTTTGCCTGAGGTAGCCTGTTCTGCTTTGACGGCTTGAGAATGTGGGTATTTACTACTTTAACTACATGTGCCAACTTCATAACTACTGTGTTGGCTTTGACTTTCAGGTTTTGGGACTCAGTCTTCTGGTATTTGAATAAATGCTCTGACTATATTTCTCACGTAGAGAGCCTGTTACATTTTGTGATTAATAACCATATCAGCATTATAGTTACTGTAGGCATTGTGAATGCTGCACTGCTGATATAGCTCTCAAGCCAGAGAGAGTAAGGGGACCTGGCAAGTAGTCAGGAAGAGATTACAGGGTACCCCTGTGCTAGCACTGGATGCAGAACTAGATACTGTTTGGCAACTCCATTGCCTATACCCACTTCTGGGTCATAGTCCAATGGCAGAGAGGAACACTTTCAGCCAAAAGAGAGTGGAATCTCTGAGACTTATCTCTCCCGGACCCAAGGGATAAAGGACTCTGAGGAATAGCCTCATTTCTGGTCTAAGTGGAGAAGGGGCCATGAGGAGAAGTATCAATTGCAATTCTAAAGGATCAGAATCTTTACTGATTAAGGTCCATATTGCAGACCAAGAGAGGAATGACAACACCTCACCCCCAGATCACACTGACTTAGAAGCACCAAAATTTCTAAACCCCTAGAAATAATGTGAAGAAGTCCCACTCACCAACCATGCCAGGAACAGAGCCCAACATTAATATGAAATTCAAAATCAAGAAATAGTTTGGGGGAATGGGCAAACAACAACAAAAAAAATCAGAACATAAAAAGTTACTATGGTGATAAGGAAAATCAAGACACAAACTCAGAAGAAAACAATAAAGTCAAAAGAGCTATAAGAAAACCTCAAAGAAAAATTTTGATACAAATCTAAAAAATTTCTGGAGGAGCTAAAAGAAAGGATTTTCAAAATCAAATATGAGTGGTACAGGAAATTCAGTAAAAAAAAATTAAAGGAAAAGAAGAAAAATATGAAAAGACAATTAACTTGGCAAAAGAAGCACCAAAAAATACTGAAGAAAGTAACAGCTTAAAGAAGAACTGGCCAAATGGGAAAAGATACAAAAGCTCATTGAAGAAAATAATTCCTTAAACATTAAACAATTTTAACAATCTACCTAGCAGAAATTCTGTGCCCAAGAAGAGATGAGAAAGACACCTTAAGAAGAAAGGGGCCGTTACAGCCCTGTGGCACCAAAAGGGTAAGTTGCCTGAACTACATCTGTTCTCTATGTAGCTTCTGTTAGTGCCCACACTTCCTGTTGGTTTGTGTACCTGTGGAAGACTACACCCAAGGATTATGGGAAGATGTTTCACTACTATTATTGTTATAATACAATCTCAATAAATGCCTTTATTTTGAAAAAAATAATGGGCAAGTGAAAGATAATGACTCCATGAGACAATAAAATAAAGTCAAACAAATGAAAAAAACAGAATAAAATGTGAACCCAGAAAAATAGGTCCAGGAGAGATAATTTGAGAATTATTAGACTACCTGAAAGCCATAATCAAAAAAAGAGCCCAGACATTAAAGAAATTATCAAGGAAAATTGCTCTGATATCCTAAAACCACAAATAAAATAGAAATTGGAAGAATCCACTCACCACCACCTAAAAGAGATGCCCAAATGAAAACTCCCAGGAATATTATGGCCAAATTTCAGAGCACCCAGGTCAAAGAGAAAATACTTCAAGTAGCCAGAAAGTAACCATTTAAATACTGTGGAGCCAGAGTCAGGATCATACAAGATCTAGCAGCTACCACATTAAAAAAGTGGAGGGGGTTATACTATTATATTCTGGAAGGCAAAAGAATGGAATTATAATCTGAGAATAACCAATTTAGCAAAACTGAGCTTCAAGGGGAAAAAGACATTTAATGAAACAGAAGACTCTTAAGTGCCCCTGATGAAAAGACCAAAGCTGAATAGAAATTTTAATTTTCAAATATAAGACTCAAGAAAACATAAAAAGTAAACATGAAGAGAATTTATAAGGGATTCAATAAGGTAAAATTATTTAGCTTTCCATAAGGGGAGGTGATATATGTGTTTTTTGAGAACTTTATCATTATTAGGTAATTAGAATTCTAAAGAGAAAGAGAATGAGTCAATTATGTTGGGATGGTGTAAAAAATGGATAGACAAGAAAAAGGGATGCTTTGGGAGAAGGATAAAGGGAGAGAAATAATGGGGAAATTATCTCATAAAAAGAGGTGGGTAAGGAAGAGCTTTTACAGTGGAGGATGAAGTGAGTGAACCTCACATCTAAATTGGTTACAAGAATATATATACATACATATACACATACACACACATATACACACACAAAACATGTTTGTACATACGTATATACAAACACATATTTAATTGGTAATAGAAATATTTCTTATCCAATAGGAAAGTAGGAGGGAAAGAAGAGAAAAGAGATGAAAAAAGAGAGGACAGATAAAAGAAGGCAGTAGTCAGAAGCAAAACAGACTTTATAGAAGGAAAAGCAGAAAAAGAGGGAGAGAGAGATAAATAGCAGAAAATAGGATGAAGGGAAATGCAGAGTTAGCCATCATAACTGTGAATGGGAATGGGATAATTTTCCCATAAAATGAAAGTAGATTGCAGAATTGATTAGAAACCAGAATCCAACATGTTCTTTACAAGAAATACATTTGAAATAGAGAGGCACACACAGAATTAAAATAAGGGGCTAGAACAGAATCGATTACGCTTCAGTTGAAATTTAAAAAGCAGAGGCAGTAATCATGATCTCAGACAAAACAAAAGCAAAAATAGACCTCCTAAAAAGGATAAGGTGGGAAGGTATACCTTTCTAAAAGGAACTACAGACAATGAAGCAATATCAATATGGAGCATATATGCACCAAATGGCATAACATCAAAATCCTTAAAGGAAAGGTTAAATGAATTACAAGAGGAAATAGACAGTAAAACTATACTAGTGGAAGACCTCAGTTTTTTCTGTCAGAGCTATATAAATCTAATCATATTTTTTAAAGTCAAAAAGATAAATAGAATCTTAGAAAAGTTAGATGATTGAACTCTGGAGAAAAGTAAATGGGAACTGAAAGGAGTGTCCCTTTTTCTCAGTTGTACATAGTACTTCACAAAAATTAACCACTTATTAGGGCATAAAAAGCACAACTGATTAAAAAAAGGCAGAAATATTAAATGTATTCCTTTCAGACCATAATGCAATAAAAAAATTATGTTTAATAAAGGGTCATGAAAACAGATTAAAAGCTCATTGGAAACAAAATAATTTGATCCTAAAAATGAGTGGGTCAAAGAAAAATAATAGAAACAATAATTTCATTAAAGAGAATAACAACAGTGGGACATTACAAAATTTGTGGGATACAGCTAAAGCAGTACTTATGAAAAAATTTATATCTCTAAATGAATATAAAATAATAAAATATAAATAAATAAAAGAGAGGAGCAAACTAAAATATTTGTTCTTACAAATTAAAAATCCCCATTTAAATACCAAAATGGAAATCCTGAAAATCAAAGGAGAAATTAACAAAACTGAAAGTAAAACTACCACAAAAACACTAAACTGACAAATAAAACTAAAAGCTGGTTTTATGGGGAAAAAATAATAAAATAGCTGAACCATTGGTTAATTTCATTTCAAAAAAGAAGAAAACCAAATTATCAACAATGAAAAGGGGAAAGGGACCAACAAAGAAGATGTAATTAAAGCAATTATTAGGAGATATTTTATCCAATTACAAGCCAATAAAACTGATAATCTAAGTGAAATTGATGGATATTTAGAAAAATACAAACTACCCAGATTAACAGAAGAAGAAACAGAATACTTTAATAGCCCTCCTTTAGGGGAAAAAAATTAAACAATCAATAAGCTCCCCAAGAAAAAACCCCCAGGACCAGATGGATTAACAAGTGAATTCTATGAAATAATATGTAAATTATTTTTAAATAGGCAAAGAAGGAGTCCTACCAAATTCCTTTTATGATATAAATATGGTTCTGACACCAAAACCAAGGACAGCAAAGATAAAAAAAAACTATATACCAATTTCCTTAATGAATCTCAATGCAAAATTGTCACATAGAATACTAGCAAGAAGATTACAGCAATACATCATAAAGATCATACATTATGACCAGGTGGGACTTACACTACAAATGTAGAACTGGTTGAATATTAGGAAAACCCTAAGCATAACTGATCATATCAGTAAAACAGCAAAAATCATATGATTATATCAACAGATGTAGAAAATGCCTTTGACAAAACACAACACCTATTTCTATTAAAAACACCAGAAAGCATAGGAATCAATAGACCCTTTCTTTACATGATAATTAGTATCTACCTAAAACCAAGAGCAAACATTATCTGTAAATGATATAAATTTGAAGCCTTTCTAATAAGATCAGGAGAGAAACAAGGATATCTTACCATCACTATTATTTGACACTGTCCTAGAAATGCTAACTATAGCAATAAAACAAGTAAAAGTAACTGAAAGAATCAAAATAGGTAATGAAGAAGCAAAGCTATCACTCTTTGCAGATATGATGGTATAATTGGAAAATCCTAGAGAATCAACTAAAAAATTATTGAAACCATTAACAACTTCAACAAAGTTGCAGGATATAAAATAAACCCATATAAATGATCAACATTTTTACATACTACCAACATAACACATAAGGAAGAGGTAAAAAGAGAAATTCTATTTTAGATAACTGTAGACAATACAAAATATTTTGGAATCTACCTGTCAAGGCAAATGCAGAGATTATAACATAAAGACATCTATTAATGTGTGGACCTAGTCAATATAATAAAAATGACAATTCTAACTCAAGTAATTTATTTATTAAGTGTCATATCACCCAAACTACCAAAAAATTATTTTATAGAGCTAGAAAGGATACTAAGAAAATTCATCTGGAAGAAGAAAAGGTCAAGAATATCAAGGGAATCTAAAAAAAATATGAAAGAAGGCAGCCTCACAGTTCCTGATTTCAAACTATATTTCAAATGGGTAATCATCAAAACAATCTGGTACTGACTAAGAAATAGAATTGTACATCCCTGAAGTAGATTAGGTATACAATACCCAGTAGTAAATGACTGTAGTAAACTAGTGTTTGATAAACCCAGTGATCCCATATTTTAGGGTAAAAATTCAACATTTGACAAAAATTGGTGGGAAAAATGGAAAGCAATTTGGCAGAAACTAGACTTAGACCAACATCTCATATTATGTACTAAGGTAAGGTCAAAATGGAAAAATGATTTAGACATAAATGGGTGATCTCATAAGTAAATTAGGGGAGCATGGGAAAATGGACCTGTCAGATCTATGAGTAAGTGAAGAGTTTATGACCAAACAAGAGATAAGGGTAAGGGAAGCATAATAGTCAATTTTTATTACATGAAATTTAAAAGATTTTACATAAACAAAACCAATGCAGTCAAAATTAGAAGGAGAACAGGAAACTGGGGAGGGTGGATTGTAGCAAGTTTCTCTGATAAAGGCCTCATTTCTTAATTATATAGGGAACTGAGTCAGATTTATAAAGATAAGCACCATTAGTCAGTTGAAAAACGGTCAATGATTATGAATAGGCAGCTTTCAGATGAAAAAATCAAAGCTATTCCACAGTTATAAGAAAAAAATACTCTAAATCATTACTGATTAGAAAACTGTAAATTAAAACAATTCTGAGATACTACTTCATACCTATCAGATTGGCTAGCAAGACAGAAAATAAAAAGGACAAATGTTGGAGGGATGTGGAAAAATAGGAACAGTAATACACTCTTGGTAGGGTTGTGAAAGAGTCTAACCATTCTGGAGAGTAATTTGAAACCATGCCCAATGGGTTATAAAATTATGTATACTCTTTACCCAGCAATATCACTGCTAGGTCTGTATCCCAAAGAGATCAAGGAATAAAAGAAAAGGATATTTATCCAAAAATATTTATAGCAGCTCTTTTTGTGGTGACAAAGAATCGGAACCTGAGGGGGATACCCATGAATTGAAGAGTGAGTATATTATTGTGATGGAATACTATTGTGCTATAAGAAATGGTGACCAGGATGGTTTCAGCAAAATCTGGGGAGACTTAAATGAACTGATGTGAAGTGATGTGAACAGAACCAGAATAACATTGTACACGTTGACAGCCATATTGTAAAGATGATCAACTGTGAAAGACATACTACTCTGATCAAGACAATTCCATTTTTCTCATGATGAAGAATGTTATCCATCTCCAGAAAGAGAACTAATGAACTCTAAATGCAAAATGAAGCAAACTTTTTTAATATTCATTATCTTTTTTAATATTTACTTGTATTTTATTTTGCAACACGACTAATATGGAAATATTATTTGTATGACCTCACATGTATGATCAAAATAAAATTGCTTGCTTTCTCAAGGAGAAGAGTTTGGTAGGAGGCAAAGTGAGAATTTGGAACTCAAAATTAAAAATAAAAAGTTTAAAATTTTTCCATGTACTTAGGAAACATTTACCAAAATAAATTAAAATATTTTTAAATCATATAGTTGAAATTATCCATTTTCTTTTTATAATTACATCTATTCCTTTTTTGTTCAAGATTTACCTTCTAACCATAGCTATGAAAGTAATTTTATTGTATTATTATTTCCTACATTACAGTATCTAAGTATTTTTATTTGTTATGTTCTTCTGATAGACCCTTGTCTTTGTATCTTGTCTAATATGTATAGAGTTCACGTGTGCTTTTTACATTGTTTCATTTTACTTCTCTTCTGACAGATTTCCTTCCACCTCACTATCTTTATATTCCAAATCTGTTCCTCTCTTTTATGTCTCTTTGGAGAAACTTTCCATTGTGTATTTGATTTTTTCTCACCTACTAATTGAGTTATTTTTTTCATTTCTGCATTAATAGCTACAGCTTTTAACATATATTCATTCCTAATTTGTTTTCTATGAATTCTATTTTTCTTTTGAACCTTTCTGGAATTTCTTATTGTTCCATGCTTTCTTGGGATTACGTAGGCACAGGTTCACTTTTTCTTATAACATCTATTAAAAGAGTTTTGTAATTAATCTCTTTAAGGATGTTATATTCATCCTTTTTCCAGCTTTAGAATCCTCTCTGGTAAGTTATTTATTTTTGCTTGGGCTTTGTTGTACTTTCTCCCTATTAAAATCTTTTTGTTTCAGTATTTTTCCTTATTTTTCCCCAACCACTCATTTCTGACTCCTCTTCTTCTGCTAAGGGATATACCACCAGATCTGGAGTATCTAGGTGGCTCAGTGGAGAGAGTACTGGACATGTAGTCAGGAAGACTCATCTTCCTGAGATCATCTCTTGCCTCAGTCGCTTATTGTGTGACCCTGGAAAAAAATCACTTCATCTTGTTTGCCACAGTTTCCTCATATTTAAAATGAGCTGGAGAATAACATAGCAAACCACTATAGTATCTTTGACAAGAAAACCCTAAAACAAGTCGTGAAAAGTCAAACACGAGTGAAAAATCACATATGCATGCACGCACACACACATGCATGCACGCACACATGCACACACTAAATCTGGGCTGCAAAATTACTCGACCTGTTCCCATTCAGGGCATATAGGTTTCACTGGCTTTGGTCCATATCCTAAATAGCCTCTGAGGGGACAGAGATCCCCTCTTACTTTGTCTGAGTTTCTAACCCCTTTCCTTCAGGGTCACCAAAGTCTTTGTTCTGGGATTATTGCAATTCCTCCCTTGGTTCTCATCCTTTTCTTCTCTGGCTAGGATAAATCAGTGTCTGATACTTTTTTTTTTGCATGATGAGGGGAAAGTGAGGAGGGTGTTTTGGGCTGCATATCTGCAGCCTTTAGAGTCCCTAACCTAGGGACTACCCCAAATAGAAAACAACATGCTTCCCTTCACCTCCTTCTCCTCTTATAACTGGTCAGAATCCATATCTGCCTGTTTTATGGGGTGGAGAATAGACAAGGGGAAAAGTGTGCTAGCAAACTCTCTGAAAGAGGAGAAAATCCCAACATGGGCTTCATGCATAAGACCAAGAGTATATTTGTGTGTCCTTGTCAGGAGGGTGAAAAGTAGAAAAGGAATACTTATCTGGGAAAGAACTGAGCTATCAAAGGGATTGAAATTTTTATTCTATCATCTGGCCAGGATCCCTGTAGCACCTAATTTCCAATGAATAACTTAAAGGTTGGGGAGAACTGGATTTAAACATCTTAAATTTTAGCTTAAGGGAAAACTCTGAATGTTATCAGATATAGAGGCTGGAAGAGTAGGGTTCTTTTCTCATTCCTTTTCATGCCTTAGAACATTCTTTCTCATGGTAAGCCTGGGTTCTCAGGGATTGTGCCAGCATAAAAGGGGGAAAAACTTCAAGTGTGGTGCAGGCATGGACCTATTTTCGAAGGACCAGGCTCAGACCATCTCATCTGGAGACAAATGGTTCACAGCTGCACAATGATTGATTGAGGTTGGGTGTGTGTTCCGTGGTCATAAAGAAAAGAAAAGCTATTTGACCAATTACTTCATTAGCACCATGAACAGATCAACTCAAAGCAGCTTATAATTTTGCTGACTGAAAACAAATACATTTTCATATGTATCATCCTTCTCACTTTTGTATGTTTTCTTGTTGTTCAGTAGCAAAAGCAAAGCAGAGATATCTTCTGTGTAATTTAAATATATTTCATTATGTTTATTTGAATGGCGTAACATATGTTTTTTCTTTCTTTATATCACTTGAAAGTTCTGAAGAAGCAGTTTAGGGGGTACAATGAAACGTAACAGAGGCAACTATGGTAAGATTCCATATCATTAATATTGGAATCTAGAATTTAGGGCTAGATGGGAATACAGACATCATCTTGGTAATGCCTTCATTTGTGAGGGAACTGAGACCCAGAAAGGTTACAGATATAAATTAGTATTCTTTTCTCTACACAATGCTCCACAATGACTTTGTGTAACTCTGCCTCACTTAAATCCTGAACACAAATGAAAGATGAACAAGTTACCTATAATTTAGTTATTCAGCATGTAATTTAATTATTAGAACCTGTAGGAAGAGAACCAGTCTTGGATTTAGGACTTGGATTCAGGTCCTACCTTTTACACATGACTTCTGTGTGACCCTGAGTCTGTCACTTAACTTTTCATATCCTTAGGCCAAACCTTCCCTAAGACTGTAAATTGGATCTTAATTGATCTGCATTGATAGAGAGAATTTCTTCAATAGGCATTCCCTATGCCAATGAAATCACAAATCTACTCCTTCCCCCCCCAAAAAAGTAATTATAGATGTAGAGCTTGAAGAAATTCTGAGGCCACCTGGTCCAAACCCCTCATTTTATAGATGGTGCAATCGAGATTTAGCAAAGTTAAGGAACTTGTTCAAGGTCACATAGATACTAAGTAGCAGAGCCAGGAGCAAAAGCTATGGTCTCTGACTCCAAATTCAATTTTTAGAGTTTGTTTGGCTTTGAATTTGGGGAAGGGAGGAGTGTTTCTTCTTTATTTTTTGACAACAAGAGTATTCATTGTCTGAAGTATCTAGGCTATTAAGAAATTATCAAAGGCCTTATTAACTCTTTAAGTTTCCTTCTTAGTGCAAATAGAAGATATTTTAAAGCATCATTTACCATTTGGTCTAAACTGTGCCAAATTACTCAGCCCTAACTCACAAGTAATTCCAACTAATATGTCCTCCTGAGCAATTATACAGAACTCACTACACTAGGGACTTATAATATCTCAGGAAGAGGATTCCTTTTTCTTCCCATCCCAGCTGTTGCAGAAAAACAGCAGGGTTCTGTGAGCTCACTGGTGCTCCCTCCCTCTCTCTCTGTCTCTCTGTCTCTGTCTCTCTCTGTCTCTGTCTCTCTCTGTCTCTCTCTGTCTCTCTGTCTCTGTCTCTCTCTCTCTGTCTCTCTCTCTCTCTTTCTCTCTGTCTCTCTGTCTCTGTCTCTCTCTCAACTTCTGGCCTTGACTGTCCACATGACCAGACCTTAGAGAATGTTCCTTGTAGAAATGGCTTTCAGTGTTTTTTTTTAAATTACTATTATCACTAGAAGTTAGTCCAAACATATTTACATGTAATGATACAGAACTGACTTACTTGATTATTGATTATTCTGTAGAAAAAACCTCATCCTCCTTCACTCCCCCTATGTCTAATCAGATGCTAAGTCTTAATTCTACCTCCACAGTCGCTCTCATATGCATGCCACCTTTTCCATTTACAGGACCACCACCTGAGTTCAGAGTCTTATCAAATCTCACCTGGACAATTGTAATATATGCCTTATTGGCCTCCCTGCCTAGGACAGCCCACCCCTGCCACTAATACATCTTTCATAAATCGGCTAAAATCGTCTTCCCAGACCATGTCAGTCTCCCTCTGCTGCCCATGGTATAAATCACAATCTTCTTCTTAGCCTGTCATTCAAGGCACTCTTCTACAACTTAGTTCTTTCTGCTTTTCTCTTACTTTGCACTATGCTCCATTCACAATCAATTTTATACCTAAATGCACCTATTTTGAATCTTGCCCTGCGCTCTTCCACTTCCTTCTCCCGGTATAGGCCATCTTCCATGTCTGAAATGTATCCCCTCTACATTTCTACCTATATGAATTCTTCCCTTCCTTCAAGGCATTGGGTAGGTAATGTCTCTTCCATAAAGCCTTTCTCAATTCCATTTCCTTGTCTCCTCCACTTCCACCATAGCCCCAATTGAAAGTGACCATTAATTAATCCTTTCATTACCTTGATCAATTCCCTCTTGTACTTTATTTATTTTGGCACGCATCTTCTCTATCACCTATCCCAATAGACTGCATAACTCTCAAGGGAAGATGTGATTTTTCATGTTTTGTTTTCCTTTGTGCGTGACACCATGACTTTCACCGAGTAAATCCTTGGTAAACATGTAGAATGGAGCAAGACCTGTGTGAGCAGATGAAATTCACAAGTATTTCCAAACCAGTGATTTCATACTTTTTCAAAGCTTTTTTATAAGAAGCAACTCTGAGCATTCTTCTTCCCTTTATTTCTTTCCAGCTCTCCGGGGTTAAAGGGATAAATTACGATCATAAAGAAAAACAAAAGCAACTGATCCATGAAGACTGATCTGAAATTTTGATCTTACTAATACCCTTACGTAATGGGAATGGTCATTTGAAGATCTTCCCTGTCCCTTAATAGACCTAGGGGGGAGTTTGAAGACCTCCCCTGCTGTGAAGATAAATTCTGCCCCCAATAAGCTGAGTGTAGCCACATGGAGCCTGTGGTGGGAGGAGTTTGCTAAGGAGAAGCAGAGCCCACAGGAAGCTGGTGGTCAGTGCTAGCCAGATGGTGGGTGAGAGAGAGGACATTCAGTCAAGGAGATAGAGAGGCTTGTGAGTAAATGTTGATCTTGTATTGGTTTGTGAGAAGGCTGAAGGATGCTGTGGCTCTTAGCATTATTATGGCTTCTGAATATCTTTGGTACTATGATAGAATCTGCTTACTGGTTTTAGGGATTGGATTTTCTGGTGTGTAAATAAATGCTTCAGTTCTATCCTCTATCTGGAGAGTTTGGTATATTGTACAATCAAACTTCATGTGATACTTATAGTCACAGTCTTTACTGTGATTGTGGGTGCTATAAATATTGCATTGGCACTACACCTTACCAACCAAAGCCTTTAGGAAAGTCTTTTTAACCTTTTTAACCAGAACCAAAGTTTTCTCATCAATTGGGGGACAGTTTTTACAAATTATGATTTATTAATATAATGGAAAATCACCTCACCATAATAAATGATGACTATGAAGAATACAGAGTGGCATGAGAAGACACATGAACTATATCAATATGAAGTAAGCAAACCCAGAAAAACAAGATCTGTGTTAATAATAATAATGTAAATGTAAAGAATAACAATAGTGACCAAAACTGGATGGTATATAATTATAATGACCAAATTTGGCCAAGAAGAGATGAGAAAATGTACCTTCCTGCCGTCTTTGCACTGGAGGCACACTTTGAATGTAAACATCATCTATCCTATTGAACTCAGCTGACATGTTGGTTGGCTTTGCTAAACTGAATTTTTCTCTTTTTATTCTTTGTTAAAAGGGATGCTTCTTTTAATAAAGATAGGAATGATATGAAGTGGGAAGGAAGAAAATACAAAAATGAAAATAGCAAGAACAACTAAAACAAAAAGGTTATTTTACATCATTGATTTCATAAACATTTAGTAAAATCCTACTATGTACAGAGCCCTGTGCTAGACACTAGAGGAGATACAGGGTTTATATACACCATCTTCCAAACTTCCCTTAGGGAGTTACAACCTATTAGGAGGAGAAGACACCAATGATAGATATGATGCACAACAAAATATCATAATTCTACTGGAGAGACAAAGTGCTCTGTGAGGTCAGAGAAGGAAGGTCATTGTCAACCACTATAAATCCAACACAGTCCAATGGTTAGGGAGCCACACTTGAAATATCAGAAAGACTTAGATATAAGTCCTGCCTCTGAAACAAATTGGCTCTGTGACCCTGAGCTAGTCACTCAAACTTTAACATCCCAGGTCAGTATCTAAGACTATAAATTAATAACTTACAGAAAGAATTTGCATATTGATGAATAATAGAACTAATTTTTTTAAGTTAAGGGGAAGAAGGGAATTTTTTCTGTGGTTACAAGAAAACGTGACAATTTGATAAGGGTAGAGAACAAGAGACAGTGAAGAATGCCAACAAATGTCAGCAAAGACTTACTGATGTAATGGTCATATCCACTTGATTAGATAACTTGATCAGGGTGTAGATTGAGGTAGCAGTTCATGGGTCCAGTCCCAAGTGAGATTTCACCACAGTGCACATTTCTGCCGGGTACAAAATGCCATAGTAGAAACTAAGAAAGATGTTCCTAAATGACTCTACTATTTGTACAACAGGTATCATTCTTACCACTGGGTCACAGAGTATATGGGAAAGTGTAAGTTGTAAGAAGACTGGAAATGTGGATAGGGAAAGGGAGGTTATAAAGGCTTTGAATGTCAGAATATTTTTATATTTAGAACCAGAGGTGATGGGGAGCTACTAAACTTTATTGACTAGAGAAGATGACATAGTCAAGCCTGTACTTTAAGAAAATCACATTGACAGCTGAGTGAATTATTGCCTGGATGGAGAAGAGAAGGAAGGCAGGAAGATCAACCAGCAGGCTATTGCAATAGCCCAAGTATAAGGCGATAAGGGCCTGCACCATGGTGGTAGTGGTGTCAGAGGAGAAAAGCACACATGTAATAGATGTTATAAAGATAAAATTGACAAGTTTTGGCCACATATTGGACATGAAAAGTGAGAGAAAGCATGGGAGGTGAATTTTCCCCCTAATACAAATAGCCCTTGCAAAGCGGTTGTTTATATATTCGACCTGCTACACAAAGATAAGAACATAACAAAACAAAAATTCTCTGCCCTCAAGGAGCTTACATTCTAATGGGGGATACCAATATTTGTCAAACTTGACTTAGAATCTCCTTTGGCTTTGGGCTCAGGCAGACTGGATCCAATATTTGGAGTCTAACTGGGTCTAATATTATTTGGCTTATTATACCCATTTGGTGTTGTTCCAGAAAAATCTCCTGATATACTTATAGTATAATTCATGTCTATGTTTCCTCAAAAGTAGGCTAAATGCTTCACTAGCTCCAATGCAAAATTTCAAAGTAATAAATAGATATCAGGTATAAGACAGTCTCCATTTCAGCTGAAAGAGACATAATAGGAACCTTTTACCATATACAGAAATCCAATAATCCATCCAGGAAAGGAACTGAACTCAAGATTATCATCAGGGAGATCCTTTGTCATATTAGGGAGCCTCTTTCCATCAAATCAAAACACAGCCTCCCTGACTTGTCATGCTACTCCATGGTTTGTATCTCCTCTCAAAATGTAAGTGCCCTTTGGGAGCTGCTGCATAAGCAACTCCCTACCTGTCATCAGACCTGCTCCCTTCCAGTTTTCCATGTTTAGTAACTCTTAGGCTCAAGTTACTCCCAATGTAACTCTCAAGATAAGAACAACCTTACTTCTCCAGTTGAGTGGTTATATGCATATCTATCTACATATGTTTCATTCTCCTGTAAGAAATCTCTCAATGTCCTGGTTTCCACCAGCTCTTGAGCTGAGAAAGTTCACTGTTCAGAGAAGCAGCTGTTAGCCAAGAACCTCCCCCTTTCAAGCTTCCTGGTCAAACACATACCATTTACTATGTACTTTTAAAAATAATGAGTATTACCAATTCCTAGGAGGAGAAAACTGTAGATGGACACAGATTTCCACTCAAGCAGGCTACAAGCATATGGCTATATCTTCCACACACTTCTGCTGTAAATCACTGTTAACTGTTGCTAGTATGAGGAAACTGCACATAGGCACAAAAGTCCCCATTCCCATCCCCCCTAGAGTACAGATCATTTTTCCCCCTTCATGTTGGTCCTTCTCAAAATCCAAGAGCAAAAACAAACAAATAAACTAATTAGGCTGAACTGATTTCCCAGCCTACTTTGATGTACCACAGAAAGGAGTGCATCTTCCAGCATTAATTTGTCCACTTATATCTCACTCAAATGATTGTCTATGTTACCTGGGGTCATATCAGCAAAGCACAAGTAGCCATGTCCACATTCCTTGAAGAGGTATCGCTTAGACTCCTACAAAGAAGATTCATACTCTATAGTCTCAACATGTTCTTTGGGGAACTATCATTCTCCAGATTATTCCCTTAAGCATGTGTAAACATATATATACATACAAGAAAATTTCATGGGGGAGGGGCAAGAAAGAGATAGAATGACAGACAGAAAGAATGGATGCTAACAACGTGGAGGATGAGAAACGGTAACTCATTTGAATGCTGAATTATGCTTGTTAAATGACTTAAGTAAATGAATATCAGACACTTTTAAATCATCCCATAGCAATACTGAAAGTGTGAAGTAAAATGCATTTTTATAAGACGTAAACAATATAACAGGCAGAATTTAATGTCTATTCTTAAAGTTAATATATACAATTACTTCTTTCTTAAAATTTAGTCTCCCAAAGTTTCCTGTATGTTATATCTACATGAAGCAGGAAAGTCTATTAACATTCTAATTTTTATGATACTTAAGAATCAGGTAATAAACACATATGACAAATATAATCAACAAATTCCATTTTCATCATTTTATACAAGGGAAGAGAATATTCAGAAAACAATCAAATTGGTCCTACTATTTGAATAAACTTTTGTAGGACAATGATATTGATACGTGTGTGTGTGTGTTTCATTTCTCATATAGAAAGTCAAGGATCAACCCCTAGGGGGATTTACACGGGGGCAAAGAGGAAGGAATGTTGGTCTTCCATTTAAAAACAATTTGAAAGAATCTCCCAGGACCCTTTCCTAACATATCAACACTGTCTCACCCCGCACTACTGGATAACTTCCCTGTGATGAGATGAGGACCTTTCTGGGTCCATTCTCTGACAGCTTTGAAAATTATTTAGCTTCTATAATGATGGATACTCTCTGACAAAAATGATGGATGGGCCGCATCTGAAAAAGGACGACATGAAATTTGAAAAATGATACGATTGCTGGTGGACAGACATCTTTTTTTTTTTAGAAAAGTTGACATAAGTTTGAAATATGGCATGGAGACCCATTCTATCATTTTTCTCTCTCTAAAGAAATCAGTACCTGTCTTTTATCAATATGCTCTTTGGGGAAGGAAGTTAATACTATCCCTTTTTTGTGTAAAAACTTGCAAAGGAAGTCAAAATGGGCTCTTTTTCACTGTTTACAGAAGTTATCTAAAGCAAATCTCAAGAAGTTAATTACTGTTAAGGCCCAAATAAAATCTATCTTCATGGTTATAGGTAATTCCCAAATATCTACATAATGTGGCTTACCAACAGCAGTTTTCAGTTGCTGAAACTTGATAGAAACCATGTCCTACAAGAATAGGTTAAAGAAATGGGGAACGTTCAGATTGAAGAGAAGAAGTCTCGGGGGAAGACAAAATAGTTGTTTGAAAGTGTCTGAAGGACTGTCATATGACTTGCTCTGTGAAGGAAGAAAGAACAGAATTGGGGTGGCTGGGTGGCACACTGAATAGAACACCGGCCCTGGAGTCAGGAGGACCTCAGTTCAAATCCAGTCTCAGGCACTTAAAACAAAAATTAGGGTTCTAAGGGTTTTAAGTAAAGGTTAGAAGGGAGAATCACACATCTTAGAGTTGGACTAAATTATGTCTAAAACCCTTAGTGAGATGGCATTCACTACCTCCCTCTATTTTGGGGCAGTTAACTCATAGGGAAGTTCTTTATTCTGAGTCAAAATCTGCTTCCTTGTGACGTCTATACATTATTCCTTTCTGTTCTTCTTAATGTCTTTTTTAAAATTTTGCTATTTGGAGAGGGAAAGGTAGGGCAATTTAGATTAAGTAACTTGCCCAAGGTCACACCACTAATTTTTGTTTTAAGTGCCTGAGACTGGATTTGAACTCAGTTGCCACTGATAGCCACTGATAGCCACTGATAGCACATCAATAATATTGAATCTCATCTTTCTTACCCACATCCTAGTAGAGGGCAACAAATGTTTGGGATCCCAGTGAGAACCAATCCATGCTTCCTGGTGCCCCTGGCATGATTAAGGCATAGACCGGAGACAAAAAACAGGAAAAGGGAAAGAAAAAGATAACGAGAAGACAGAAGGGGAGAGTCTGAGAAGCAAGAAAAAGAAAGAGGTATTTTTAAAAAGAAGGAACAAAAGATATCGATAGATACATGTGTGTGCATGCACACACACACATATGTCTGGACCTGTGATTTTATCAGTGCAAGTAGATGAATAATTCATGTGTAATTTATAGTGTTAGAGTCTCATAGGTCACTGAGAATTTAAGTGTTTTGTTTATGGTCAGGTAAAATAGAAACAGGACTTGAATCTAGGTCTTCCTTATGCACATTCACACTCACACACTAACATATACCACACACACTTGCACTCATATACACATGTACACTCACATAAACTCACATGCACACTTATACACAGATACACAGACACACAGACACACACAGAGGAATTTCCCTATACTGATGAAGTCACAGGTCGAGATTCCTTCCTTTCCATTAATGATGAATCCTTCAATGGCTCTGACTTTTTACCTAGGCAGGACTCAGTTCTCTCATATCTGGGTATACATGTATCTTGCTCTTGGCCTCAGATTCTTCATCTAAAAATGAACAATCTGGACTAGATGATTTCTAAGGCTTTCTCCAACTCTAAATCCCATGGTCCTCTTGTTTTCCTGTCTTTCATTGCTTTCTGCTGAGTATCAATGGCCTTCAACATCCCATTGACTAGCTAGAGAACACAACAATAAAAGTCAAACATTTTCTATGAAATGAGTACCAGTGAGTAATCCCTGAAATAACTATTAGTGGCCCCTCCCTACTACACACACACACGCACGCACGCACACACATGCATGAAAAGAAGAAAAGACGATGGTAGAGTCCAACAGAAGAAGCCTGTCCAGAACCATTCAATGGTGCCCCATATACAGGAAAAGTGATTCCTTTTGCTTTTATGCTATATGAAGGGTTGGTGAAGCTGAACCATGAAAGGCAGAAAAACAAAAAGATCATGAAAGGGAGATCTGGAGAAAGTCTTAGGGATCATTCAATCCTACTCCCCCATTTCAATGATAAGGAGACCAAGGCCACAAGGCAAGTGGCTTGTCTAGTGTCAAACAGCTGGTAAAGAAATGAGCCAGGATTTTTAGACCACGTCTTCTAGTTCTAAATCCAGGGCTCTTTCTGCTGCTACACATGATAGTGGAGACACAACTATTTCTACCAGGGGTTAAAGGGTATGCAGGGTAGAGTACCAGTTATCTTTATCCTAAATCTTATCTTGGGTCTTATTTACCTATAAGTGGATAGTTTCTTTTGCCTTTCAAATGATTGGAGAGTGGGGATTAGAGGGTATAGAGAGAGTTATTGTGAATAGCTGGTTCTGCAAAAGAGAGTCACTGATCACGGAGGCAGGGGGACTGGAGTTCAGATACTTTCTAGTTGTGTGATCTTGGGCAAGTCACATAACTTCTGTCTGCCTCAGTTTCCTCCACTTTCAAATGGGACAATAATAGCACCTATCTTCTAGAATGGTTGTAAAGATCAACTGAAATATCTAAAGTGCTTAGCTAGCACAGTGCTTGGTAATGTATAAATGCTTATTCACTCCCCCACATCAAAAAGGTGGGGAGGGGGAGAGTGCCAAGGAGGAAACAAGAATTTACCTCATTTCCTGTGTCCTGTGAAGTTCCAAAGATGTGCAGATGGACTGTGGCCAGTGATCCTCCTCAGCATGAGAGACTGGAGTCCTTTTTTCACACAAGTCACAACTTCCTTATCTCTAAAGCTTCCTAAGAGGTGTGGGAATCTTTGACTCTGGGCACTGTGGCTTAACCAATCAAAGGTACTGACTTCACCAGGCTGCTCTACTAGGAGCAGCCCGCAGACCACAAAAATGACACGGAAACACATTGTCAGCTCTTTATTATCTGTGGCCCTCCTTCTAGAGTAGAATTAGACACAGCAAAGGAGCAGAAGGGTCTCCAAAGTGAGGCCAATTAAAATGAGGTCAGACTTTCAGAGGCTGCTAATGCAATTAGTGCAGTGGGAGGTGGGGGGGAGCCCAAGTTCCCCCATTTATTTGCCTGGTGATTTTTCCAACTTGCGCTATAAGGGTTTCCATGTGAAAGCTTCCAGGATTTATTTCTCGTCACATTTTACAAAGACAAAAAATAGTTCCCAGCATGAAAAGGCAAGGAATGCCAAGTTCCAGTCTAAAATGAAATTTTGTTCCTTGCTAAAAACTCTGAAAATGGCCATTTATATTGGAAACTGTAATTTACACTTCAGTGTAGACATGACAGAGGAGGCCTGAAAGGAAGGTTCAAAAGGATAGTAGATGTAAAAGAAAAAAATTACATTTGTTCTCTTTCCCCCCATTTTTTAAAGGTTACCTGAAGCTTTATATTTCTTTGGTGCTTTAAATAAAAACACTTAATCCAAAATATTTCTTTTAATGAAGGAAATGTATTTCAATAGTTCAGATTTCCTGATTTTTCCAACCAAAAAAAAAAAAGTAATAATAATAACCAATACAACTCACCGGTCCTGAGCCTAGAGGATCTAACAGACTCTTCTTATGAGGGTTGGGAAGAGGTTTGTTATGTAACTCAGTCAATCAACAAATCTTTACTGAGTCAATTGTGTGAATAGGACTATGTTGGGCGCCCTGAAGCATCTTAGAAAAGGTGAAGCAGGGCATAATGGTTAGAGGGTAGGGAGCAGGGCATGTGGAAGGGAGCTGGACTAAATGACCCCTAAGGTGCTTCCAAATCTGATATCTCCTTGACTTCCAATTCCCCTACCTCTGTTTTTAGGATGTGTTTATGGAATACCTTTTCATTTTTTAAATTGGGTCTAAAACTTGGGCTTAATTAACATAGATCAAAGATTTACCATGTTCCCACTCCCCCCAAAAGTCCTCTAAAATTCCATCCTGTAATTTGACCTTCACTAACTTTATGAAAAATAAAAAGGTGGTGCTGGAGTAGCCACTAAATGATCTTTGAGGTTCCTACTAGCTATAAATTGATGATCCTATATCCTTGCACTCAAAGAATGTAAAGACTGGGGAGAAAAATATAGTAAGATACAATACAATTGACATTAATTAAGAGTTGAATGTGGGAGGGTACCTGCGCTCAGTGCTAGAAAGTATGAAGTTTAAATTTTAAAATGATCCTTACCCTTAAGGAGTTGACAGTTGAATAGGGAGACAATACAACATAGATAATTAAAAATATGACAGACTAAAATTAAATGCTAAAATAATGGTCTTGATAATAATTCCTATATGAACTTGGAAATGAGGAAACTTCTTATACCAGTGCATGCCAGTGCCTTCTCTGCAACTGAGAGTCTTAGAAAGCTGCCAAAGGCACTGAGGAGTAAGTGACTTGTCTAGGGTAACACAACCAATATGTGTATAAGTTGGGACTTGAACCCATATCTTCCTATAGAGAAAGACCAGTTCTCTATATGTTTTCACAGAGCTGCCTCCCATTATAATAATTTGGGTGTTCCCTAAGTCCTCAATTGCATATAGAAAATAGCTTTAATCTTATATTTAAAGTGGAGGTAGATGTTTAGGATTCAGTCAACAAACATTTATTAAGTGACAGCTACGTGGTCCAGTGCACAGAGTTCCAGGCCTGGAGTCCCAAAGACTCATCTGTTGTTATTAAGTCATTTTTTTTTCCTTTTTCTTTTTTTTTTTTTGCTTTTTTGGAGGGGGGAAGGAAGGGCATTTGTGGTTAAGTGATTTGCCCAAGGTCACGCAGCTAATAAGTGTTAAGTGTCTGAGGGTCTGAGGCTGGATTTGAGCTCAGGTCCTCTTGACTTCAAGGCTGGTACTCTATTCACTGTGCCACATAAATGCCCCGATTAAGCCATTTTACAGTCATGTCTGAATCTCATTTAGGGCTTTCTTGGCAAAGATACTGGAGTGGTTTGTTATGTCCTTCTCTAGCTCATTTTATAGATGAGGAAACTAAGGGAAATAGGGTTCAGTGATTTGCCCAGGATCACACAGCTAGGAAGTGTCTGAAGCTAGATCTGAACTCAGAAAGATGAGTCTTCCTGAGCCCCGGCCTGGCGCTTTATCCAATATGCAGCCTAGCTGCCACCAAGACTTATCTGGCTCAGTTCAAATCTCTCGATATCAAGGAGGAAGGAGGATGGGAAGGAGGAAAGACAGAAAGAGGCAGGGGTGCAGAGAAGGAGAAGAACAAGAAGAAAAGAGAAGAGAGGGGGGAGACAGGAGACAGACAGACAGACAGAGACAGAGAGAGAAAGAGAGAGAGAGACAGAGAGAGACAGAGAGACAGAGAGAGACAGAGAGAGACAGAGAGAGAAAGAGAGAGAGAGAGAGAGAGAGAGAGAGAGAGAGAGAGAGAGAGAGAGAGAGAAGACTTTTAAAGCTGTGAGATCAAGAAAGGTGTCCACTGGTTGGTGGAATCTGAGCTAAGACAAGGTATTTAAGGCAGTAAAACAACATGGAGGACAGATGGAGGGCCATGTCTGAAGAACAGCAAGCAGACCAGTGTAACTCAATCAAAGAGTCTATGGAAGGAATTAAAGTGTAAAAAGACTTCACAGGTTGGAAAGAAGCAGGTTAAAAAGAGCTTTAGAAGCCCAGAGGTGGTTTCAGGCTTGATCCTGGAGCTAACAGGGAGTCGCTGGAGTGCATTGAGTGGAAGGAGGGGTGACATGGTCAGATCCAGTAGTATACTAGGGCCAGATTTCCAACATGAGCCTCCATACTTCAGAATTCAGAAAATGCTACAAATCAGGGCTTGATCTATTGTTTTATTGATTGTCTAGAGCAGGGGTATCAAATTCAAATAGAGATGAGGGCCACTAATCCATGCATAAAGATTCCTGCAGGCCACTTATTGACCAAGTTTTAAAATGTAATATTATCTAGGTTTTATTATCTTCTTATTTATTTCACTAAATATTTCCCAATTACATTTCAATCTGGTTCAGATCTTTCTCCAGAGCACATGCTTGACATCTCTGAACTAGCCTTAAGAAAGTGATGAAGAAAATGTTAATACCACAAATTATACCTAAAAGTGTGTCAAGCATATTTTGGGAGGAGAGCCGGTTATTAAATATTTACCAAAGCAGTCCTAGCTGATGTAGTCTATAAAAATCACTGTCAACTTAGTGGAGGTTGGATTGCAATAGAGAAAGACAATGCAAGGAGAACAGCTCAAATACTATTACAATAGTCTTGGTGAAGGGTAATTGAGGCCAGAACTAGAATGATTCTGTGAGGAAAAGAATAGGACGTATAGGAAAGATATCATGAAGGTAAAAAATGACAAGAATTAGAGATGGATTGGATATGTGGGTAAGTGGAAATGAAAAATCTAGGATGGCAGCAACATTGTGAGCCTTGGTGACTTGATGATAGTACCCTCAAAGGTAATATGATAATGTGAAAAGGGAAAGGGTTTGAGGAGAAAGATTTGGTGGGGCATGTGGAGTTAGATGGCTATGGAATATGTATTTGAGGTTTCTAAGAAACCACTATTGATGCATGACTGTACTCAAGAGAGAGACTAGGGCTGGTTCTAGAATTTGGGGAATCATCTGCATAGAAATGATGACTGAATGAAAGCTGACGAGATCACCAAATGATATAACGTATCATGAAAAAGAGGAGAAATCCAAGGACAGAGTATTGGGGGACTCTCATGGTTGATGGGCACAAAAGATCAAACCAAGTGATGCTTCCAACATGGAACTATCCATAATGGGTATCCTAACTTTCAAGATCAGACTGACATTGAATTCCTCCCCACACACACACACATATACACACAAAGCTGTAAACCATATGGGGGGGGGGATACTTTGACAGTACCTCGTTTTTTTTTAATTGGTCTCCCTGGAAAGACTGAACTGTACCTGGCATTTGTTCCACCTAATCTCCCCCCCCAACATGTATCCCTAATGATACATCTCTCAAGTGGCAGAATCTGTTCTCTGGTGGTTGCTACCTGTCAGTGCCTGTACTCCCAAACCTTGAATATCAGTGACTCACTAATGTTTTATGATATTTTACCTCACTTTATGGTAGTCATTTATGACAAGACCAGAATGACATAAACTGCTATAAAGCAAAGCAGTGCAATCACACAAATGACCATAAATCAAAGGAGTCACAGGGAAAAAAAGATCATAAAAGGAAAGAAAATTGAGGAAAACAACATTTGAGGAAAGATTCTGAATTGAGGAGGCAACAGCCCCAAACCTGAGAGAGGAGCCTGGGTGAAGAGAGAACAAACTCAAGCTTTTTTATAACCCTGCTTTCCAGGATTGCTTATATTCACAGGCGTATTTACATACAAATATGTTACATGTTTTCATTGTTTCCAAGGGAAATAGGTTATCTCATTTCCCACTATGCTATCTGGTACTTGGAGAAAATGTGATTTCTAATTCTGCTGGCGTATTCAGGGTCCGCACAAGTGGGCTTCCAAGATCTATTAGAATTCATGAGAATGTGAAACTTCTTTGCAAATCAAGAACTCCTAATGTCAACTCTATTCTTACAGAGCCCATAGAGCTGAGAGGGATTTCTTTATGTCTGTAGCTATTTTTCCTTTTTTTTTTAAAGATGTATTGAGCAGGGACACCAAGAGGTATTTGGGGAGAGTCAACCGGTTTGTTTTGCCTAGATTTGTTCTGTTGAGCTAACTGAATGATGTCTGATGTTAAGAGAACAGGGTGTGATGGGTGGGGAGATGAACAAAGACAGAGTACTAAAGAGTTTTGCTGAGTAGTCTTTGTTGAGCCTTTCAAAGACCTGACAGCTGAGGACACTGAAACAGACTCTAGAGGGAATTCTGGGACATCTATTCCCTAATTCTTTAAAGATGTGTTTTATCTTCTGGGGCATCCTGTTTCCCACTGGAAATATTTCAAACTTCTTTGCTGGTATTTAAGGTCTTCTATATTTTGTTGCCACCATGTCTTTCCCACTCCATCTCATATTCTTGCTGTGGATGGTATTGCTAGTCAGGACTATTTTCTCCTCTTCCTCCTTCTCCTCTTCTTCCTCTCCCACCCCCACCTTCATAATGCTTTTAATCATTCTGTTCCCTGGGCCTAAATGACTTTCTTCTCCCTCTTGATCATTCTTTAAAGTCCAATTCAAATGCTACTTCCTTCATGGAGCTTTTCTGATGCCCCCTCTTGGTACCAATCCCACCCCCCCTTAACCTTCGTTTGCTTTTTTCCCTTACCCTTAACTTGGGTTTTTAAGTCTATAACTTGTTTATGATGTATTTCATCCTTCTCCAGTGCCTCATTATAGTGGTTCTGGCCTCCTGAAAGTTGTGCCAAAGAAGTACAACTTCTGGATGGGTTGACCAAACTGCAAAGACTTAGAATCAAGCCTGAGGACTGATTGCCTGCTTTTTGCTCCTCCAGTGTCCAAACTAGCAGAGGCTCACTGAGGCTCACCACTGAGGAAGCAGCAGACTAATGAATTTTTCAATGAAAGAAACTCTCCAAGATCATATATTAAGTTAAGTAAGGGATCAGCATCAGGTAGAGAGCACCTTTATGCAATAAAAGTACAGATTCTTAAAGCACTGAAGTAGAATTATATGTATTTGTGCCTTATTCTCCTACTAGACTGTAAGCTCTATGAAGGCAAGGCTTGAATATTATCTGAATTTGACATCTCTCCCAGTATTTCTAAAATTGCTCTGAACACAAAAGGTAATTAATAAATGCAAACTAATTAAACAGATGAATGAATGAATGAATGAAAAGAATAAGAGTAAGAAGGAAGAAGAGGAGAAGAATTAGAGTTAGCGTTTTTTAATACCTTTAAAGTTTAAACTAAACTAACCTTTAATTTAATTTAATTAATTAATTTAATAAATGTTAACCTATAGC
This sequence comes from Pseudocheirus occidentalis, assembly GCA_028646575.1. Lineage (NCBI taxonomy): Eukaryota > Metazoa > Chordata > Mammalia > Diprotodontia > Pseudocheiridae > Pseudocheirus > Pseudocheirus occidentalis. The sequence continues at coordinate 135,407,117 of CM053595.1, forward strand.
ATTTATATGCTTAACCCTTTTAAGGTCTGTGATGGTTTTTTACAACTATCTCATTTCATCTTCATAGTAACCCTGGGAGGTAAGTATTCATCATCATCATCATTATTATTATTATTAATTGCTATCATTCCAGATGAGGAAACTGAAGCAGACAGAGATACGCTATCCACTGTGCCACTTAAATGAATAAAGCAAGGCAGTTATCCTAGTTCAAGGATTAAAGCTGTAGGAATATAACTGCAACTGCATTTTGGCTAAGTGGTGATAGAATTTTTTTCAAGCCAAGACCAATGAAATGGAAATCAGGAAATCTAGTTCTGACACTGTCACTAACTGGCTTGTAACTGTGAGCAAATTATTTCAGCCCTTTAGGCCTTCTCTTTAAAATGAGATGGCAGACTAAAGAATCCCAAAGGTCCTTCTAACTCTGATGCTAGATGATTCTATGAAACTGTAAAGGAAGGTGATAATATAATATGGAAGACCTGTGTCATATTTTTGATTCAAAAGAAATATTTGTGGACAAATTGCACTGGCTAAGCCAGTCATTAGCTGTATCTCACTTTATGTAACAGATGTATATCTAGAACATCTAATTTTTTGGAGTAAAATTAGACTTTAAATATATTACATGAGCTCTCTATTTATTATAAGGTGACTAAACCAAATGCTACTTTTTAAAAAGTGAAATGTCTATTTTGTGATAGCAATTATTAAAACCAAACAGAATTTTCTGGTCTTGTAAATTCAATTTTTAGGTTTTTCCTGAAACAGAGGCTACCTGAATTATAAAAAGTAAGGATGATTTTCACAATTAAGTTTTTGAATGGAATTCAATTACAGAATTCAATTACAGAATTTCTCCCAAGAACCATAGTGATGCTAGCACATTAACTCATTGAGCTCAGTCACCGGGACAATTATATCGGGACATATCAGCAATTCATTCAATATATAGTGAGACCTCTCTCCAGAAAGTTTAATTAGAGACAGTAAAAAGAACATTGGCTCTATGTTAAGTAGATCTAGGTTCGTATCCTGCCTCTGACATTTGCTACACCAGTAACCTTGTATAATTACTTAGTCTCTTTGTGCCTAAGTACACACATCTATAAAATGGACTAGATAACCTCTGAAGTCTCTTCCAGCTTGAGATCTATGTGCCTCTTAACTCAGAGACCATAGAGAAGCCTCAACAGAACTGTTCCTACTCCATCATCTGCTGTTTACTTTCGAACTTTCAGGTGAGAGTACCTTTTTAAGAGGGGGGAATTTTGAACTTCTTCATCTAACAGATAAGAGAACTTAGAAATCATCTCTTCTAAACAGGAAAGAAAAGGTCTGGAGAGAAGTGCCTTGTCCAAGGTCACACAGATATATAAGAGAGTGAAGGTTTAAATACAGATCATTGCATTCATTTCAAATTTCCCATTTTCCCTAAGTCATTCTCTGTGTTTCTGTTTCTCTGTCTCTTTTTCTCTAGCCCTGAACCCTCCTTTTTTGCTCATTCTAATCTTTCTTCACTTTGGTTAGAAATGTCACTTACATTACTTCTGATTTTGTTTGAATGCTTTTTTTTTTCTTTCCCTCAGTAACTGGAGACGAGACCTCCGTCTTCTAAAATAGAACACTATTCATCAACAACATATACAAAAAAGTCCAAGATAGATTTCAGGAAGGATGGATTAGGTCATTGAGAGTTCAATTTCATAAATACCTTCTAAGCCTTCTGGGATCCAATCTTAGGGCCAAGAGGAAGAAGTGGAATCCTCCCTGAAAATTATTTGGTCAATAGAATGTCATTGGGGATCACAGAATCACAGAATTTTAGAGTTGAAATGAATGTCATACACAGTATCTCCTGCCTGTGATGATGGCTTTAGAAAGCAATACTGAATTTCATTTTGGAATTTTCTTTTAAAAGATCTGTTGACTTAAATTGAACAGGGAAAAAAAATACATTGATGCCTTAATAACCCAGATCTGCAACTCCAAAATGGCACCTCATTATAAGCATTTAGATACTGCAGTGACAAGAACAGAATAAAATAGAAGCATCCCAGTGAAAGTCCAAGACGGTCCTTGAATTGGCTTGTCTAAGTTGTTGGTGCAGTATGTATAAAAACACATGAGCATTCCAGAAGCCCATGTATATGCAGAGAATACTGTGCCCTCCTCTATGGAGAAGAAGGGGCCTGCATTACTACCTAAGGAGGCATGGCAACCAATTATTTCTCAAAAGAAGTTGAAAACATGTAATGTGCTCAAAGAATATGGCCATTTAAACTACTCTAGATGATAAAGCATCATCTGCTTTGCCTTTCCTGCCATGTCCTAGTTGGTCTGTTAAAAATGATTTAATTTTATGCTGAGAAAGCCTGATGAAATAAAATAATAATAATCCTCCCTGACCAGAATTCTAACTATGAATTATCTTGGGAGGTGAAAGGGCAGAAATGAGTCAATTGGCACCAGCAATATTCTGGAGGCTATGTTACCTAAGCAAGATGCCCTCTCCCCATCCAGAAAGAAGGGCCTTTCAGTACACCTTCTGCCAAGGGGAGGGCAATCAAGAAAAAAACCTCCTCCACCCAGTAAGAAGCATTTTCCAAGGCAAAAGGATATTTAGTACTCCCATGCACTTGAGAAAATAAAATCGAACAAATTAACAGGAAGATCAGAAAGGGAAGCAGAGGCTGATATCTGAATTTTTGATGCAGCCTCTGCATTCTCATTATTACATTGTCTTTTTGTATTACTTTTGATTTATAATCTAATTGGAGAACTATAGAAATGTTAATGGAAACGATGTAGCTTTGAATATGACAAAGTTGTTTACTAATTATTGCCTTTAACTTTGGTTAATTGTTGTAGTATTAATACTCTGCAAATGCTCCAGGGGTTCTTGGGAAGGGGGAGGGTCGATGCCTCTTTGAAATGTACTGTCTAATGTGAATGGCAGCTTTTCCAACCCAACATATACCACTCACCTACCCCCTCCTTCTGCTGACCCCTTAAGAGGAGGGACAGATTGTAAATTAAAATTCTCCACACCAGCGTGCAGTATCAAACCTTAAGGTGAGTCCTTCCATTTTGTTTTGTATTTAGATGAGAAATTGGCTGCTCATGTTTACACTTTTTCTTTTTTCTGCAACGTGTGCTGCTCATTATCTTAAGGGAGAGACTGAGAATATTGCAATGATTATTAGTGAGGCTGGTAATGAGATTACTGAACCATTTGGAGTTGGCTTTTCTTTTGTGATGCATAATTACAGAGGTTTATTTACAGTCTCTCTCTCTTTCTCTCTCTCTCTTTTGCCTTTTAATGATTCACATTCGTATTCTTTGTTCTTTCCATGTGAAGGGTATGATCCCTTCTTTCTGTGAATTATTGTTCAGTGCTCTGCATTATTCCCTGGAATGCTGAAATTTAAAAGAATTTTTGAAGCTACATAAACAGAGGGTGGATATCTTCACAATTATGCTCTGACTCTCCCAGTACAAGCCATCAAGGAGGAGAACATGGTATCATTATTCACCCTACCAACATCCAAGGAGTCCAGTTAATATGGCGGTCCTGGGAAAAATTAAAACTATAAAATAGCTTACTTCCCCCTTGAATTTATTTAAACTAATCCAGATGCTCTGTTACCTTAACAGAACTTGCATTTGCTTTTAAAACCCATGCATCATTGGTTTGCATGTCTTATCTCTTTGGTACCCTCCAGCTGGCATGGAAGTTAAAATAGGAAACTGGTGTGTAACAGACAATTCCTGCACGGAAGGGTAACAGTAAAGGGTAACAGTAAAGGCATTAGAAGAGAGGTAAGCCAAGATAAGGCTAACCTGGTCTTGTTGGGTCTATGTGCATTTAGTACAACAGGATGGATAGCAGATCGGATTTTGAGTACCTGAGACTTATTTACAGGTTCCCCTCCAATTCAAAATGAAATGAAACAAACTCATAGGATCTCAAAACCAATACTTCGGCAGACCAGGACTGGGGAGAAGTTCTGTACTAGCCCATAAATTTGCATTAAGAAGTGGTAGCACCTAGCAATCTCTATCCCTACCCTCCTTAAAAACAAACAAAAAAACTCAGAGTTACTGTTCTTCCTTGACCAATTAGTCAAAAATTAAAAAAAAAAATACCTGTGATGCTCCTTAAGAAATAATTTGGTTATTTGATGCAGACAAATAGCTAGGTTTGGTGCCGTGGGTGCTAGACCTAATGTCTGGAAGATTTGAGTTCAAATTCAGCCTCACACATTGAGGTTAAACTTTTTAACTGTGAAACCCTGGGCAAGTCACTTAACCGTTGTCAGCCTCAGTTTCTTTATCTGTAAAATGGGGGTAATAACAGCACCTACATCTTTGAGTTGTTGTGAGGAGAAAGTGAGATAATATCTATAAAGTGCTTTACAAACCCTAAAATACAATAAAATGCTCGCTGTTGTTCCCAGTTCACCAGAGTCTCAGCTTCTAAGTCTACAAGATTTATATTCCAAAAGAATACAGCATTCTGGTAGAGTTTCCTCTTGAAAACTAATATGACGTTTGGATGACATGAAAAAAGCCCTAGATTTTTATCCAAAAATGGTTTTTTGCTGTTGGTAGTGGTGGGTTGGTTTTATTTTTTTTCCCCAGAAATAGATTTTTGCTACTCTAAGTAATAGCAACCGCCATTGACACAGGGGCCTTCTAAATGCACTTGGCCTCATGAGCAGAATGGTTCACTCCCATCATCCCTCAGCAACAGAATCTGATTACATAAAGGATGTTTTCGTGAGTAGAAAATGGACCACAAAGTCTGTATATGGAGGGTTAATTTTACTTTCCAAATTACAGATTCAGCTAAATTGCCATCCACCTCTTCATGATAACTCATTTTCGCTGCCAGATTTTAAGCACCTTGGCGATGGGTTGGGAGGGAAAGTCCTTATGCACACTTCTTAAAAGATGGCTACCCTGGGGTTTATATCAAGCCTACATGATCATATATTGAAGGCTGGCTTATTTATTTCCATGTTTCTGAAGCACTGTTAATCATTCTTCTAAGATGTCCTATGTGTTACATAATTAATAAAAACACACTGGCTTAGGAAGAAAGCCTAGTGAGAGATACAGGCAAACAGTGAAAAATATTGTAGCTTCTTTGTATTCCGTGGAAATCTCACACCTCTGAAGAGGGGATTTTTTATCCAGAAGAACATGGGCACAGATTTTTCTTTTTTTCCTTTAGATCGTTCCCCCCCTTCTCATTCTATCAATTTAAACACTACTCAACTGCCTTTTTTTCTTTCCTTTCCTTTTTTCTTTTTTTTCTTCCTTTCTTTTTCTTCTTTTTTTTATTGGCAGTGAGAGAAAAGGAGAGTGAATAAAATCATTAATTCAATTTCTCACTGTTTTGCCTCTGGTTACTGCTGCCACTACAGGTAATAGCTTGTCTGTGGTTCTGACCCAATTCTCCAACCCTTCCTACAGCTCTCAACCAATTAATCTAATGGTTCATTAATTGCAAACATCTGAAATCATTAGAACCTGATAGAACACAAGCGCTCCCAACCCTGTGAAACTCTGACTGCTTACCAGCAAATGGTCTCATTGCAAAGGAATGTCAATGTTTATAGTCAATGTAACCTAAACTGGGGTGTTCATTGACACATCCCTACATTTGTATACAAGTGCTCTGACATCTATCAGTTCAAGAGTGTATGATTTATCCAGTGCTATATCCTGGAACTGACAAGCCAAAGATTACAGCTTAACCTACGTGAAAGCAGGGGCTCTATGAATTCCTAAAATAAATATTTAGTATCTGACAAGCTCTGGTTAATATTAATTCATGATAGAAAACAGTCAATTTAAGCTTACCTCATGCCAAAATCTATTTGCGTTTCATAAATCATTTTTTCAGGAACATGATGAAGAGAATCAGGGGGGAAAAAAGGAGGTTCTCATGTGGTTGTGGTGGGCTATTTTGTTTTGTTTTGTTGTTGCTGCTGGTGGTTTTTAATCACAAAATATTAACACTGAAAGAGATCTTAAAGATCAACTAGTTAAACTCTCTCCTTTTGTGGGTGAGGAAAGTGAGATTCAGAGGGGTGATGGGATGCACCCAGGGTCACACAGCTCACTGGTAACAAAGCTGGAACCCTGAGCTATGATTCCCAGCCCTGCTAGTGACATTTCACGTTCAAATGCAATTCAATATGAAAGAAAATTCTTAACCTGAATGTTACTTAGGCCCTTTTTAAAGCTTATAGATACAGTCATTATTATCTATAGATGTGTGGCATACTTTTATTCCCATTGCCTGTAGGCACTTGGGATAAGTGTTTCCAAAATGGAATCCAAGTTCTCTGGAGCTGGGAACTTATTTAAAACCACTCCATGTGGTTTTGCATATGCATGCTGTCAGATCTGAATGGGCAGTGATTATTTGCATAAAGAGAAAGAGGCTCCTTTTTTCACTCTATCCCTTATTTCTCTGAATGATGGACCTCTATTTTTTTTTAATAATGACTAAACAACTAACAACCAGTGAATCAATCAACATGAGAACTCCTTTTGTGAAAACTCACCCCATTGTTGCAAATCAACAATTCTTCCATAATTTATAGTCTTAGAGGTCTGCCTAGGGGCACTAAGAGGTTAAGTCACTTCCCTAGAGTCCCTTGACCAACCCATGTCTGAGGTGAGACTTGAACCCAAGTCATATTGACTCCAAGGTCAACCCTTTCTCCACTACTCCAAGTTACCTCTATTTACATATACAAAAATGACTGGCTACATTAAGGAAGAGTCAATCCTAAGGTCAAAATATGACTTTATTTCTTTCTTCAAAAATATTTTCAATATAGCTTTATTATGACAATGATTTTATTGTTATTACCGCTATTGTTGTCAAAGGTACATGATACTCCTTCCAGTGGTGTAGATCAAGAACTTGTTCTGTAATTTATGGTCTTAGAGGGTTGCCTGGGGCCATTAAAATATTAATTGACTTGCCCAGAGTTCTATTATATGTATTAAAGGCAAGATTTGGATCTCTTTCCACCTAATACAGATGCCAGTTCTCTCTCCATTGTATTATACTGCTCTCTCACATAGCACTTCATAGCCCTCCTATGCACTCATATTCTCATTTGAACAGTTACCCCATATACATCTGAGACTGCAAAGTCCTTGAGAGCAACGTTGGGTCTTATTTACCTGACTCCGCCAGAAGCCTCCAGCAACTGGAACCACTCATTACACATAGTAAGTAAATGTTTTCTGAAATTTTCTTATGTATTGTTGAAGCCCATTTCCATCAGTACCTAGGGATATGGGTCAGAAATAATAAAAGGTACAGCATTCTAAGAGTTAATTTTCCAGATAACGATGGGGAGGAAAATACATTTTTTTTAGTGATTTCTTTTTGTGTGTGTGAAGCATATTTCTCAGTATGCAACAAAAACATTTAGGCTCCCCTGTCATTTAGGGGAACTTCGTTTACATGCTCTCTTCATAGAATACTGATGTTAATTTTTGGTTAACTTTTAGTCCCACAAAGTATAAAGCAATTTGATAGAATAAGTAACCTTTCATTAAAGTTCAATACAGTACTTAAGGAAAGTGGTACCGTGTGCATTAATTGTTAGTTGACAGCTATTATTTCCCTGAAACCCTTTTATAGTAAAATTTCTTTTTGATGGATTGGAATTTATAAAATTTGCATTTCATTGAGCTGGAGTCAACTGGAGGTACTGGAGAGGTATTTATTCTTTAGACAATATTCCTTCTTTACATTTTTATTAAATATTTATTAATAAATGGATATTTTAATTTAGAAAGTATAGGGGGATTTAATTTGAATCACTGAGGGGCATGAACAAAGACGTTTTTCCTATGTGTGACTGAGATGTGAACATGACTAATTATTAAGGTGTTTATCAATGAAGGGCCATTTTTATCTCTGAGCAGAGTTCAGTTTGAGGACAAATTACTCAATAATTTTTTGGAAAAAAAAGGTTTTTCCCATCACAATAAATTATATAAATATTAATCAGAATTTTTCTTCCACTCAGCAGTTTAGTAGGAAGCCATGTGAATTCGACTTTGATATTTATGAGTGATATTGAGAAATGATCACATGGAATTCTAAATCTAATCAACCTTCTCCCCCTTTTCACTGCATTTATTAATATTAGGAAATGCAAATTACCACTAGGAGGTGACAGGCCATCATTTGGCCAAGATTTTAACAAAAGATGTACTCATATCAAAGGATGCCCCCAAATTTCCATTATGTTTTGACCTATTTATTATCAAACATTCCCGTGATCTTTTCAAAGTTAAATTCTAGAAATAACAATAACAATAGCTAACATTTATATTCACTTTAAGGTCTGTAAAGTGTTTTACATATAAGACATAGTCTTTTACTCCAGGAGACTAGCAGTCTTGTAGAGAAATATGACACATACACAAACAGCTGTGATATCAGTGTGGTAGAAGGAAGCCATGTGAATAAGAAGGCTGATTCAAAGCCAGGGGGTTTAGGGTTAACTTTAGTGCTCACCTACTTCTTTGACCATGGTCAAGGAATTTCTCTGGACCTTGTTATACGCATACACATATATATTACTATAATATAAATGCACCATCTATATGTATACATATCTATTACCAATCTATTTATACACATACACAAATATGTGTACATGTATATATGTATGTAGTTATGTATGTATAGAAATGAAGGGGTTGATTTGGAAGATTTCAATAATTCCTACCAACTTTAAATGCTATAATAAGAGCAGATAAAAAGTATAAAACTATTTTGTGAGACTCAAGTCCAGATGGGTGGAGGTGGAGGTAATGAAGAAAGCTTCTGGGCTCTGATCAGTGAGTACGTGGAGCTGCTATATCTAGCCAGGCACAGACCTTCAATCATGCTTCTTCACTCTCACCATCTTTCTGCAGCACTGCTGTTTGTACTCCTTGTGCCGCGTGCGCGCACACAACACACACACACACACACACACACACACACGCCATATCATATTCAGGGAAAACCAACCAGATCAACAATATCATTGTTTCTGGAAATGGCATGTCAATTGGCATCTTCATGACTTCTCAGACCAAAATATCCCCTCTCTGGCCACCACTCTCCTATATGTACTATCTCCCTTCTTGGTGACAGGGACCATCTCATTTTTTATTTCTATCACCAGTTCCTAGCACATGATAAACAGTTGATACATGCTCTTCTTTCCTTCTTTTTTCTTCTCTTCCTCCCCTTCTTTTCTCCCTTCTTTATTTCCTTCCTTTCTGCCTACCTTTTTTTCCTTCCTTCTTCCCTTCCCATACTTTTCTTTCCTGCCCTTCCTTTTTTCTCTTTCCCATCCTTCCTTTCCTTCCTTATTTTCCTCCTTCCTCTCTTCTTTCCTTTTTTTCCTTCCTTCTTTCTTCCTCCCCTTTCCTTCTTTCTTTGCTTTCTTTCTCCCTTCATATTTTCCTTCCATCCTTCACTCCTTTCTTCTTTCATTCTTTGTTTTCCTCCCTTCCCTATTTCCTTCCTCCCTTCTGTCATTTTAGATGGTCTGAACATATGCCAACTTTGTTACACTTTCATTCTTTCTTTCTTAGGCAGGGAAGGGAGAAGAAAGCATTCCACATATACAGAAGAGCATGAATAAAATCAAGGAAATGAGAAAATATGAGTCCTTTTTGGAAGATAGCCATTAGTTCAGGCTGAGGCATAGAGGAATAATATGAAATAATATCTCAGCAGCAAATTGTGAAGGGCCTTGAATGTCAGACAATAAAGTTCAAAATGATAATAATAAGCTATTAAAGAGTTATAATATGAGGACAGACATGACCACATCTCTGCATAAGGAAGATTAACTTGATACTGATATGAAAAATGGTTTACAGAGAAGAGATAGTAACATACAAACACCTATTAGGTGGCCCAAATAATAGCAATAAGGATATATCCCATTTCTATAGCACATCAAGGTTTACTAAACCCTTTCTCCAACCCTTTCTCCACAGCTTTGTATGGCAGGGTATACAAGGACTACCATCACTGTATTACAAATGAGAAAACCATCTATGTGTAAGTACATTCATTTTTCACTTGTTTTTCAGTCATGTCTTACTCTTCGTGACCCCATTTAGGGTTTTCTTGACAAAAATACTGGAGTGCCTTGCCATTTCTTTCTCTAGATCATTTTACAAATGAGGAAACTGAGGCAAACAAGGTTAAGTGACTGACCCAGGGTTACAGTTTCTGAGACCAGATTTGAACTCACAAAGATGAGTCTTCCTGACTCTGGGTCCAGCGCTCTATGCACTATGGTGCCACCTACCTGCCCCATGTGAGTATATACAGAATAAATATAAAGAGAAAAGTATGATATATTTCAAAACAAGGTTGTTTGGGAGGAGGGAAGTAGCAGGTGGGAAGAATCAAATAATATTTAATGCAGACAGTGGTGTCTGTGTCTGGAAGGGGTCCCATGAGGAAGAACGGTTTTACAGGCCTGAGGAATAACCAGTAACAAGGTACCAATAACCAAGGAATAACCAATAACAAGGAGATGAAGAACAGAGACCAATTTAGCTGCATCACAGAACATGGGGAAGGGAGTAATGCCCAATGAAACTGCAAAGATGGTTTCAGACCAGTTGTGAAGGATTTTAAAAGCTAAATAGAAAAATGTATATTTTATCTTAGAGGCAATCAGGAGCCACTGGGGTTTATTGTGTTATCAGCAAAATAGTCTTATCTGCATTTAAGGAAAATCATTTGGGTAAGAATATGGAAATTTGACCCTGACTGGATATGTGAGATAAGGAAGGGTAAAAGGTCAAAGATGATGTCAATGTTATGAACCTGAGCGACTGTATGAATGATCTCAATCTTAACAGATTGAGAAGTTTAAGAGTTTGAGGTTTGAGGGAGTGAGGAGGACAATAAGTTCCATTTCAAACGTGTTGAGTTTGGAATGTCTCTGGGATATCCATTTTGAAGAGTCCAAAAAGCAATAGTTGATACAAGACTAAAGCTCAGAGGAGAGATTGTTGTCAGATGTCTAAATCTATGAGTCATAGATATCTAAATAAAGATGATAATTAAACTCCCAGAAGTCAAAGGAACTGAGTTCAAATCCTACCTCATACACTTACTAGGTATGTGAACCTGGACAAATCACTTATTACTGTCAGCCTCAGTTTCCCCATTTGCAAATGGATATAATAACAAGATCTAGGCCACAGCATTGTGGTGACACTCAAAAGACATCATACGTTAGTGCTTTGCAAACCTTAAAGAGTTCTAAAAATGTTAGTTACTAGTAGAAGTGTTAGTAGTAGTATTCAGAAGAGCCCACAGTTCAATTCATTTCCCAAAGGCCCAACACAATGGCACTTATATTTTGAATAAATGCTAACTCTCCCTCTATGATGCCTAAGCTGAATTCCTCTATAGCTCCAGCAATAAGGGATGCCCCTGTTTATTTCTCCCTCACCTGCAGCAGTAACAGAAAGTAATTAAGCAGGGATTATCATGCATCTTATGAGACATAATGAAAGATATAGTAATATCTCACAATAATGTCATTTACTCTATGGGACAAATTGGTACTACACTAAGATAACATGGGCAAATTCCCTAATATAATGTGGCAACTATGCAATTACTATGTCACTACTGTATATTAGAATCTAAACCCTGCAATAGCTGAAGGGCGATTAAGTTGCAGTGCGCCATCCTTTTCTTGCCTTTTCCTGGGCTTTCTTTCTCTGCATCTTCTTCTGAGTAAAGAAGATATGGCTTTTTTGTTGTTGTTCTTTTTCCTTTATATTCATTAACATTTATTTAAGAGGATAAACTCTTTTCTCTAAAAGTAAGAAATGAAATTTGAGTAAAGTGGACTCAGAGGAACAGGTCTCAATTTTCAAGTAGTGAGTCATACCAGACCACATTTACAGCATATCTGAGTCTATTTGTTGGAGGATTTTGGTAGCCAAGTCAGTCCCTAATTCACAAAGAAATCCTCCCAAGACCGAAGCATTTGCTGCAATTAATTATTCTTTCCTTTTGAATGTACTTTCTTCCCATGGCTTCGGTGGTATTACTTTTTCCTGGCTCTTCTTCTACCCATCTGGCAATTTCCTTCACTAGGATGTCTTCCTCAGAAATTTCTCCTACCCTCCAGGTTTCCATTGTAACCTTGCCTCAAATGACTCCTAAATCCATATATTCAGCTCTGCTTTCTACTGTAAGCCTTAGTCCTACTGGCACATCATACTCTTAAATACATCATCAAATAGATCCTCCCTCTACCCAAACATCCATACTCTAAAACTCAACAAGTCTAAAACCCAGGTTATTTTTGCCCAAAGCTTGATCTTTCCTATTTCTCTCTCCAGCGACACCTTGTTCTTATCACCCAGAATCATAACTTTAGTCACTTGTGACTCTATGGTCTCCTCCACTCACACTCGATCACCAATTCCATTTCACTTTAACTCCACAATCTATCCCATAATTGTTACTCTTTTCTATTCTCATCACACTCGTAACCCCGCTTCTCACCTCCATCCCTTCTTGTCAGGAAACCTTAATTAATCTTCCTGCCTCTAGTATCTCCCTTCTATGATCCATTCTTCAATCAAATAATCTTCCTAATGCACAATCTGGTCATATCACTCAATGTTCAAAAATTACATGACTCCCTATTTCCTACAGGTTAAATTACAAAAACTTAACTTGGCAGTCAGTCCCCTCCATAAGTAGGCTCCAACATACCTTTCCAGCCTTATTTCTCCTATTCTCCTTCATACACTCTACATTCCAGTCAAAATGGACTAAGTCCTATTTCCTCAATCACATCTTGCCCTTTTTCATCTGAATGAATACACATTGGCTACCCTATAAACCTAGAATATACCCATCCACATATTTATCAGTTGCCTCTTCCATGCAGCCTTTCATAGGCCCTACCCCAACTAATTCCTCCTCAAATTTCTTCAGTACCATCTATTTCTCCATGACACTTATACTGTACCTTGTATAAGTTAGTTGTTTACATGTATAACACTTTCCCTTGATCCCTAATAGATCACAAAATCCTTAAGGGAAGGGACAATATCATTTTCCAGCTCTGTGTCTCAGCACCAAACACAGTGCTGTGTACATGGTAGGTTTTTTATAATATTTTATTTTCCCCAATTACATGTTAAAACAAATTTTAACATTTTTTTAAAGTTCTGAGTTCCAAATTCTATCTCTTCCTCCCTCCTTCCCCTTCTCCCACACCAAGACAATAAGCAATGCAATATAGTTACTACGTGTATAATCATGTAAAACATTTCCATTTTTATCATTTTGTACAGGAAGACTCAGATAAAAAAAGAATGAAAGAAAGAATATGAAAACTGGCATGCTTCATTCTGTATTCAGACAAGTACCAATTCTTTCTCTGGAGGTGGATGGTATGCTTCAGTATGAATCTTTTAAGATTGTCTTGGATCATTGTATTGCTGAGAATAGCTAAGCCTTTCACAGTTTTTACTGCACAATATCTTGTTACTGTATACAAATTCTTCTGGTTCTACTCACTGCATTCTGCATCAGCTCATATAAATCTTTCCAGATTTTTCTGAAATCAAAATGCTTATCATTTCTTATAGTACAATAATATTCCATTACATCATATACCACAGCCTATTTAACCATTCCCCATTTGATGGGCATCCTTTTGACTTCCACTTCTCAGCCACACATGGAAAGCTTTGGGGGATTTTTTTGTTCATTTTTTTTTGCTTTTTTTTTGGAGGGGGGAAGGCAGGGCAGTTGGGGTTAAGTGACTTGCCCAAGGTCCCCCAGCTAGTAAGTATTAAGTGTCTGAGGCCAGATATAAGTTTTTAATAAATGTTTCTGAATGAAACTAAAATACTACTTATGGAACTAGCTTTTAGTTTAAAACCCAGATTGTTTCTTAAATAGCAATTGCCCTATAAGAGGTAACAGTAGAAACTATTGTTAGTCATTCAAACACTGCTGCCAGTAAGCAGTTTTGATGTAGTGTTATGGGCAGCAAACATGAAAGCTCAATAGAACAGGGAAAAGGACCAAAGGCAAAGAGACTGGACTTGTCAATTTTTTTTTACTCTAGTTCTGACCCTTAAACTCTGTACTCCCACTTGGTAAGAGTTCTCCATAACTCACCCAACCCTGACCCACTAACTTTTGCTCAGTCTCTACTTCATGTCATATCCTCCCCACTACATCACCCACCTGATTTCCACCTCTTGCTTTGTAAAAGTAATCAAATATGTGTCATACATAGTAAAAAGAACATGTCAATCATTTGTCCTATTGCTTCCAGTCACAATCCTTGTGATTTCCAGGCCAAAGAATTCCTCTTTGAAGCTGCTCCCTTAATGTTATCTCTCCTCACTAGAATGTAAGCTCCTTAAAGGAAGGGACTGGCTTTCTTTTAAAATGGTATATAGTAAGTGCTTAATAAATTATTTTTCATCAATCCATTCATTCATTACCATAAAACTTTATCAGATATTAGTGAGTTCTTAAAAAGACAGGTGCTTAAGTGAGATATTTCGCTGAAAAATAGGAATTTAAAAATATTTAGCATTCGACATGAAAATATAATAATCATTCAATGTCTTACTATATACAGAATACTGGGTGTGATTCTGGAGAGGTACCAAATTAGTCCCTGCCCACAAGGAACTTACAGTATTGAAAAACACAAACAAAAACGTCTATAACACACAATAATATATACTAACTGTCCTAGAAAGTTCTAAAACTAATCACTGTGAGAGGTGCAAGGAAGAAACCAAAGGATTCATAGTACAATGAACTGGAAACTAAAGAGGTGCCCATCTTTTGGGGGAATAGCTAGATAAATTATACCATGTGAATGTAACAGAATGCTATTGTGTTATAGGAAATTATGAAAGAGGTGGTTTCAGAGAAAACTGGGAAGACTTGTATGAACTAGTATGAATTAATGCAAAGTGAAGTGAACTGAACCAGAAGAACAATTTATGCAGTAACAACAACACTGCAAACAAAAATAATTTTGAAAGAACTCTGATTAAAGCAATGGCCAACCATTAATCCAGAGGCCTGTTGAGAAAGCATGCTACCTACTTCCTAACAAATAGGCTTGAATTCAACATACAGAATGAGACACATTTGGGGGGAGATATGGTAAATAAAGCAATATATTTTTTCTCGACTATGAATATTTATTATTTAGTTTCTAATTTTCTGTGGTTTAAGGGAGGAAAAAGACAAAATTGTTTCATTCATTATAAAATATAGTGTTGTAATAAAAGCTCTTTTTTTAAAAAAACATAGGTCTGACTTTGTTATCCCCTACTCAATGAGTTTCTATGGCTCTCTATCACCTTCAGGATCAAATAAAAATTTGTTTCTAAAGCTCTTCACAATATGGTCCATTCCTACCTTTCCAATCATCCTAATCTTTACTCCCCTCCATGGTCCAGCTACCTGCTATTCCTCTGACATGACACTTTACCTCTCAACTCCTGAACTCACAATGGTAGCCCCCATGCCTGGAATGCTTTAACTCCTTAACCTCCAACTCTTGTCCCCCAAGCTTTCTTACAGACTCATCTTAAATCTCACTTTCTGTAGACCTTGCCTTATTTCTGTAGATCCTCCCCACTCCAGTCCTTTCCCTCTAAGTGTTTGAATGACTGCTGTTTGAGTGCCTACTGTTACCTTTATTTTCACTGTATATTTCTTGTATTTACATAGGGTTTTTGCTTATGACCTCTGTTGGAACGTGAGCTCCTTGAGAGCAGGAAACGTTTTGACCTTTCTTTGTAGCCCCAGCACTTAACACACAGCCTGGTAGGGGCTTAATAAATGCTTCCTAGCTGACAGGGTTGTTCTGAGGATCAAATGAGATGATCTATATGAAATGTGTCTTACTCATAAAGCACTATATGATTATCAGCTATCAGTCAACAAGTATTTCTCAATATTGTACCAAGCACTGTAGTTGGTGTTGGGATAGAAAGACAAAAGTGAAATAATATATTATTTAAAGAAGCTTACAAATCTAGTGTGAGGTCACATCCTGTATATACTAAGTATATACAAGATAATGTAAGGGGAAAACACTAGAATCTTGGGAAAAATAAATATATATATATAGATAGAATATTTATTAAATACTTGCCTACTTTGCACCACACACTGTGCTAAGCTGTGGAGATAAAAGCATAAGCAAGTAAGAAAGACAGTCTCTGCCTTCAAGAAGCTTACGTTCTAACAGAGAAAAATATCTCATAAAACAGGTAGGTGTATTCTAATGGGAATAATACAAGAAACAACGAGGAAAGTGCATTTGTGAGTAATACGAAGTATGGCTATAGACCTTGCTGAAATGATGATACCAGGGAGGTGCTCATGAAGAAAGGAGGTACCCCAGGATGACAATAAAATGTGCCAAAAGAAAGAGAATTTTGAAGAGTCCACCTGTGACTGTGGGATCAGGAAAAGTTTTTTTTTGTTTTGTTTTTAATGAGGTGGTACTTCTACAGAGCCCTGAAAGAAAAAAAAAACCTAGGGATTCTAGGAAGGAGTTAATTTGAGAGACAGATAGAGAGATAAAAGGTATATTGAAAAGGAACAGACGATGAGGCGAGGCATGATGAAGTCCAAAAGAGTGCAGCTGGATAGGAAATGACAATATGGCTGTCCTGAGTACCCTTCTCACATAGAGGATCTGGAAGGAAATTTCCAGGTCCATCTTCCACCTTTACCAACCAGATGGAAGGAGGGATGACAGAGACAGGCGTATTGATGAGGTGTGAATTTCAGGGTTAATATGATCTTTCAGAATGATGAGTTTCTGAGGAGTTTGATGAATCATGCTAAAGTCCAGAGAAGTTAGCCAGGTAGCTTTCCTTTTACTTCTGATTTGTCTTAAATGATCTCTTTTAGCCTTTTATATAATGAATAGAACATAAACTCTTCAAGTAGGATGTAAGCTCCTTGAGGGCAGGGACTGCTTCATCTTTGTCTTTGGATTCCCAACACTGAGCACAGTGCCTGGCATACAATAAATACTTCATAATTGCTTGTTAATTAATAAAGCAGAATAGGATCTGACCAAAAAGAACAACTACAAAATATAAGCTGCTCATAAAATGTGAGCCAGGACTCTGATTTTTGCTCTTTTAGTCCCAGTACCTAGTATAGTAACTGGCACATAGCAATTCTTTAATAAATTTTTGATAATTTTTTGATTGACTGTTTGATCTACCTAGTTGTCAAGATGGTCTCCCTCTTGAAATTACTTTTATAAGAATCCTAGGAAGAGAGTGAAGTAAGAAGAAATAACCTAGAGGGAAGCTCCCATCTCACTACTCCATACAAACAAAAAATGGTCTCAAAAATGAAACAAAATCAACTATTCCAGTAGGTACAACTATACAATAAAGACAGACTTAAGTAATTGGAGAAATATTAGATATTCAGGGTGGGCTTAGCCAATGTAATAAAGATGATACTACTTAATTAGTGTCATACTAATCAAACCACTAAAACATTATTTTATAGAACTAGAAAAAATAATAAAATTCATATAGGTCATGGATCTCAAGGAAAATTACTGAAAAAAAAGGAAACAAGGGAATTACCAGTACCACATCTCAAAACTAGCAATAATCACCAAAACAATTTAGTTCTAGTTAAGAAACAGATAAGATTGACTATTGAACAAATTAGGTATTTATTATACAGAAGTAAACAATCACAATAGCCCATTATTGGATAAATCCAAAGATCTGAGCTATTGGAACAAGAACTCATTATTCAACAAATACCTTTGAAAAAACTGGAAAGTAGTCTGGCAGTAAATAGGCACAAATGAACATTTCATGCCATACACTGAAATAAACTCCAAATTATTATAAAACTTGGATACAAATGGTAACATCATAAGTAAATTAGAACAAGAACAAAAATTACCTGTGAGATCTATGGATAGAGCAATGGTTCATGACTAGACAGGGGATAAAGAAGTTCACAAAGGGTAAAATGAACAATTCTGTGTACATAAAAGTAAAAGATTTTTGCACCAATAAAACCCAAAGCAGTTAAAATTAGAAAAGAATCAGATAAATAGGGGATAAAGTCTTTGCAGCAAATATCCCCCCAAAAGATCTCATTTCTAAGATATACAGGGAATTGATTCAAATTTATAAGAATAAGAAACATTCTCCAATTGATAAATGGTAAAAGGATATGAACAGAAAATTTTAAGAGAAAGAAATCCAAACTATCAGTAGTCATATGGGGGGGGGGAGAGATGCTCTAAATCTAATAATTAGAAAAATACAAATTGAAACAACTCTTAGGTTCCACTTAACACACACCAGATTGGCTGGGTTAATCTAAAAGGAAAATGGCAATTGTTAGATGGACTATGAGAAAATAGATACATTAGTGCACTGTTGGTAGAGTTGTGAAATGGTCTGGTCATCCTGGAAAGTAATTTGGAACTATAACAACAAAATTATTTAATGCTGCATACTCTTTGGTTGAGTGATACCACTACTTGTTCTATGCCCCAAAAAGATCAGATAAAGAAGTAAAAAGACCACATAAACAAAAATATTCACAGGAGTTCTTTTTTGCGTTGACAAACAATTTCAAACTGAACTGGTGTCCATCAACTTGTGAAAGGCTGAACACATTATTTTATATTAATGTGATGAAATAGTATTGTGTTGTAATAAATGGTAAAAGGGACAATTTTAGGGATATCTGAGAAGACATGAAATGATGCTTAATGAAGTAAACAGCATCAGAATAATGTGTTTAATAACAATATGATTATAAAGACAATTTTGGAAAAAGGTAGAAATCCAGCTCAACACAATGACCAACCACAATTCCAGAGGACTCATGAAGAAACATGGTACCCACTTGCTGACAGAGAGGTGATTGACTTGGAGTATAGATGTAGACACTTTATTTTTATATGACCAACATGGGATTTTTTTTTTGCCTGACTATGCATATTTGTAACAAGAGTTTAATTTTTCTTTCACAATGGGGGGAGGTGGGAAGGGAAAAAAGTGGATTTGCATTTATCAAAAAATGTAAATAAAAAAATGACATGAGGAAAAATGGAAATAATCCATCATGAAGTAATTATTAAAAAAATAGCTAAAGAACAGTCCAGAATTCCCAACTTCAGCATACCTCTCCTCCTCCCTCCTTCAACACTGGCTAAATGAGGAAGACAAAAGTGCTGGTCCTACAGAAGAGAAAGGACTGATGGTAAGAATCCCAGAGAAAAAAGAAGTAAAGTGACTGATAAAGTTAAATAAAAGCTGACTTAGAAGGAAAAAGAAAAGAACTACCTCAATTAGCAAATACTTTGCAACAAAGGAAAATGAGACAAAATTTCTCGAAACAAGAAAAATATGTGTTATAAAAAATTAAGCAAAACCTTCTGAAACAATAATGTAGCTCCTCAAAGAACCTGGAAAATGATTCTGAAGATGAATCAACAAATTGGGCAAAATAAGCAAAAATTAAAACTCTTATGGAAGAAATAAATCAATGTAAATGAGAATAAAAAAATCAGAACAAAAGGCAGAGATGTTCTCCAAAATAGTAGATTGTCTGAAAAAGTTAGCAATAAAGTCAGAATGCAAAAATGCAAGAGTAGAAGGAAAATTAACAAAATCAATAGACAACATGATCATAAAAACACAAGAGCTCTATAATATAAGAATGCTATAAATAAAGACAGAATAATGAGAAGAGAAAAGTCTTCTAGAAAAAAATATGATGAAAAAGAAAACTTTAATATCATATTTAAGGAAATCATACAAGAAAAGACTGCAAAAATATTAGGAGCAGACAACAAAATACAGACAAAAAGAATCCACACCACACAAAAAGAAACCTGAAATCTAATTCACCAGGAAATACTAGGCTCTCACTACAATTAAAATATCAAATAAAAAATATTGAGACATCAAAAAACTTTCATATTTCAAAGAGAATCCATGAGAATAATACAGAATGACATTCTTCTTACAAAAAAAGAGAAAAAATTGAAAATTCTTTAAAATAAAAATCAGCTGATTCCTGCCAAAATTTTATCTTACAAAGCTGATAAAAAGCATTAAAAAATTGGAAAATCAACAAAAGGGAAGAATTCAAAGTTATTTCTCTAAAAGAACTTAGAGATGGGCAGAATATTCACTATATAAAACTAACCAAACAGAAAAAAAACATTAGATACTTCAGACAATTATGAAAGAATTAAAAATAAAATGTTTTCATGTGTCAAGGCTAGACAAAGTCATGTACATGGTGTAGGCTTTTAAATACAATGTCAATGACCTAAAAAAAATATGTTGAGTAGAAAATTTTATAATGGAAAAAATTAGAAAGAGAATTAGAGAGAGAAGTTAATACTTCAAAGAAAATAATTATCTTTCTCTTGGTAAATCAATAATATAGATTGTAGTACAATAAAGAAGTCCTCTTTAGGTTAGGAGAGCATAGGATGCTATAGTGGTGCCTTAAAAAAAAGCAAAAAATCACAAGTCAAGACTCAAGAGAAGAGGCAAGGCAGGAAGCTTTCAACTCTCTCCCCCAACTCTGTTTTTGAGATGATGGGAAAATAAGGTTAGAATTTTGATGGGGGAGAAGTAGATCACTGAGAGTGTTAACCCAGACACACGAACTCAAAAGGAACATTCTGGACATGATTCAAAGCTAAATTCATAGAGCTGGGAGAGGATCAGACAAGGGTCTTTTAATTAACTCTGCTGGATGAGTAGAAAGTGAGGTAGACATGAGGAAATCAGCTTCTCCAAGACAGGATCATGTTTCTTAGCCCTAATTCCCATTGGGGGAAAGTGTTTGGGAGGTGGAGTAAGGCATAATTGAGAGAGTATTGAACAGGATCTGTTTTAAAAGGAGAATGCCACAACATCAGAAGGGACAATAAAAAATAAAAGCAAATTCAGAAAACTTGGGATTGGATAGGTTAAAGGGAGGGAGCAAGTGCTAATGGGGGTGGAACAGGCTTAGACTGGTATAAATAAATCTAAATCAGCATTAGAATAGGAAAGAAAATATATACATATTGATTTTTTTTAAATACAAACTTAACCAATTATAACCCTAAACATGAACAGTTTAAATCCTCTACTGAAAAAGAAAGAAAATGGAGGAGTGAATTTAAGTGGAGAGGGGGAGAAAGCACCAATTTACTGGTCAGGGAATTGAGGGGATTAGGGCAGCAAATGGGTAATTGAGGGAATTGAGTTAAACACAATGACTCCATCTTGTGACTCAATTCTGGAACTAGCTCAGTTCTCTTTCTATTCAATTATGGGTCTAGTCCAAATTCTGTCCCATGAGAAAATTTTATTCCATTGTGAGAAATGAGAAAAAAAAAACTGTTGTATTGTTTGAACCTCTACCTGTATGGCTGGGAAACTGGACAACCTCTCCTTGCAGCTTAGAGACCCTTAATCATGGACAGAGCTTACACTGAGCAGAAACCCAGTCAGATCCAAAGATTGATACAGAAGTTTTTTCACAGTGGTACATCTCAAGTAGCCCATAGGTATTATCTGAAAACTGGCCCCATACTGCTCAATCAGTTATTGTTTCCATGTTCCTTTGATGGTCTACAGACACTTGAGAGGAACAGGACACCTCTTCTGATTTCAGGAAATTGCACCTGTTCACTCTCCCTCTCCCAACTTGGAAAGTCCTGAATCTTTTCTCCAATTAGAAATCAGATTATCTAATGTACTGTCTCCTTTTAATTAACTGGCTTTATTTGATTGCTTTTAATGTATAAACATCAGTCTCCCTTTGTATTTGGGGTCCAGCCTTAAGCTGAGGAAGGGGCCTGATCCTGAGTTGTTAGACAATTGGCATGCATTGCTTAATAAACTGATATGCTCATAAGATCAGACCTTTATTTCCTCAGTCATTTAATCTTTTACTGGCTACACTTGTTATAAAAAACACACCTAAAACATCTATACACATCTCATAAAAACAAGGTGGGGGATCAATTATTTTTCAGATCATTCTAAAAAATCAGGAGTTGCAGCCACAATTTTAGTTACAGCAACAAAAATCAATAAAGTCAAAAGAGAAATACAGGGAACTAAGTTATACTTGAAAGAACAAGAGACAATGAAAAATAAATAATTAAATATACATGCACTAAATGACAGCAGCTGTTGTTTAAAAAAAACAGGCAAATTGAAAAGAAAAACACTGATTTTAACACAGTAATTGCAGGTGATTTTAATATTACTCATTCAGAACTAGGTAAATCCAAGAAAAGAAACCTTCTTAAATGCCTTTAATTCTAGTAACCTTCCTCTGTTAATTATTTCCAGATCTACATAGCTTGTTTGTATATATTTATTTATTTTCTCCCCCATTAGACTGTGAGGTCCGTGAGAGCAGGGGCTGGTTTTTTTGGTCTCATTTTGTATCCCAAAACTTAGCACAGGGCCTGGCACACAGGAGTTGCTTGCTAAATATTGATTAATTGATTGAAACAAAAAGAAAAATAGGGAACTTGACATATTGTTCAAAAAATGTATGTGGCTGAGCCAAGTGATTTCTAAATGGGTATCTTACAGGATACACATATTTCTCAACATCCAAAAGTAATTTCATTTTTAAAAAATAGTTGTGTGATAGGCCATAAAGAAATATTTGAAAGTAGAAATAATAATCATATCATTTACTAGTAAGTAATTTGTTTTTTGACTAAACCAGCATTGGGAGATATCAAAGAGAAATTTCCTCTTCCAAAGGCAGATTGATGTTTCTCTGAAATTTACAGGCTTAGAGAGTTTCCTCAAAGCAATAAGAACATCAGTGTTAAAGGTAGAATTTAAATCTAGATGTTTTTGACTCATAGACCAGATTTCTATCCACTCCAGCATGCTATCTCTCAATGAAATTTTTAAAAATTAATAAAGGTAATATCAGCAAAAGATGTAGACCTAAATGAAAAATAAATTATAACATCCTGAACAATGAGTTCATAGAACAAAACATAGAAATAATAAATAATTATGTAAAAGATAATGAAAATAATGAAACAACATATTAAAACTTATGTGACACATCTGACTTAGTCCTCAAAAGAAAATTTATGTCTGAAAATGTATGCTAACAAAATAGACAGAAAGTGTCAATGAATTAGCCATTTAATTAGAATGACAATAGGTACCAAAGAAGAAATTTTGAAAATTAGGGAAGCAAAGAAATCTGAAGATAAAAAGAATATTCAATTGAAAAGCTGGT
The DNA here is from genome assembly GCA_028646575.1 of Pseudocheirus occidentalis. Lineage (NCBI taxonomy): Eukaryota > Metazoa > Chordata > Mammalia > Diprotodontia > Pseudocheiridae > Pseudocheirus > Pseudocheirus occidentalis. The sequence continues at coordinate 135,430,503 of CM053595.1, forward strand.
CTTCAGAGTACAACAAAAACTATAAACCACTAGCTAACGTTACTAAGAAAGAGAGATAAAAAATCAAAACATAAACTCTCATGACAAAAGAAACAAAGAGGATTATCAAAACTATTATATGGAATCATGTGCCAGTACACCTAAAAACTCAAAGCAAATTGGAAAATATGTACAAAAATATTACATATCCAAGCTACAAAATAAGAAGAGATCTTACACAATTCAGTCTCAGAAAAAGAAATAAAAGAAGACATAAATGAGTTTCCTGGGGAAAAAAAATCTGGACTAGATGCACTTACATGTGAATTTTACCAAATATTTTAAAAGTAATTAATATCTATACTACATAAATCATTCTTAAAATAGAGACTCCAGGCATTCTACCAATTTTTTTTTCCATGTGACTCTTATGGTCCTGATAACCAAATCAGAGAGAGAAAAATCAGAGAAAACCAGCATTACTAAGGGATATTGATGCAAAATTATAAATAATGCCTTACTAGGAGGTTAAAGGAATATATTCAGACAATAACTGATTGTGGAGAAATTGGATTCATAGGGATACAAAGATGTTTCATCACTAGAAATATTTTTAAAGAATTTGCATAATTAAGTGCACCAAAAAATTATTACTTCAATAGATGCAAAAAAATACACTTGCAAAAATATGGCATTCACTGATGCTAAAAGCAGTAGCATATTTGTGGAAAAGCCCTTCTTTAATTTGATGAAAAGCAAATATCAAAACTAAAGGCCTAGAATGATTTGTACTAACAAAACACTAGAAGCTTTCTCAGTATAAACAAGACTTGTGCAAGGATGCCTCTTCTCTTCACTATGGGATGAAACAGCAATAAGAAAAGACAACAAAATCAAAGGTGGAAACATCTCGCAGAGACAAAATCATGCCTATGAGCAGATGACTTGATAGTGTACTTGGAAAATTGCCCCAGGGTTATTTATCTCCACTACTGGGCCAAAAGCCAGATCATTTAGTCAACAAACATTTATTAAGCACCTACTAAGTGCCAGAAACGGTGCTAAACAATGGAGGGTGGTGGTGGAGTTCTTGCCCTAAGGTGCTCACAGTATAATTGAAAAGAATGTATGGAAACAGCCATGTATGTCCAAGAAATCTAGAGTATAAACTTAAGATACTCAACTAGGGGAAGGCACTAGAATTAAGGAGGAGGAGGAAAATTTCTTATAGAAGGAAGGATTTTAGTTGGGACTTGAAGGAAGTTCATTGTTGTAGTTGTCAAGGAGGACTGATGACATCATAAGGGTGATGTCTTGACTTGGGCATAAACTGGATTTAAGTGAAGCAGAGCTGCACAAAGCCATCTGCCTCACTCTCTCTAGGGAAGCCAGGAGATAGACCTCCTGAGGAGGAAAGAAAAACAGAAGGAGTTGAGCAATGAAACACCCAGAGTCAAAAGACTGAAGGTTTCATCTGAGGAGTGGCCAGATGGTCAGTTTCATTAGTTCACAGAGTATGTGGGGGAAAGAGGAGTAAAGTATGAAACTAGAAATGTAGGAGAGAGCCAGGTTATAAAGGACTGTGTATACCAGAGGATTTTCTATTGGATCCTGGATGTGATGGAAACTCACTGGAGTTTATTAAATGCAGTGTGGGGAATGTTAGAATGTGTGTGCCCTGATCAGACCTGTGCTTTTAGGAAGATTAATTTCATAGCTTAATAGGAAGATTAATTTCAGAGAAGGATAAACTGGAGGAGGAAGAGATTTAGTCAGGAAAACCAACCAGAAGGCTTTTGCAGTAGTCTAGGCATGAGCTTTTAAGGGTCTGCACCAAAGTGAAGAGGTGAAGCAAAGGTGGAATTAACAAGACTTGCCAACAGAATGGACATGGTTGAGGGAGATGAGAGAGAAAGGTAAGGATTTGGGGATGACACTCAAGTGACTAGGACTGTGGTGCCTTCAAAAATAATAGGGAAAATTAGGGAAAGAGGATTATTTAAGGGGGAGATGGAAAGGTAATGAGCTCAGTTTTTGATGTGTTAAGTTTAAGATGTCCACAAGACATCTAGTTGGAGATGACAGGACTGGATAAATAAATCTGAGTATTATCCACATCATTGTCCTAACTGAATTCATGCAAGCTGACGGGATCACTAAGCAAGAGAGAAGAGAGGGAGAAGAGAAGGCAGAGGACAACGCTTTGAGGGACCATGGTTAGTGAGCATGACCTGGAGGAAGATCCAGCAAAGAAGACTGAGAGTTAGCAGGCAGACAAAGAAGGAAAATTGAATCTTCCACCCTAGTCTCCCAAGAACTTTTCCAAAGCAGGAAAAACAGCACCACCTCCCTGATGGGTTCCCACATCTCCATCTGCTCCTCTCTTCTGTAAGATATACCTCCTGAGGACTCATATGATGTAATATCACCACTACAACAGGGTGGGACATCAAGGAAAAACTTCTAACAAACCAATCATATGCCTCCTCCAGTGGACCTCTTTTCAACAACTAATACTCTGCCTAAATCACTCTGCAATGATTGAGTATTCTCAACATCCATATGCTCCTTTCCCTTGACAGATTCTGAAATACTGGGTTGTTGATGCATAAACCCTACTCCCAGTGCTCAACTGTCTGTTCCCTTATTCTTATCTACCTCAACCCTACCTCATTCTTCCTCCCTTGTTAATGTCACACTCAAGATCTGTCTGTCCCTCCTATTGTACCCTTCAGAATGCCTATTCTATAATTAACAAACTTTTCATCTTAAACTTGTTGCTCTCTTAATCTTTCCATCTTTAGGAAATCAATGAGGCATGGCTCCCTCCTGATAACAGAGTTTACCTCACCATTTTTTGTAAGAGTAATCAATTTAGCAAATACTTAGCCCTTGGTAACTTAGGGCTAAGTACCTCTTGAGAGAGGCAGAAGGTGTGAACTCTGTCTCCTGTTGCTGACAAGGCAGGAGGGAGTTGGTTGAGACAGGAGGCTAGTATGTGTATATAAGAAGAATTCCAGAGACAAAGAATCAGAATGGGGAATTTTCCTCCTGGTGGAGGGAGCAGAATCATCCCAGCATCTGGGAGCTGGGCTGCTGGACTGAGAACTGAGTTGGAGTTTTCTATGAGACCAGAATCTGAGAGTGCTGCCTGGAAGTCCTCCTGGAAGGCCAAGAGTTCTCCTGGGTCCTAGGGCTAGCTGAACTACTGGAGGACTGAAGAAGCAGGACCAGGATAAGACTTTGTGGTTTGGTTGATCCTTGAGCTCCCAGCAACAGAAGTGGTGAAGGTTTTGAGATGTGCCAGATTCTGTGAACTTCAGTGTGTACCAGGAACTCAGATGACTGGACAAGAACCCGGAAGCTGTCTGCCCCTGAATCCAGGGGACTGGTGGATTCAAGTAGGAGCTGGGACCATGGAAGGTGATCCAGGGAATCTGAGAGACCACTCCAAGTCAAAATGAAGAAAAGGTCTCTCCTCAGATGTAGAATGCCTGATGAAATTGAAGTTTACTAGATACTGAGAGGTGGAAGTTTCCTGTAATTCTCTAATGACTGTACTTAGTGATTAATGGTATTTAGTAATTGTAAATCTAGATAAGTGACTGATTAAATTAATCTATAATTTCCCCATGAGTTGAAGATTGATTGTTGTATTGTGGAATGATTCAATGATTAAGTGAGAAAGGTTTCCCCTTTAGGGAAACCAGATGATTATTCTATTGTTCCTTGTTCTAAATACTGTGACCACTGTAGTGAAAACTATGTGACCATTCTAATGTTAAGCGGTTGATTGTCTGTGGTAAGACGTAATGTTGTGAATATTATATTGTGATTTGTTGTGAATGTTTGCCTTGATTTGTAATGGAATAAATGAAGTGTTCACTATACTATGTAATCTGAGCCTTAAAAGCTGTTCATAGTAGCATTCTTTTGGGAATCTGCTAGTGCATGGTGTTACACCTTTCCAGTGCTTCCTATACTTTTTCTCATACCCCCATACACAAACCCAACTCACCAATTGCAGTAAAGGAGTCCAAATACTCCTTGCTCCTCATTGCCAATACCAGAATCTCCTTCCACCTCTTTTGCTGAGCAACTTCTCCTTGGTCATTCACTTTATCCAAATATATCTGTTAATTCAGATCCTGGTAGCTCTCATCTATCAAAGCCTAGATATGTTTTTTCTTTTCTCATTTATTTCAGCATCTATCTCACAGCCTATTTCTCTTCCCCCATACATGGAGACCATATATTGATGCTCCTTCAAATAACCTAACTTCCAAGTTTCTCAATCTGCTCCACTCATATGACCTACTCCACTCCCCCTTAACCCTTCCTCCACTCTACCTAAACTTTGCACAGAGTCAGTAAGGAAACAATCTTTTATTAAGCACTAACTATGGGTCAGGTGTTGTTCACAGTGCTGGGGACACAAATATAAGGAAAAAAGAAAGACAGACTCTGCCTTCAAGAAATTATATTCTAAAAGGGGTGAAGGTGGGTGGAGGAGAATAACACACAGAAGGAAGTTGAAAAGCAGAGGGAGGAGGGAAAAAGTACTCACTTTGGGGAATGACACCAAAGTCCAGATAGTTAGAAGCAGAAGTGAAAGAAGAAAGAAGGATGGTGGGCACAGACTCTTCCTTGAAATGGAGGCTCTTGAAGGAATGCACTACTGGGAGAAGGGGACTGGTAAGGTGGAGGGATGTTGTATGATGAAAAGACCCCACATGCTGAGGAAAGTTCCAAAAAGCTTTCAAGTTTTCCCAAGTACCTTCTTTATAACAACTTTGTGAAACTGTAATCATTAACACTCCCATTTTACAGATGAGAAAGCTAGAACTGAGAGAAGTTGTGACTTGCCCAGAGTCACACAGCTAGTAAGTGTTGGAAACAGAATATGAACTCAGATCTCCTGCCTCTACTTCTACTGCTGTTCACACTACAACAGACCATCAAGGTGTAAATCACTCAAAGCAATCCAAATCTTCCAGAAAAGTTGGATGTGAGCCAATTTTTTGTGTGAATCAGATGATTTTTTTTGTTTTTCTATTTGGAAGCAATTGGGGTTAAGTGACTTGTGCAGGGTCAATAGCTAGTATCTGAGGTCACATTTGAACTCAGGTCCTACCAACTCCAGAGTTAGTGTTCTATCAAGACCAGGACTGGTGTGCTGTGCCACATATCTGCACCCATTTGGGAGGGGTGGATGGAGGCAATAGGGGAGATAATGTTTTAAATTCACTAAAGAAATCTACTAGCTGAAGAAATCATATGTGATTTTTTTTGTATAAAAGTTCACCTACTAATTTATATGATTTGTAAATCCAAATCTTTTATATATCATAAATTTTATTAAAGCCAAGTACAGTTGTATGCACTTTTTAATACCAGGGGTAGAATTTATCATTTCCTAGATTCAGGGACTGTAGCCAAATGAAATATCAGTGTGGTTCAGGTTGAGTTCAGTGAATATTTTAACATGCTGGTTTGCTAATGTTATTCAACATTTAACAAACATTAGGTCCTTACTGTTTGTGGAATATTGTGCTAGGTGGTAGGAGACATACAAAGCTTAGATGAGACAAGCTTCCTGAACTCATAGGACTCACAATGCAGGAGAAATATATGATATAAACACAAATAACTATAATACACAATATTAGGTCAATCAACAAGTGTGAATCACCTACTATGTGCCCTGTGATACAAATACAAAGAAATATATTTTACTAGATGACCAGCCATGTCAAATACAGTAGATTAATCAAACAGGATGAGGATTGTTAAAAGTTCATCATATTTGGCACTTTTAAGAGATCATTAGTAACTTTGAAGAGAGCATTTTTCATTGAATTAAGAGGTGAAAAGTCAGATTACAAAGGGTTGGAAAGCAGGTAAGAGGAGAGGAATCTAGAGTTTTGTTGAGAAAAGGAGAAATATTAGAAAATAGTTTAAGAGGATGCCAAGGTTTAGTGAAGGATTTTAAGGATGGAGACTAGGGCATGTTTGAAGGCAAAAGGGAAGAAACCAATAGAGGGGAGAAATTGAAGATTCAAGGGGGCAGGTGATGATTGTTCAAGAAATGTATTGGAGAAAACAGGAGTGGATAGGTTCGAGTACACATGTTGGTTTTGGTTGGTTTTGGATTTGTTGGTTTGGGCAAGAAGGAACATCTCTTTGTCAGTTACTGGAGGAAAAAAAATGAAAGATTTCATTAGAAAAATGAAAAATACAGAACACATCTGACCTCCAAGAATGATTTTAGTTACTGAAGAAAGTGACCAGGGATGGATACATGGAGGAGTCAAAATTTCAGGTGGTCTTAAAAAAGATGGGCAAATATTTAATGAGAGAAGAAAGAGAAGAGAGCTTTTTTGAGCACAGGAACAGCATGAGCAAAGTAAGGAAAATAGGAAGACACAAGACAAAATCAGGGCAGGCCTAAAGGAGCATTATTTGAGATGAGGCTAGAAAGGTAGGATGATATCAGATCATGGAGAATTTTCAGCGTTGGGCAAAGAAGTCTGAACTTCAGTCAGTGAGCAATAGAGAACCACTAGACTTTTGAGCAAAAGAGGGACAAGGCCAGAACTGTTCTTTAGGCCAATTATTCTGACAATAACATGAAAGATGAGTTCAAAGGAAGAGAAATGGAACTGGTAAAAAAAAAACCCCATGAGAAAGCAAGTGGGGATGTGGAAACATGGACCATTCTTAAGATGACAGCTCTAGGAAGTGAGAGGGGTATCTGATAGAAGAGATGTGGAAGTCAAATCAATAAGATGTAGTAACTACCTGAATATGAAAAAAATGGCAGAAAGAAAAGGTTCCAAACACAGACTACTGGATAACTGGCTATGCTACAATCAAAATTTTTAAATTAAATTTTATTTTATTTTCAAAGATCAACTTTCGCTTTCTTTCTTCTTCATAAATACCTACTGAGAAATCAGGAAAAACAAAATCAATTATTTCAAACATGTATAGTCAAGTAAAGCAAATTTTCACAAGCAACAGGAAAAATTAGTGAAATTAGAAGAGCAGATTTAGGATGAAAGATAATTTTGTTTTGCAAGGTTGAGTTTGAGATTCTGATGAATGTTCACATCCAGGTGGACATGTCATAGAGACTATTGGAAATGCTGGCCTGGAGCTTCCAGAGAGGGTGAGACTGGAGAAAAAAATGTGGGAGTTATCTATACAGAAGTGGTCATTGAAATAATTCATGTGAATGAGACTGTCAAGGGAAAGAGTAAAGAGGGAGAACAGAAAAGGATTATGTGTGAAGTAGGAATAATAACTCACACTTATAGTGCTTTCATATATACTACTTCATTTAAATCTTAGAGCAACCCTGAAAGGGCAATAGTGAAAATACTATAGTGCCCATTTTACAGATGAGGAAAATGGGATGGAAAAGGTGATATGATCAAAGATCATCCAGCTAACATCAAACAATGACATAAACTGGGACTCCTAACTCTAAATCTTGTGCTCAATCCCTCACACTATGTTGTAATTCTAATACCTATGTGGATTTAGGTGCACAAGATCATTCCCTAAGAGTTCTTTTGAAAGAACACCTTTCAGGATTCAATCATAAATAGATACTTAGACTTGTTTCAAGCTGGGGATCCATAAATTAGTGCCTTTGGTTCATATCCCTGGATGGATGAGATAATAATAGAAATAACTGGCACGTATTTGACACTTTGGGATTTACAAAGCACTTTGCACATATTATTTGATGTGATATTCAACAAAAACTCTGTGAAGCAGACGCTCTGCATATCACCATCTTCATTTTACAGACGAGGAAACTGAGACCCAGAGGAAATGGCTTATAATGTCAACTAGTAAATATCAGCAGTAAGATTTGAACCCAGGTCTTACCTAACTCTGTGTCTACCGTAACTTCCACTGTAGTATGCTGCCATTCCAAGAGTGGAAAGAATACTGTCTCTGGATCTGGGTTCAAATCATCTCTCTGTCATGTCCTCTGTGATCTGGAGCAAGTCATTTAACCACTTTGGGGCTCAGGTTCCTCATCCATAAAATAAAGTCAAGTGACCTCTGAAATGCCTTCAAGGTCTAGATCTATGAGCAAAACCATGTTTCCAGTCTCTACTCTATCTCTCCCACAGTACTGTGTTATTTTCATTAGCGACATGGTAAGTAAAGAGAAAGCATACAAGCTGACAGGTGGTTGACATTCAGACTACTCAAAGGCAGTATTTTTATCTCCAATAACATGGGAAAAATCCACTGCCCTCAGCAAGGTTTGAAAATTGTGCTATTTCCTCCCCTTATTTGAAAAAAGCAATATCTGTGTTACTACCTGATACAGGTTTTGAGTCTTCACTATCACATGCATGGCTTGGCCATATACATATATGTGCATGTGCATGTAAACATATATACATGCATACATATATGTCATGAAGATAAATTCATGTACTTGTTTATTGTGTATAGACTTATGAGTCTGGGACTCTTTCCAGTCAGTCCATCAGTAAGGATTTATTAAGTGCCTATTACGTTTCAGGTACTTCATTAAGCACACGTGATGCACATTGCAACCATAGGATGTAGAGAGGAAAGAGACCTTAAAAGCCATTGAGCTCAACCTCCTTGTTTTACATATGAAGAAACTGAGGCTCAGAGAAATTAAGTGACCTCCCAAGGTCATATAGGTCATAAGTGGAAAAGGCAGGTTTTGAACTCAGGTCTTTTTATCTCCCAGTCTAATTATCCATCTGCTTGCAGTACTTAACTTTTCAATAACCATTGAATTCTTGGTAATTTTTCTAGATGATCTAAGAACTATGTGATTCTTTGCACTTTCAACCACTTTTTCTCCCCTTGGCCATTATCCCTTTGGAAGCAGGAGGATATACAGTCTAGGGAGTAATTTTGAGCTTTTCTCTATTGTATAGTTAGCCATAATGTGCACTTCTACCCACTTCCCCCCAAAATATTACCTCATCACCAACGTTCTAGCATTGAACTTTTTTTCATTTAACTAGGCTGGTCTTTACATGGCAGAAACATACCTGCTTCTGGCCCTATACTGGAAACTAACTTGGTCAATTCTGTCAGAGCTTGTATGATGCTGGAATAACCCTCTGGAATCCATAGTCACCTCCACACCATTTGGAGGTATTATAGTAGAATCGCAGTGGGAGATGGGCATGAATAAGGCCATTTTAAAAAGTGCTCTCCTAGCAAGGAATAGTTTATATGTCATATTTGCAGAGAATGAAGGAATTTATGACCAAACAAGAGATAGAGAACATTATGAAATGCAAAATGGATCATTTTTATTACATTAAACTGAAAAGGTTTTGTTCAAACAAAGCCAACACAACCAAGATTAGGAGGGAAACAGAAAACTGGCAAAGCATTTTTACAATTAGTATCTCTGACAAAGGTCTCATTTCTGTAATATATGAAGAACGGAGTCAAATTTACAAGAATACAAGTCACTCCCCAATTCATAAATGTATCAAAGGATATTAACAGACAGTTTTCAGAGGAAGAATTTAAAGCTAGCTATAGTCATGAAAAAAATGCTCTAAATCACTATTGATTAGAGAGATGCAAATCAAAACAACTCTGAAGTACCACACCACATCTATCAGATTGGCTCATACAACAAAACAGGAAACTTAAAAATGCTGGAGAAGATGTGTGAAAGTTGGAACACCAATTCATTATTGGTGGAGTTGTGAGCTGATCCAACCATTCTGGGAAGCAATTTGGAACTATCCCCAAAGGGCCCTAAAAATGTGCATACTCTGACTCAGCAATGCCACTTCTAAGGCTGTATCCCAAAGAGATCACAAAAATGGAAGAAGGTCCCACGTGTACAAAAATATTTATAGCAATTCTTTTTGTGGTGGCTAAGAACTGGAAATTGAGGAGATACCCATTAATTGACAAATGGCTAAACAAGTTGTGGCATATGAATGTAATGGAATACTATTGTGCTATAAGAAATGATGAACAGTCAGACTTCAGAAAAACCTGGAAAGACATATATGAACTTATGCTAAGTGAAGTTAGGAGAACCAGAACACTACATAATGACAGCCACAGGGTGCAATGACTGACTTTTCTACACTTAGCCCTTCTCAGCAATGCAAGGATCTAAACCAATTCCAAAGGACGCATGATGGAACTCAATTTTTTTAAAGTAATGAATGGTAAAAAAAAAAAAAGTAATTTTTAAAAATACTTTTAAAATCCAAAAGAAAGTGCTGCCCTTTTTGAACAATAAATTTAAAATGGGTATATGACCTGAATAGTAAAAATCATGCAATACACATAAACTAGAAAAGAACTGTGTCAGATACTTTTCACAACATGCCTAGGATATTAATTATTCATCAACAAAAGAACAGAAGTGATTATGAAAGATCAAACAGATCATTTTGATTACATGAAATTGAAAAGCTTTTGCATGAACAAAATAAATGCAACTAGGATTAGAAGGGAAGTAGTCAACTAAAGAAAAATCTTTGTGTCAGTATCTCTGAAAAGGATCTTATATCCAAGATATATAGCAATTAAAGAACTAAAACAATTTCCCATTAAATAAATGGACAATGGATATAAACAAGTAATTCTCAAGAGAAGAATGCAAAATTATTTTAATAAATAGTCAGATGAAATGATGCTCTAAATCACTATAAATAAAATATATTAAATTAAATAAATAATAAATAAATATAAATAACTCAGAAGTTTCATTTCACACCTAACAAATTGGTAAAAATGATGAGAGGTCAGCACTGGAGGGGTTATAAAGGCAGAAAAACTAATGTCACTCTTACTGGAGTTGTGAATTAGTCCAACCAATTTGGAAAGCAATTTGAAATTCTGCAAAGACAATGACTAAAATGTCTATACTTTGACTAAGAGATTCCACAGTACAAATCTCAAAGAGGGCAAAGATAAAATGAAAAGCCCCAGTTAAAACAGCAAAATATTTCTAGTCACACTTTTTAATGATGTAAAAGAATTTGAAAACAAAGTAGATGCCCATGGGTTGGGAAACAATTTGTGCTGCCCCCTAAATGGTGAATTATCTTGTATTCTCCTTTTCTAGTTCTGATAGATTATAAACTCTTTGAACTCAAGGACTGTTTCATTTTTTGTCTTTGTATTCCTAGTGCCTAGTACAATTCCAATCGCTTACTAGATATTTAATAAATTCTTAATTGACTAATAGTCCCTGCTCTGGGAATGTACCCATTGAATTTAAACTGAGAGTACTCTCCAATTATAAAAGCAACTGTGCCAGCCCTAATTGGACTATACCCAAGTATGTAATGAAAGCTATCTTTTGGAGACTGTGTGATAAATTTTGCAAAAGATTCCCAAGTCTTAACACAGAATTCCACTACAGACCTCATTTAAAGAAAATGGCTATTACTGAATACTGAAGATGCAACCTAATCAGTCAGTCAATAAGCATTTATTTATTTATAAAATGTTTATTAAGCACATTCCATTTACCACATTCCGTGATACCATCAACATAGATATTATCTTCATTACATGAATATCACAACTCATCTATGCTCTCCCTCCTCTTGTGAGATATTCCAGGTCTTTCCATAACTCCTCCTTAGAGCATATACCATAGGACACTGGAGTGCCCTCTTTTGTTCTTTTAATATGATGTGGATATCAATACAGCATGAAGATTAACCTTATCATTACATCACTGCTTCCTTTTCCCATCAAATATGTCCTTAATACCATCTTTTGCCCTACTAACAAAAGCAGGTCACCATTGGGAACATGCTATCAGCTTTGGATGCCCACCACCCATCATTCCATTGCCCTTCGAGCCTCCAGGTACTGAGATTTTTCTGGATCTGCACCTGGAGTCAAGATCTAAGTCCAGATCCAACCTCAGACATTTATGAGCTGTATGTATTGAACAAGCCACTTAAACTCTATTTGCCTCAGTTTTCTTATTTGTAAAAAGGGGATAATAATAGCACCCACCTCTCAGGATTATTGTGAGGATCAAATGAGTTAATCATTGTAAAGCATAGTACCTGGAAAATAGTGAATATGATATGAATGTTAGTTATTATTTTTATATTATAGTGTCCCATCCTTAGTGGCCATGGAGCATCATCAGCAAAAGGCCAGCATCTAAAAGATGAGCTCCACAGCTCACTCATGGAAAAGTATTCATTGTGGGAGAAGCAGGTCAGTCATCTGCTTGAGGACAGACATGGTCTACTGAGCTGTGGGAAAGAATACAAGCCCACAGGCTATTCATTGGGTCATTTTCATTAATTTAGAAAATCTTCAGAGAATTAGAGTTGAGAAAAACATTGGTTCTTTTGAGAGGGGGTTAATTTTTGCTGAGGTCTCATCTTCCTCTAACTTGGAGGGATGCTCTCACCTTAAAGCAATATTTTTCTTCTTTTTAAATAAATTCTCTAATAAGTCACTCTAAGAGGAGTGTGATCATATGACAATGCATAGTTAGGATAATGTACAGCTGAGCCTCTATCACTTCTCTGGGTCTTGAAGGATAGAGGTATACCCTGGAGGAATGCATTAGATGCTATGGTTAATTAACTAATTTACTCAATCAAGTTTAACAGTGGTTTTAACTTTAATGAGACCATTACATTTTAATATGAAAATAACCGCCTGTGTTTTTAACAATCCCTACAGTCCACATGACAATCTCCCTCTTCTGCCCTCTTTGTACTTTAGCTAATTCTAATTTTTGAAGCTTAGCACCAATTCCTAACCGCCGGTGGACATGTTAGACAATATGTACAGTGTACATCCCAGATGAAGGCCTTCCAGACCCATCTATGATAGCCATCCATGCCTTCTGATAGCCCCACTGTACGTTCTTCAGAATTCACAAAAGTGTTAACCTTTCTTGAGGATAGATAGATATAGATATATATTACATATAATATATATACATACATGTATACTACACACACATACACACGCACACACATACACATACTGTAGGTGGTGGTATAAAATGGTATAAAAATACCATGGTATTTTATGATATAAAATAAAGAATGCTAGATTTGGAGTCAGAGTGCCTGATTCAAATCGCAGCCTTGCTGCTTAACTTCTGGGTGATCTTGGGAAAGTGACAACCTCTCTGGGTCCCAGTATCCTCATCTTTAAGATGAGGGGAATGGACTAAATGGCCTCGAGGGTCCCATCCTGCTATTTTTCTATTCATTAAACAGTGGAGGTTTTTCAAGGCTTGAAATGTTTGTTGGTTGGTTGTGTCCTAGAAGCAAAGAGGGTCAAGAGGCAGCAGGATGAAAAATAAATGAATGGGACGGGGTAGCAGCTAGAACTATCATTTCAGTGACAGAGGGAGACACCCCCAGGCCATGGTTCCCAACTTACCTTAGATTTAATTGGAGCCTGGACTAGGGTAGTGTATCATTAATATATGGTGAGCCCAAGGCTTATCGAAAACTTCTACTCTCCAGATACAGTACTTTGGAGATTAACTACAGAAAGTTTTACAGGACAGTGAAGGTAATGAATCATGAATTCTGTAAGGGTGAACCCAACATGCTGAATCAAAGTACAGCTGTCTTATATTTGCTCTGTGTGCATTTTGCTACTACTAATTCTGTCATCCATTTTCATCTTTTGTTTAAACATATTTGTCTTTTGGACAAGATAGGTCATATTTCATAGGTTTGATGAATTTTCTCCTTGGTCCAGTTTTACAGAATTTGCACTTAATTAATTGCACAACCTTTAATTCGACAGACTGTTTTTAATGGCTATGTAGTTTCAAATGCATACACACAGTGGAATTTCGAAAAGTAATTGTTTTGGTGTCACTTCCAAAGAAAGTTGCAATTATTAAAATGTGTAAATAATTTGTCAAAAGCGCAATAGGCAATAATTAGAAAGATATCAAATAAACCCTTAATGGATATTTTTTAATTTTGGTGTTCAGCAGGAATGGTTAAACAATACAACAAAGACATAATTTCGTTCTCTCCCCAGGACTTACAGAAACCAAATTCCAATGTGAAAATGCAACTCTCACTCGCATAGACTAAGTCTTGATGGCTGTGACCCTGGTAGGAGGAGTTCTAGCTCACAACCGAACTCCACACCCACACCACCTCCCCTATTCAGACAGAGCCCCGTCTGGAAAGCTGCCTATCAAAGCTGTCAGTCAAGCCACAAGGCTGTTCCAAGCCTGGCAAAAGCCAGACAGCAGAGAGTAGACAAAGGTCATTCCTTGTCAATTCTTTGTAAATGTAATTGTGCCAGTAGTTTGCAAGGAACTACCTTGTTCCCTAGCAACTTTGTGTGTGTGCAGATGAGTTAAATGCATTTTCCCCCCTTGTTATTCTCACCCAATTTGTATGTGTGTGTGTGTGTGTGTGTGTGTGTGTGTGTGTGTTATGCAGTTTTCTAAATGTAGTCCTTTAAATTTCTTGGGCTTTGTAAGAAGAGGTTTAGGAAACTGACATTTTGAGGAGGAGAATGGATTTGGAGTGGGTAGGGGCAGGGACAGCCAGATTCATATCTGGAATCTGATCTCAGATAGAAGCACAGATAAAAAAAAGAAAAAAGGAAAGGAAAAACTAAAACAGAAAATACAGTAGGCAAGGGAGTATGTACAGAGTACCAAGGCTGCAAAAACTGGAATCTGAAGTACAATACCAGAGTTGCAATGCTCATCTCCTAAAAAGCACATTAAGCAAAACTTCCGACTTTATTTCCTTTCTTCCTTAGTTCCCTTGATTTCAAATTCACTTCAGTCTTCAGTTAATATTCCAATTGACTCCATCTACTCTGATAACGCTCTTCCTCAACCATTTGTTGTAGGAAGGAAATTAGGTGTAGTATTTTTTATCAAGTTCATTCTGCCTTTTGGAAACAGTTTTACTAATATTCTAAGTCAGCTACATTAGTGTCCCATTCTTAGTTATTGGTTGCATTCCTTATTGCAAGCTCCACATGGGAAGGGAATAGGTTATATTCAACTCAACCCATGAAAAATTTTAAAGTGCCTTCACTTATATGTACAAGGCTCAGTGCTAGGCACTAAGGACACAGACATTGGATTGTAAATTCTTTGAGGCAAGGACAACCATCACCTATTTTTATATCTCAAACATGTAGCACAGTGCTTGGTAGGTGTTAAGCACTTAATAAATATTTATTGATTGAGTGATGTAGATTCAGAGAAGCCTGAGAAGACTGGGATGAACTGATGCAAAGTGAAGTGAGTAGAACCAAGATCACAATTTATACAAAAATTAGAACACTGTCTAGAAAAAAAAAACTTTGAAAGACTTAAGAGCCCCAATCAAAGCAATAACCAACCAAGTCAACAAAGACCAATGAGTAAGTGTGCAGCCCACTTCCCAACAGAGAGGCAGGCACTAGACTAGGACATGGGAAAAGGTTTCTTGTAGAAGGAGAAGTTTTTAGCTGGGAATTGAAGGAAACCAGGGAAATGAGAAGAGGAAATTGAGAAGCAATGAGGAAGCAGAAGTTCAGGTGAGGACTTCGCATTCTAGTAGGGGGAGATAAAACATTTGTGGGAGTGGTAGCCAAAGAGAGATACTTTGGCTTGGAAGGTTACAGGGATAGTCAGTGGAGACCTAAGAGAGTAGACTGACATCTCATTTCCAGAAGCAATGACAGATTAATTTGATTACATCTCCAGAACTGAAAATCAGAGGAAGTTTGAGAGGTTGCAGGGAGAAAATGGACCAGGGTGCAGATAGGGGTAATTGGGAGCAGCATGATATCTGGAGAGATGCCCAAAGAATGAAGTCATGGTAATGGTCCTATATATATTAGGTGGCTCAGGCAAACACCTAGCAGCAATCACTGTGCAGAGCAAGAGGAATGTCATATTCTCCAGAGCTCAGCTTCTGGGCTGATGTACACAGGGCTAATGAGATGGGCAAGGGACGAAGTCTTTTGGTTTGGGTTTTTTGGGGGGTTTTGTGAGGCAATACGGGTTAGGTGACTTGCCCAGGGTCATACAGCTAGTAAGTGTCAAGTGTTGAAGGCCACATTTGAACTCAGATCCTTCTGACCCCAGAGTCAGTAAGTACTCTATCCCCTGTGCCACCTAACTGCCTCAAGGGATGAAGTTATAGCATGGCTGATGAACACAGAACAGCACAATTGCCTCACAACAAAAATGGGCTTAATTCGGTTATGGTTAGTGCGCTCGTAGTAAACTTCAAAAACAGAACTAAGTGTTCCTGGATGTGTAGAATGGGTCAAGAGAAAGACCCAGCAGGTCCTGAGTCAGAAGACATGGCTTCCAAATCTCATTATACCATTTGCACCCTCTGGGCCCTTGGGCTGCTCCTTGAGGGGAGGGACTCTCTTTGCTTTTACATTCATATGCAAAATGCTTAGGACATAGTAAGTGCTTAATAAATTATTTTGATTCATTATAAGGACAACAATTCTGGACATGATAACTACCAAGCAAACTTCAAGATCCCTCTTAAAAGCATTTCCTAAGAACACGGTAATATAATGTCACTAATTAAAAATAATAATGTTCTATTGATACATCAACTCTTCCCAATATAGATATTGACATAGATATCTATATAGATAAATTTTAATATAGATATATGGATATGGATATATCTATATCCATCTATGTGTATATACATATATATACATATATAATGTATGTGTTTATATGGTTTCTTGAACATTAGAATGTGTGTTCAGTACCTAGCACAGGGCTTGGCACACAGTACTTTTGATATCTTTATCTATCAATCATATATATAGTATCTATGTATATGTGTCTATATAGATGTAGTATGCATGTGTGTATTTATGTGTACATGTATGCATATATACATACACGTGTGTGTGTGTGTGCGTGTAGTCTAAATGGGAAGTAATCTCACTGGGAAAGCACTAAATCCTAGGGACCAGAAAAAGCTCCTTACAGAAAGTAGGATTTGAACTGAATCTTGAAAGTAGTCATTGGAAACCAGGCAACAGAGATGAGGAGGGAGAACATTCAAGACATGGGAAAAAGTCAGTAAAAAGGTATGGAGTTGGAGAGGTGGAGGGTTAACATAGAAAGAACAGCAGATAGGCCAGTGTGGCTGGATTGTAACATATGTGAAGGAAACTGAAAATGTAAGAAGACTGAAAGGGAAGAGTTTTAAAAGTCAGAGGATTTTATATCTCATCCTAAATGTAGAAGGGAACCATTGGAGCTTATTGAGGGAGGTAGGGGAATTGGGTAAGTTTGTGACATGGTCAGACCTGTATCTTTTGAAGACTACTTTGAAAGCTGAGTGGTAGTTAGATTAGAATGGGGGAGACACTTACTTGAGTCAGGGAGACCAAACAAAAGGCCATCGTGCTACTCCAGGCTGAGTTAAGGAGGGCCTTGTAGCCATTGCCATTATAGGCCTGCACCAGGATGGCAGCTGTGTGAGTGGAGAGAAAGGGATGCATATTTTGAAGACAGACACGACAAAACTTGGCAACAGATCATATTTGAGGGGTGAATGAGAGTGAGGAGTTGAGGAGACCATCAAGGTTCTGAGTTTAAGGGACTGGGGAAGATGGCGGCACCTTTGACAGTAATAGGAGGAGTGGGGTGTGGGGAAGAAAGATAAAGAGTTGCTTTAGACATGGGGTGTTTGAGATGTCTATTTCTCAAGGTCACAGAAGTAGGATTCAGAACAGGGCTCTCCTAGTTCAGTCCTTGATCCCAGGTCCTCTGGCTCTAAATCCAGCACCATTTCCCTATGCACTGCTTTTGAGGAGTTTAATGTCATTAGAATGTAACAAAATGAAATAATACAGAATTAGAATATAACAGAATAAAATAGATTAGGAGGAAAATCAAATGTTAGAGCTGGAAAGGACTTAAGAGACCTTATCCAGCCACCTTTCTTTACAGATAAGGAAACTGAGACACAGAGTAATTCAATGATTAACTAGTCCCATATTATGGGCAGCTAGGTGGTGCAGTGAATAAAGCACCAGCCCTGCAGTCAGAAGGACCTGAGTTCAAATCCAACCCAGACACTTAACACAAAAACTAGCCGTGTGATCTTGGGCAAGTCACTTTACCGCCAATTGCCCTCCCAAAAGCAAAAAAACAAAAACACACAAACAAAAAAACCTTGTCCCATATTCGTTATCCCTATTAACCATCAAAAACCACTATCAGAATCCAAATCATCTTACTCCGTGTTGAAAGTTCTTTCTTCTGTTTACATATTTGCTATAATATTGAGACAGGAGTCCAGAAGCTCTGAGTGGATGAAGATAAAAGAAATTTCCCCAAATCCATTTCATTATTGATTGGAGAAAAGAATGTCAAAATATTTTTGCCCCTCTATCTCCTACCCTTTCCCAGGTCCTTAGAGGAAAAACAAAACAAAACTAATCTTCCTTCTTGGCTAATCCAAACTTTAAAATAATGACTCAGCAGCTTTATATCCTGTTTTAGAATAAGTAGTCGAATACAGACTGGCTTTTTGTATCCCAAGGTGCATTTCTGATGAAAGGTAAATTGATTGAGTTACAAACCTATAGAAAATGAGTTTTATTATGGAAATGGTTCCCAAAGCACAGCACTGGGAGGTGATGCTACAATAAAATGAGTAATAAACAACACCCAATATCATACGCACAACCTGATAGAGCCAGAAATATAAGTATTGAATTATCCCCAAATTTGAATTATAGGCACATAACTCAAATGATCCCCTTTGCCTGGTACCTAGCCTGAAAGACATATTTTTTTAATAAACTTTTTGTACTGCTTTGCATTATGGCACGTCCTGCAGGGCATAAGCTACAGCCTTCCTAAAGTGATTCATCAGAAAATCAAGGGGAAAAAATTGTTGAGATCTGATATACTGAGCACTCTTAAATTACATAGCAGCAGCTTCAAGTATAGTGTATGAGGAGACAGAAAAGGAGTGAATAAGTACGTCTCAGCCTGTCATGTCCATGAACTGGAGAGTGCGCTGGCTTACTGAATCATTTTCAGATACTTCTGCACATCCATCGATACAGTAGGCAACCAAGCCAGGTTTACAGAGATGAAAGCCTGAGTGATTCAGAGCCGGCTGTAATTCTTTATAAAACATACACTAAGTATTTTTGTTGACTCCTACATGACATTTCCAAGGTGGTTGGGAAACCAGGCCATTTGTTACATAGAATCCAGATCAATAGAGTGCCCAGGGGAAGCTGGGTCAACTTAAAAATAGATGGAATAGAGGGCCAAGCACTTTCCAAACTTAGGCTCCTCAGATTTTAAACCAAAGGCTCATGCTCAAGAAGGGAGGCCAATGCTGCCACACAAGAGCATCCAAAGGGCAAACCTTCCCAGGGGAGAAAAAGAAAACACTTCTCCTCTCTTACCTGGGTAAATTAAGGGACATTGAGGGAACAGTCCCTTGCTCATCCTCTCTCTTTCTCTTCTCCTTCTCCAAGAGTGTCTGAAAAATGAACACATCACTTGGACTCCCACGTTAAGATTTAACTTTTGATACACAATGGAGGCAGGCTAGTGCTATGCCAGCTATGTTTAATCCACCTTGTGAGTGTGGGTTTTTTATTGCTTTATACAGCATATCTGATTCCTTCTAAAGCACAAACTAAAAAATCTATCCACCTGTCATTTGCTGCACAAGACCATCTATCATCATGCAGCTTGGCAGGTCTAGTCCATGAGAGAAAAAGAGAGAGAGAAAGAGACAGAGGAGAGCTGAAACAGGAGGCAAAGTCAAGGACTTTCACATGTAACCAAAAAAAAAAACCTTGTCACAATTATTTATGACTCCTGCTGGGGCACATAATAGGACACATAAAACCTCTGTTTCAGTTTCAAGCACCCTCGCATCCCTGCTCCCTTGTCGAAGTTGGTCGCAGGCAGCTCTACTTTACACATACAATTTCCTGAACAATGCCAAGCACTTGGGGAGTGACAGTGACAAATTCTGGAGTTTGTGGCTGTAGCTCTGCAGGCTGTTACAGGAGTGCGGGTGTCAATAAGCAGGACTACTGTGTGAGGCCCAAAGGGCCCCCACTACAATTCTATTCTCCCTGGTGAAAGGCTTCCTTTCCGCCATACCATTTGATACCACACAGGTTTTGTATTTAGGGAATGAAAAAGTTCAAGTTTCAAATATATACTTATAAAAATACATAGCATAATATATACGTATATATATATATATGGGATAGGACCTAGATTTGTGATTCATTAGTATAGGGAACTCTGAGATAAAGAAACTCCCTCTATAAATGCAGAGACACACTTTTCTGCAATTTTTAGGGTCTTGGAGCATTGTTATCTAGAACTTTGGGAGGTTTTGTGATTTGCCCAGTCACACAAGCAGTATCTATCAGAGGCAAGACTAGAACACAGGTCTTCTTTGGTTTGATGCCAGCTCTCGATCTACTATGATGCCCTGCTAGCCCCACCCCCTTCTTCTACATGCACACACATGCACATGTGTGTACACACAAGACATGGACATGCTCTATGAGAAATAGATGGTTTCCCTTTTAATTCACTTGAGTTCTTACTCGTTCCTTCCTAACCCACTCCCAAACCACCCTAACCCCTTCCAAATCCACACACAGATACCCAACCAGCATGAAATCTAATCCAGAGCTAAATCTTTAAGTGCAGCTTGGTTTCCTGACTTCTAAACACCTATGTTTCTGAGGAGGTGGTTCAATTAACTTTGGGCCTCAGGATGTATTTGCAAATGGGAGCATGAGATGAGACGGTAATTCAGTCTGGCTCCATAATCTCCATTCAGTGGATGACACTTGGGGCTTTGGTGAACTATTAAGAGCATAACCTTTGTTCCCTGCCTCGATCTGAGGAACTCTGTGGGAACTCCAGCTGCTCCCTCTCAAGAGCTCTGGATGACAGACTATGGAAAACCAGGCAACTGAGTGCATGATGTTTCAGATAATTAAACATAAAACTGGAGTCCAGTCCAATAAGTAGTCCTTGTACACTTGATGAAGGCAGTACCAACACATATTAACCTAGATGCCCACCCCAAAATCCTCTGACACATTTTTTTCAACTTTCCCTCATCTCTTGCTGATGTGAAATGGCAAACATCTTAATTAAAGATATTATTAATGGAATAGCCAACTCATCCTGAAAGTCAAATCAGAAATTAAAATGAAAGAGAAGCAAATCTGAAAATGGGAATTCAATTTAATCACTTGCTATGGCCCCCAAGCAAATGTTTGGAATTACCTAAACCAAATCAGAACTGCTACAGTTCTGAAACTATCAAGGATTGATAAAAGGAATAGCTTTTATAGCCATCCTACTATAACCACCACTATTGAAGTCCTAATTTCTTCTTCCCCAGGGTATTACAACAACAGCCTGCTAACTTTCTGCCTTTCGTTTATCTGTGCTTCCATCCTTCCTGCCACTGCCCCAGTAATCTTTCTAATACGTTACTCTGATCACATCATCTTAACTCAATAACCTTCAGTGATTTCCAATTTTTTAAGAGACAAAGCAGAAGCTTCTGATCCTGACACTCAAGGCCTTCCACATTTTGGCTCCAATATACTTTTCTGGTGTTCCCCCATATAACTCCTCTCCATTCATGCAGTGTACAGCTAAACTGGACCACTAGCTATGCCCCATTCCGATTCTGCTCTACCTCTACACCTTTGCTCACATCATCCCCCATCGCTGGCATAGACATCTCTATTTTTCAGAAATTTTGATTTTTCTTCAAGGTCAAAATTTCCAAAAAAGTTTCAAAAATAATCGAGATCTTCCATCAAAACTTTCCTGACTCACTTCACTATGAGACATGACAGTGATCTCTTTTCTTCTTCACATTTCTTCTGGCAGCCTTTGACTAACTGCTCTTTTATCTTCCCAGCACTTAGAACAGTGCCTGACAAATAGTAGGTGTTTAATAAATGTTTATTGTGTTGATTACTCGATTTTTTTCATTCATATCATGCTCCTTCCTATCCCAGTTGTTTGTGGCTTTGTCTCTCCCCCCTTTGCAGCTCATGGTCCTTGAAAACAGAGCCCATGTCCAATCTGTCTCAGTGTCCCCAGCAGGAGAACATTAGCCACTTAATAAATGCTTGATGAATGAATAAGATGATTCTCTTAGCTCACTAGGTTGGGGCTGAGAGCATCAGCGAGTATTATTGTATCTAAACCTTAACCTTAGGCCAGGAGCAGACAAACTATGACAGAGAGACCACCTGCCATGGTTGACAGAACTCCACAGCTCTCACATTCAATTCAATCAAAAAACATTTATTAAATGCTGAACAATTCTTCTGTTTAGCATCTAAAGCTCTTCATAATCGGGTCCATTCCAGCCTTTGCTGTCTTCTGTCAAATGTGCTACCCTCTGCCCCCTCTGAAGTCCAGCTGCAATTGGAGCAGGGCTACATTGGACTGGGTCCCCTGCCCACAATGCTCTCCTTTCTCATTTCCTCCTCTTGTTCTCACTGACTTCTTTCAATACTCAGCTCATCTTTAACTTCTATAGATAGCTTTTCCTGGTCCCCCATTTCTACATATCCCACCCCATCACCAATCCCCACTGTCTTTCCTCTCAGATTGCCTTCTACCTACCCTTGTACGTGGGCAGCTAGGTGGCTCAGTGGATGGAGTGGTAAGCCTAGAGTAAGAAAGACCTGAGTTCAAATGCAGTCTCAGATACCAACTAGTGGTGTTAACCTGAAGTCACTTAACCCTGTTTGCCTTGGTTTCCTTATCCATAAAATAAGCTGGAGAAGGAAATAGCAAATTATTACAGTATCTTTGCCAAGAAAACCCCAAATGGGTCCCGAAGAGTTGGACATGACTAAACAACAACACTCTTGTGTGTACCTTGTCATTGACATTGTAAGCTCCTGGGGAAAGGTACAGTTTGTCTTTATATGCCAAGTGCTTATCACAGTGCCTCGAACATAGTAAGGGCTTAATAAATGCTCACTGATGGATTAACCTGCACAAGGAAGGCATTGGGCATGGCAAGGGTCCCTGCTCTTCATGGAGCATGATGGTGAGGGTGGGGAGGAACCATCCGAGCAGGGCTAGGCAAGTGAGACATTCCAAACAAAGGGAAGAGCATGAGCAAAAGTCCCAAAGGAAATGGGAAGTGACAAGGCACGTTCAGGAGATAGCAGAGCAGTCCATATCGGCTGAAATGGCAAGTAAGGCCACGCATGATGAGGTGAAGGTCACAAAGAGGGATGGGGAGGCTAGGTGACACAGGGGACAGAGGGCCTCTGGGCCTGCATCAGAAAGACTGCTCTTCCTGAATTCAAATCTGCCCTCACACTTAATAGCTGTGTGACCCTGGGCAGAGGGTGGAAATATAAATAACATAATAACATGCACCCTGACTAGGACAGCTGATCATGGGGATTGCTTTCAACACAACTTCTTTCCCAGAACCACCCGGCTTTTCTCCCTCCCTCCACTGAGCAAGCTCCCAGCAGCTACACAGGCCTATTAGAGAAAATTCCCCCTCCATTCCCACTGTAATTTCTACTTGTGCCTCTTCAATCCCCTCCTTCGTGGCTATTACACATGTTATTCAGAGGACAGTTCTATGCTTTCAGGCAGCGACCAGTGCTCCCTTCCTTTTCTTCTGAGTGGGACAGAGTCAGTTGCACAAAACAGACACAGACAGGTTATTGCCTGTATCTCAGATCTCACCTTATTATCTTTCTTCTCAACCTCTCCCCCTTCAGACTTTCTCTATTTCTTTTGAAGGCACCAGCATCCTTTGAATCACTCAGGTTCACACCATCTGTGTAATATGTGACTCATCCCTCTTACCCCACTTCCTAGTCAGTTGCTAAATCTCATCATTTCTCCCTCCAAAACCTCTCGCATCTGTCTTCTCTTCTCTGTTCACACAGCCACCACCCTTAGTACTAACCCCAGTCACCTCTCACTTGGACTCAGGTCTTCCTGCTAATTGGTATCCCTGCCTCAGAACTCTTTCTTCTCCACTCCATTCTCCATGGAGCTGCCACAAAGTGATTTTTTAGAACAGGGGTTTGTCTGTATCCATCCTCTACTCAATAAAATGTAGCTGTTCCCAATTGACTAGGATAAACTATTGGTTTATCTCTATTCCATCATTCTTAATTTATATTGTATATTTAAGTTTGTCCATTTGTATAATAGTACAGCTATCCCTTCCACGTCAATGGGAAAGGTGCACAGTGCCCCCAGGATTAGGAAAATCCATGTAAAATTTTTTGGCCTTTCTTTCATACTGGAAAAGAATTTGAATTACTATGGTATTAAGAGATAAAATATGTTGATGTTATACAATACTATACATATGTTTCAGGTATTTCTGAGTTTCTAAACTTTTTCTGTCATCTTCTGGCCTTCGTGTGTTCTCTGCAGCTTGCATATAACTCACAAAAAAAAATCCTATTTAATGTCTTATGCTTATTCATGATATATCAAAACCACAATGGGGAAAGTTGCAATGAGGAAAGTGTAACCATACATGTATATATTTTATAATGAATGAAATTATTTCCTTGTGGCAATCCTTTGAAGCAGGATATGCCTGTATCATCCTCCCCATTTTATAAAAGATGAATCTGAGGATTAGAGAGAGAAGGTGATGAGTTAACTGTCAGAGCCAGGACCAGAACCCAGATCTCCTGACGCCGGGTCCATTCCACCATACACTTTCACCATGCTACATCTCTAGGAAGTTTGGCATGTTCTCCATTTAATTATCTTCTCATCGGGGGTAATCTACTGTAAATTCCTACCTTCAGGGAACATAATTGAGGAGTAGCACAAAGTGAAGTTGGAAAGGTACAAGGTGACTAGTGATATATGGAATTGAAGGTAGGATTTGGTAGAAGATACAATAAAGAACCACCTAAAGTTTTTAAGGGAGAAAGGTTGGTCAGTGGAGAGAGACCTTGGACTATATAATTCAAGAAACCTGGAGGCTTCTGTCCTTCCTCTGCCTCTAACTTGGGCAAGTCCCACTATCTTTCTGGACCTTGTTTCCCTTTAGAAAGTTAAGTGAAGTAAAGAGTAAAATACTAAGGTCAGAAACTGTTAGTGCTAATGTCCTTTTTTCCCCTAAGCTCAGGACAGAGCCTTAATCTAAGTGCAACCAAAAGAGATCATGGGATAATAAATTGAGATTCGTTAGGGACTTACGAGCTCATCTAAATCAATCCCTCATTTTATAGATGAGGAAACGCATGCCCAGAAAAGTGATTAATTTGCCCTCCATTAGACATATAATAAGAAGGAGATCTGGAATTTGAACCCAAATCTGGCACTCTTTCCTCTACTCTCTTCTGTCTCCTGACTTCCTAGCTAACTGGTTTGCATATAATTCAACGTGACCGATATATCTCTAGGGTATAGTCTCCATGTGAAACAGTGCAAAGGGCTCTTTTGTTGATGACATTGGCAGAAACCCCTGCATGCAATTTTTCTACTTACATATAAGTAAATAATATAAATAATCTAAACAAAATGCATAAGAAATATAAATAATCTAAACTAACTTTTTAGGCAAATACTAGAGCTTGATTCCAAGCAATGCCAGCCACCATGAATGATCTACTTCTAATCACAATGCAGTGTATCATTTGAAATAAAAAAGGAAGGAATGCTTAATTCCCCAAGAAGAGTGTCCTGTAATGTCAACTACATTTTATTGTCTTGTTTTTCTACCTAAATAACTTTCCAGTCCAACATAAAATAAAGCTAATTTAGATAGCAACTTAGGTACTAGAACAGAGAAGTTGATCGCTTCCAAGCCCAACATGTCTTAGGTGAGGCAGACCATTGTTTTACTCAGTGCTTATTTTACCCCCTTTTAAAGCTTTCACCTTCTCTCCCCTGATGCCTCATGGAAGTACAAAGGGCACCTTCCTCTCTCAAAAGCTATACAAACTGAAAAAAAGCCAAAACAGAAACAACTAAACAGAAAATTTTTGAGTTTACATGTAGTCAGGGGTATTTTGGGGCCAGCTAGTACGGACCTATGGAGTCAGTTGTTGTGTGAGCATTTACAACTTGGAAACCAGCAGTTCAGGGCTCGACTTACTGTTTTATTGATTGTCTAGATTTAAGAAAGTGATGGAGAAAATATTAATAATGCAGATTAAGCTTAAAGTGTATCTTTACTGTACTTTAATATTTAATATTTGGGGAAGAGCTGATTTCTAAACTTTTATCAGCCTTCTGCTAGACACAGTGTTAGATAACAGAACTGTCATCCAAAGACCAGACTAACCAAGACCAAAGAAACTCTTCACTAGAAAGAATGTTGGTCAACTGAGGACTATGGAGCTTTTTGTTCTTTTTTGGTTTTGTCCATAGCAGCTGCTGAAACCATCTACGAAGGCATGGAATGGTTATGATATACATTTGTGGTAGGTGGAACTCTGAATGAAATCAGAGACATTTTAAAGATTTAAGGAAATAAATCCTCCCGCTATCTCCTTGTCTAGTTCAAAATGATCATCTCCTATCTCATCACTAGGATCTCTCTGCTAACCTTGGTGAGAGCACAAAAAGATACATTCCATAGAATATGCATCTGTTTCAATAGATGGCTCAGGTGCCCCTTTGCTGACAATGAAAGTACGTAGAAATAAGATGTCAAATCCAAATTTTAATCCTTTGGTTAATGTGGATTGTGGTGTTGGAATTGTGCTAATGTCCACCTATCAAATTCTAGTTTCCAGATTGTTTATTGAATTTCTGTCCTTGGATTCTGTTGCTAACTGGTTGCTAATTACTTTGCTACATAACACGTGAACACACACCAAATTTGATGTTCAGGAGGCTCCTCTGAACTTGACTAGTGCCCACCATAGAACTTCATATAGAACTTCACCATAGAACTAAGAACTTCAGAACATAGCTTGTGTGCAGGGCTTCCAAGATATGGCTAAATGAGCTCCACACTGAGATATAAGACAATCTTTACTTCACTCCACAAAAAGTAAAAAAACAAAAAAATAACCCATAACCAAATTTCAATAAAAAATTTTTTTTAATTTAATCAAATCAAAGCTTGACAGTCCTTTGTGTCTCATCTTCCTCTCAGGGACCTACACAAGCCTTTAGTCCTACAGTATAAATGTTCAAATTCCTTGTCAAAGGAACCAACTCTGGGTTGCAAGAGAAGCAAATCTTCTATCAAACAGTGAGTTTCCTCTAGCCCAGTGACACACAGAGTCTTCCAGTCTTCCTTCAGAGATAGAGTTTGAATGCCCTTTAGAACAGAGGACCTAAAAACATTTTGGAGTTGTGAACTTCTTTGTCAAAAGCTTATGGAACCCTTCTCAAAATGATTACCTTAAATGCATAAGATAAAATAAGGAAGATTACAAAGAAAATCAATGATAAAATGCAATTTTTTTCCTTCCAAGTTCACCAAGCCACTGAAATCTTAACTCCAGCTTAAGAACCTCTTCTCTAGAAGGAACACAACCTTGTTAACAAGAAATCCTCTTCCCCATTGGACCTACACCATTTAAAGGAATAATAGGAGAGTCAACCATGTATATCTTTGCTCTTCCATTTTGGGGTTAAGACTCTTTCTACCCCTCTGGTTCTATAGTCACATCTTTTATCTTCCTCTTTCCAAGAGGTATGACTTATTTTTGCCTCAGTTTCCTCAAATATAAAATTAGGATAATAGCAGCATCTGCCTCCCATGGCTGTTGTGAAGATCAAAGGAGAAAACATTTCTAAAGAGCTCAACACATAGCAGGTGCACTATAAATGTTTATTGCCTCCCCTCCTGATGTGCAGCAACTCTTCCTTTTCTTTCAAGAAGTCTGGATTCCTCTCCAGAAACAGTATTCTTTCAAGATATCTCCTGCCCCTCTCTGGGATATAGGGTTTATGAAGTCTCCAGGAACTCATGTCCAGGATGGTATTCTGTCCTCTTATGGGGCCAGGTGATTGAGTTATTTAAGCCAGATGCATTGTGGGTCACATAGCATAGGGCATGTTCAATCCTAATGTAGTTTTGCCACTTTCCGACACACACACACACACACACATACACTGCTCTCACTGTCTAATGGAGGAATATTTGCAAACTATGTATGTACAAACTATATACAGAATAAATTGGAAATAATCCAAAGAGGGCCAGCACTAAGGGGACTAGCAAAGCCTTCTTGTAGAAGGTGGGGTCCCACCTGGGTCTTGAAGCAAGTCGGGAAGCAGAGATGATGAGGGAAAGAATTCCAGAAATGGAGGACAATCAAGAAAAATGCCCAGAGTCAGGAAATGGAGTATTCTCTGAAAGGAACAGCAAGGAAGACATTTCGGTTATGGAGTACATGGGGTAAGCGAGGTATAAGAACACTAGAAAGGGAAGGGCATTCAGGGAGGATATAAAAAACTCTGAATTTGTTATTGCTGAACCATTTCAGTCATGTACAATTCTTCATTATCCCATTTTGGGGTTTTCTCGGCAAAGACACTTGGAGTGCTTTGCCATTTCTTTCTCCAGCTCATTTTACAGATGAGGAAACTGAGGCAAATAGTTAAGTGAATTGCCTAGGGTCACACAGCTAGTAAATATCTTGAGGCCAGATTTGAACTCAAAAGATTACCTTCCTGACTCTAGGTCCAGCGCTCTATTTACTGTGCCACCTAGCTGCCCTTTTGAAGAGCTAGAGGATCGTGAGCCACAGTAGATTGTAAAATGAGGGTGGGAGTGGGGTTATATAGTCATACTTTCATTTTAGGAAGATTAAGTTGATAGTTTAAGTAGAAGATGGACTGTGGAGTAGGGAGAAACTTGAGACAAGAAATTCTACCAAAGGGCTACTGAAATAGTTCAGGTGCAAAGTGATGAGGCCCAGCAACAAGGTGGTGGCAGCGTCAGATAATACAAAGGGGCATAAAAAAGAGATTTTTTTTAAGAGGGCAAAGTTGACAGAACTTGGCAACAAGGTGCAGGCTGGGCAGGGAAGTGGGGAGTGAGAGTCAAAATTACATCTAGATTGTGAGTCTGCGTTCTTAAGAGGATAGTGATATTACTACAAAAGTAGATATGAGAATCATCAGCATAGAGATAATTAAATCCATAGAATTCAATTCAAAATCAAATTCAGAATTTGCCAATTCATAATGATTTGAGCCAATCAAACCTTACCCTGATACTCATTTCCTCTTTTTTTGAATAATATTTTACTTTTTCTAGTTATATGTAAAGACAATTTTCACATTCATTTTTTAAAATTTGAGTTTCAGATTTTCTCCTTCCCACCTTCATTTCCCTAAGACAATAAGCAAATCGATATGTAATATATGTGCAATCATGTAAGACATATTTCTATATCAGTCACATTGTGAAAGTAGAAATAGACCAAAAGAGAAAAAACACAACAAAAATAAAGTGAAAAACGGTATGTTTTGAGCTGCATTCATGTTCCATCAGTTCTTTCTCTGGAGATGGATAGCAGTTTTCATCATGAATCCTTCAGGTCTTAGATCGTTGTATTGCTGAGAATAGCTAAGTCATTCACAGTTGATCATCTTATAATATTCCTGTCACTGTGTACAATGTTCCCCTGGTTTTGCTTGTTTTACTTTGCATCAGTTCATCTAAGTCTATTCAGGTTTTTGTCTGAAATCCACCTGCTTGTCATTTCTTATAGCACAATAGTATTCCGTTACAATCATACACTACAGTTCATTCAGTCATTCCCGAATTGAAGAGCAGCTCCTCAATTTCCAATTCTTTGCTACCACAAAAAGAGCTGCTATAATTTTTTTTTCATAAAAATAAGTTCTTTTTCTTCTTTTTGTCTCTTTGAGATCCAGACCGAGTAGTGGTTTTGCTGAATCAAAGAGTATGGATAGTTTGATTGCCCTTTGGGCATGTCCAGATTGCTCTCTAGTTCACAAGACCACCAACAGTGCATTAATGTCCCAATTTTCCCACATCCCCTCCAAAATTTATCATTTTTTTGACAACGACAATGACTCATTCTCAATAACGTAAGAATGGTCAATCATCCAAGCTCCAGAGATGTTTTTAGTCCTCTTAATAAGATGTTAATGGGTATCTACCCATTAAGCAGGTATGATCCAAGTCTCACACAAAGACTTAACTCTTCTAATTAACTTTCTACATATAACGGAAGAGCCCCTTTCCCCTGTCTCTTTTATTTTTCACTGTTCATTGGTATTCCATCAAGTCCTAGATCCCTTGTAAAGCACCGCCAAAAGACCTCAGTTATGTGTTTGGGACCAAGGCCAGGGGCAAGAATAGACAAAGTGTAAAGGCAGGTAGTTCCAAATAAGAGGCAGATAGCCTAAGGTTTTCCCCAGTTTCTATGAAATAGTAAAAGAACCAGGGCACCAGTATGTTGAGTAGTTTCTCTATGGAGGACCTATGGAAACACATAGCACGAATTGCACAAGATAAGAAGATGTAGAGCGATTGCTATCTGTACTAGCAAGGGCTATGTTCATACTATAGAAGTAATAAATCCATTGAAGTATTCTCAGATAGCCATGAATTCACTGTCCCTCAATCCAGAAATTCCAAATAAATGTAAATAACATTTATATGCTAAATAACAAATTAATATATGGAAACATTATCCCATTGTGAATTATTTTTTTAAGGCATGGGAACATTGAGGGAACTCTCTCGCCTACTCCCCTGCCAGACCCCCTACCACAATGTAGTCAAAAGGGAACTTCATGACTTTCATTAGGTGCCACCTTAAACAGATTTTGCATGATGGGTTTTTTTTTTTGCCTCCCATTGACTAAAAGGATCAGTTAGAACAACATCATTCTGTAGTTCCAAATCATCAGACCACAGAGCTCAAACTTGAGTTCACTAGATGGTCTCAGTTTAAATATTTAATACTGTGTTTAAAAAATTTACAAAGGTAAGAAAAGAATACAGGGGGAAAAACACCACAGATTGGGGATGAAAAAGGGGTTCTTTGCTAAGTCTTGTCACCTGGTCTCCTGTTGCTAAGGAAACCATTTCCCTGGTTTCTCTTTTTGCCACATTTCCAGGTAACTGAGCATTATGCAGCAGCAACCAAAATAAAGATTCTATCCACCCCAAGAAGATAAAAATTAATCTAGTCCTATGAAATACAACCTCTGGTTGAACTTGACCTCGTTCCCAAGACTGAAAGAAGACTTATTTGCTAGAACGGTCTTTATACTAAAATAATGGAAATTTTTAGGTACTAGGAATCAACAATCAAATAACTTTACCCTTGGATTGTTAGGTTGTTTTAAATAAACTGATATATCAACAGTCTCACAATAAATATCTATTTCATTCTCAATTTTTTTATTTTACTTTAAAATCTTTGATAGTTCTTGACTGAATCTTCTTTTTAATTTTAATTTTAATTTATGGAACAAAACAAGCATTTCTATAACATAGTGCAATAAAAAAGATGATGGCACATGAAACTGCAAATCCACTATGCATAACTTGCTATTCCTTTCAAATATACAACAAAATTATAATGTAAATTTCTTTTTTTCCTTCCCTTCCCCCCACCTCCACTCTAAAGATTGCTACCGTTAGAATGAATCTTCTTAGTCACATTTTAAACCGAGCTCTTATGTTCAGGTCTTTCAGATTCCAGACATCATTCTCCCTTCCAAACTTATTTTTCCTCTATTTGACTATAATATGAATATACTCATATAATTTAGAAGAAGCATAATGGATAGAAGTTTGACCTCAGAGTCAGAGAAAACTGGGTTCAAAACTTATCTCTGGTACATATTAGTTGTTTGACCCTAGGTAAATCACTTGACCACTGAATGTTCTAGGGAACTCTCTAAAACAATATATTTCAAAGAAAGTGCAAATCTTAAGCAGTAGAGGAGTTTCATCTCTGGGAGTTCCCTATACCATTGAAATCATCAGTCTCTCCTCTAATGATTATAATAAATATCCATTAAGAAATTAAAGTATGAATTTTGGATCCTATTCATGAACAATTATAAATAATGGTAGAGTTGGGAACTGGTCCAAATATTTTGGAAAACAATTTAGCTTTATGGGATAAAAGTCACTAAATTCTTCATATACTGACCTGGTGACCCAAATGCTGGGCATATATTCCAGAAGGATCAAAGACAGAAAAAAAAAGTCCTACCTATGTCAAAATATTAACAGTACTTTTTCAAGTGGGGGAAGGCTGAACAAGCCATGGTATATGAATGTAATGGAATATATTACAATGCTGTAAAACATGATGAGTATGAAGAATTCAGAGAAATGAAATGATCCAGAGCAAAAACTTAGAACAAGGAGAGCGAGACTTTGGTGACTTTATTTCAAGAAGGGCATAGTTATGGCACACTTATCGACTTTGCCCACAACACAAAGCAGGGAGGGCATGAGGCAAGGCCAGATTTAAAAAATGTCTTGATGGGCTAGAACACTGGAGCATATTAGGTAAGACTAAAGAGGGGATTTACAAAATCTTGGGGAAGGGAAATAAACATTTATATGGTACTTACTGTGTGCAAGACACCGTGCTAAGCCCTTTTACGATTTGATCCTATGAGGTGAGTGCTGTTATTATCCCATTTTTACAATTGAGGAAACCAAGGCAAACAGAGGTGAAATAATTTGCCCAAGATCACACAGCTAGGAATTGTCCGAGGCTGGATTTGAACTCAGATCTTCCTCACTCCAGACCCAGGACTTCACCTTCCTTTTTCCTTCACCACCAAGCTGTCAGGTGTCTTACATTAGAATTAAAAAAAAAACCTCAAGTACAAGATACAGGAGCAATATTTTTAAAAATATTGGGGGTTTTAAATGAATGAATTAATTTTTGAGAAAGCATAAGTGCTTACTCTGTATGTCTATGTCTAACACTGTGTTAGGCACTGGGGATACAAAAACAAAATCACAACAGTCTCAACCCTCAAGGAGTTTCTATTCTAATAGGGAGACAATATATTTAATGGGATGGTGATCTAAGAAGGGGCTTTAGTCTCACAAAGGGATAGCAAGTGGAGCTATAGGACAGTCAATTATCATGCACTTTCTAGTACCAATGGAAGTATTGATTTGATCATTATTCTCATAGCAAGAGGTAGAAAGCTTGGAGGTAAAAGAAAGTATAGTTAGCAAGATGTCCAGATAGGTCCTGATGTCATGGTGGATGGTTGGATGGGTTGGGAAGCAGGTCTGGGATAGATATGGTAGGTTAGGTGAGTTTGCACTTACTCATGTACCAATCAGGGTAGAGTTTCACAGCCAAATGGATAGACTCCCCCCATGGAGAAGGGAAAGTATAGTCTTTGGAGATCCAGTCTGGGAACTGCTGTTCCAGGTGGGGAGAAATATGGACAGCACTAGCAAAATGCCCAAGGAGACCCAGGTAGACCTGGGATTTCTAGAAAATGGCTAAATAGGATATGGATCATATTCTGGGACTAGTTAGAAATAAAGTATTATTAGGCAGAGAACTCAATGAATCAACAGCGGAATACAGTTAAGTCCGAAAGTTCACATGATCTTAGCCTACGTCAGGAGAGGACTATCATTCAGCAATAAGAAGATGATATTCTCATTGTTCTCTGCCCCGGTCAGATCACATCTGGAGTTTTGTGTTCAGTTCTGGAGAGCACGTTTTAAGGAAGTTATAGATAGACTAGAGGGTGTCAGAGATGGACAGCCAGGATAGCCAAGAGTCTAAGACATATGCCATATGAAGGACAAATGAACTGCTGATATTTAGCCTAGAGAAAAGATGACTTAATGAGGGCATGATAACTGTCTTCAAGTATTCAGATGGCTCTCACACAAAAGAAGAATTAAACTTATTTTGTTTGGACCAAGGTGGCAAAACTATGAGGAAGTTGCTAAAAGAGAAATTTAGGCTTGATTTACGGAAATGTTTTTAAACAATTTCGCTGTTGTTGCTGTTTTTCAATCATTTTCAGTCATATCTGACTCTTCACGACCTCACGTGGGATTTTCTTGGCAAAGATAGTGGACTTGGTTCGCTCTTTTTTTTCCTCCCACTCATTAAAGATGAGGAAACCGAGGCAAACAGCATTAAGTGACTTATCCAGGGTCACACAGCTATTAAGAATGAGGCTGGATTTGAACTCACAAAGATGAGTATTCCTGACTCCAGGCCCAACACTTTACCCGCTGAGTCAGCTACTAACAATTAAATCACCAAAAGTGAAATGGATAGCATTACCGTCATTGGAAGTCTTCGAGCAAAGGCTGCATGACCACTTGTCACTAGAAGGTGAAGAGAACTCTTTTTTGGTTATAAATTGAATTTAGATGGCCGCTGAAGTTTCCTCTAACTTTGAAATTCAGTGATTGAATAAGGTGTCCATTAACTAATCATTTCCATGAAAACCACCCTAAAGGGCACCTAAACACAGATTAAATACAATGACTAATCTTGATGCTGAAAAATCGATGATGAAACGTTTTCTTCCTCTCTGTAGAAAAGAGAATGTGACTACAGAAGGCAACATACCATGTCAGATATGGCGGGTGTCATCATGGCCCACTGGTTTTACTTAAGCATTTCTCTTTCCTGTAAGAGAAGTTTCAGGGTTGGGGTAGAAGGTAGGGCAAGGTAACACCAGGAAGTTTTTTTATTCCTACCTGTAATTACATTGGTGTGGCCAATCCCCAGGGTTGAAAATTCTTTCCATAGCTATAGATGTACAACTTATCAGCAATACAGCCTCAGAAATGGGCCTAGATCACTAAGAGATGAAATGATTTGCCCCAGTCACACAGACAATATTTGTCAAAGGGAGGACTTAAGTTGTCCCTCTGTAAACTATACCACATTATCTCTCCAGAAACTATGATGTCATTTTTAAAAAAAATAATAAAGCACCAATAAGACTTTTTCTTTCATCTTTGGCTTTAGAACTCACCTTGTGCTACATCTTTGAAATTCTCTGAAGTTCAGGCAGATTTCAACAGCCAGTTGAGTCCCAGGTCACCAGCAATTTAAAATACATGCCCTCTAGCTAATTTCCATTACATTTTTGCTGGTCACCTACATACATATAGTGTTTCACGTAAAATACGCAACAAGTTTACCTATAAACATTAACTGAGTGTCAGCTGGCACAGAGCACCATATGATGTACAGTAAATTCAGTACAATATTAATTATTCTAGTCTGAATAGTTTTCAATATTTTATCAAGCCTGGAACATTTCCTTCCTCAGACCTTGAATGATACTTGACATTACTTTTTAGGTAGTTTCTTTTCTTTTTAATTTTTTATTATCTTTTTGCTTTCACATCACCTATTTCTACATATTTACTCCCTCCCCTGTAACAAAGAAGTAAGAAAGAGAAAAAGAGTAATTCAAGAAAATCGATATATTGCAAAGTCTGAAGCCTATGAACCATTACATATCCATAGTCCTAAACCTTAGCAAAGAAGGGAGAAAGCATATTTTCTTATTCCTCCATGGGAATCCAACTTAGTTATAATAAATCACACAGTTTTCCATTGTTTGGCTGCTTTAAAAAAATTATTCTCATAATCGTTGTATATAGCACGGGTTATCCACCATACTAACCTACAAGGCTAGTAAAGAGGGACTATGCATTGACTACTTTCCTATTTCCTCCAGAATTTAGCACGTAGCTTTGTACACAGGAGGTATTCAGAAAAGTTGGTTTAGGGGCAAGACAAGAAATGAATGGACCTAAATGAAGCCCAATTGCTACTATTCCAATTTTCTTTACCACTTCTAACCTTTGTAACTTGGTTGGTGAGGAATCTCTCCATTGACACAGGTTATTATCCTTTTATAACATCCTGGATGATCTTCAAGGATTGCTGTGATTGAAATAATTATCCCCAATTTGGTAGACTAGTCCTCAGACAGCAGATACATTCCATGCCTAGGCCCCTACTTAAAACCTTCCCTGCTTGGCTGAATCAACCAGAACTTCTGTTCTGCTAACATCACCTTGAAGAGCCCATAATCTATGTGGACACTGGGGGCACTTTGGAGAGCAGTTAGATTCAAAATCTTTATAAATCTCTACAATAAAGAACTTTGTTCTTAAATTACTACACTACTTTAAACTGCTCTCTCAGCAATTTCACACCAAGCTTCCATTTTCTTTGGAATGGTTGTGATTTGATTATCTCCACCATGAACTTTAGAAATCTTGTGGCTCTACTTTTTTATAATTAAAGTAAGATCTGAATAATATGTATATATACACATATACTTTTCACCCATCGGTTCTGTGAAATCTTCCCAGGCAGCACCCTAGTAATACTGACTTTTTTTTTTACTTTTATGCAAATTGCAAGTATAATAATCCATGATATAGTTTAACATTAGTTGTTCTTCAATTTGAGGAAATGCTGATTTAAAACATAATTTAATACAAATTATTCAGTCAAGCATAATAAGGAAAAATCTTCCTCCCATAAAATTTTCAGAGACATTTGGACAAAGACGGTAATAGTTTAGTAAAATTTGCTGAGGACCTCTAGCTAGCACACTTTTTTTAAACAAAATAGTATTATGAAGTGTAAATGCATAGACACACAGACTGTCCATTAAAAAGAATCTATCTAATATGATCTTTAACAAACTTTTCTGGAGCTACAATTATTTCCTCAAAACCCACAGCATGAATTTTTTAAACAAATTTGATGCTATTAAAAAGTGATGGATTGACAGCCCTGGAGACTGAAATCTTCTGTGTAACCACAACCCCGGGTACCACACAGACAGAAGCAATGAAAATCTCCCATCCCTTCCTTCCATTGCTCTCCAAACTTGTAGAGCTACTTTTATAGGAGGGGAAAGGAAGGAAGTGGGCATGGAGAGGAAAGACACTCTAGTTATATCCATCTTTGGATCTCTAGCCTGCTGCATTTTCTAGGATGTAGCATTTATACATGCAAAGTAGACATCACAATTTGTGTCTTATGGTTAACTGAATGATTGTTAAAACTAAAGAATTTTTTGTTGGCATGATCCAGGCCAAGCACAGAAACACACACACACACACACACACACACACACACACACACGACTCACAAAAGATAGACTCTGTTCCCCCAATCTGTGACCATCCAAAAAAGTTTACTATTTTCCCTAACTTGGAGTGAATATAATACATAGGAAAAACCACACATTCGCATCCTTTCCATTTACAGAGACCCAAGGATTCACTGAATATCAGAGCACTTAGGACAACACCCTCATGTTACAGGGAAGGAAATAAGGTTAGAGAAAGGGAAGGGCTTACCCAAGGGCACTTACATCTTCCTCCAACTAGCTAGCCCCATGCTACACCCACTTTTGATAACTCACAGACACTAGGGGCCTATTTCCTAATCACACCTACTACACCAATCATTAGCATTAAGAAAATATCCTAAGCCTCTGGGAAAATATTCAATTATACCTGAGGGTAATTAGCAACTACAAGCAGCTGTAAATCCTCTTCAACAACTACTACCCCTCTGGCTCTAACAAAGAAAGGCAGAGTGTGGTGCCTTGGAAAAAACATACCTGAGAGTCAGCAGCACTTAAGTGCCTGTTGTGCGGCAGGTGCTGTGTGTGGCACTAGGTATACAAACATAAAAAAAACATGTCCCAATTCCTACTAGTCCCGACTATACCACAGAATTACTTCTAGAAACAACTTCTTTCTAGACCCCTGTTTTCTCCCCTATAAAAAATGAAGGGGTTGAACTAGATTATTATCTTTAAGGTCCCATATAGTTCTAAATCCTCTGACCTCTAAGACCTTCTGAAATTCTGACAGTCTGATTAGAATACCCTTTTGGCCCATGATATTACAGCTTCAGACTCCCTAACAGAATCTCTTTTTTAAAATTGTAGCTTTTTGACCAAGTCAGAGTCCTTTGAATAAAATCACAGTCATTAACATCTAAAAGTAGAAATTACAACATTAGTCAATCCTGGTGGCAAGTTCCTTCACCTTTATCTTAATGTATTCATAGTGCTTTAACCACCTACTTTCTCTTTGCCCTTAAATTCTGTCCCTGTTCGTTTCCTTATATTCCTTCACTCTCGTTTTGTATTTTAGCATGTCATTTTATGTGACAAATTACACATTATACACATATGGATGCATTTATAATGTGTACATATATAAACAAATGTATACCTGTATACATAAATAATATTAAGCAAAAAATTAGCAACTCTGAATAGTTCAAATTGAAATTCTTGATATTTCATATGTGTAAGACTGGAGGGGACCTTAGAGATCCTCTAATCTGAAGTTTGCTTGGTGGTCTACACACATCATCAAGAGCATCTTACCATGTTATAGATCACTAAAATGTACTAGAAGTTCACTGAGAGAGGAGCTAAGGAGACTCTTATGCAAACCACATTATTTAATTCACATTGTCTGATTTATATCCTCCAGATACTGGATTTTTATTTGCTATGTATGTCTATAAAAATATCCATTCCTCCTTCACTTTCTTAAAATGAAAAACTGGTAATTTAGTGAACAATCTAAAAAAAACACCCTGGTTATTAAATTTTCCTTTTCATTTAGTTTTGAAGTTTTTATGTCTGTGTAAAGTATTTATATATAGTATATATTAAATAAAGTATACTTTCTAGTTCTTATTATAGTTAAGCTCTGTGACCATGGGGAAGTCACTTAATTTCTCAAAACCTCAGTTTCTTCTTCTGAACAATGAGAATAACCATACTTGTGTTCACACAGTAATACTCAGGGAAATACCATATAAAATAGAAGCAATTCTTGTTAAAGGAGGAGATAGTTCCGTTTTTCTGATATTGCTTGAAACTAGTTCCTCCAAAATGAAGGAACTGTTTAGACCTTACACTTAGTTCACAGAATTAATCTATAGAAATAGTCATTTAATCTGAACATAGGAAAGTCCGTAAATGGTATCAGCCCAGTGGCAAGAGAGAAATGTGAGGGAATTACTTAGGGGTCTTTATCCAATTCTTTATTGACATCCAACAGTGAGAATGAACTAAAACAGTCTCATGAGACATTAGCCAGACAAAGAAAACATGTACACACTTAACAAAATGCTCTAAGAAAAAAAGTATGGAAAACAAGCCATGCCTTTGTGCAGACATCAAATCTGATAGCTGACATTCAGACGGGAAAGGTATGATCAGTTGTGTTAATCACATGAATCCATTCCTTTCCTGGGGGCTCCTTGACCAAGCCTGGCGTCCATTTCTAGGACCTGGCTGAATCTTTTCCTCAGGTAGCAAAAATGGTAAAGATCAGTGTTTGAGAGGTGGCGGCAGTTCCTCATAGCCCAGATCTTTAGCTTTAATTCCCATCATTTGTTATACAAAAAAGTCAATAACAGAAACGAATTTTTGTTTTTCATAGATATGGGTGCCATTATGCAAAATGAGAGGATTGAGTCCTTTCCAATGCTTATGTTTTACACCTGAAGGGCGCTCCTGGTATTAATGTTTTATGTTCTAAGATCCCTTCCAGAGATAGCACACTATGTTTGAAGGCCCCCTCTTATTCCATTTAACGGGTATTAATTAAGCGCCTACTAGCTTCCAGGCACTGTAACTAGAATTAGGGATACAAGTACAGAAGCAGAAAGATCTCTGCACTCAAAGACCTTCCATTCTACTGGGGAATACGGCATATGCAGGGATAACTAAATACAAGATAGATACACAGTAAAAGCAAAATAATGGAGATGATGCTAATTATAAAGGAAAAAGGAAGTCTCCTCTAGGAGGCAGCCATTGGGCTGAATGTTGTAGCATACTAAGGATTCTTCTACTGTTGGAAATGAAGAGGAAGAGCATTCCAGTACAGGGGGTGGGCAGGGAAGCCTAGATAAAGATAGAGGTGGGAGAGAGGATATCATGAGAGAACATAATTCCCAGGGCAGTTAGGTGGGACGGTGGATAAAGCATTTTCTCTGGAATTAGGAGGACCTAAGTTCCAATCAATCCTCAGACACTTGACACTAGCTGTGTGACCCTGGCAAGTCACTTAACCCCAACTGCCTTGCAAAAAAACAAAAACACGGATCCCACATAAAATTATCAATACTGATACCTATCTTTTCTATCTGTGTTAGCCTAATAACTTCTCTATCCTCTGAGCAACTAAAACCATAAGTAGTGGAGAAGTTCCTTCCCTATACCAGGGAAATCACAGGTCCTATCTGAATCATCTACTTGTCTATATGACAAGCCCCTTGGTCAGATTCCATTTAGATGGTAAAGTGTCATTTCATTCTTTTTCTCAGAAGGATCTCAATCAGGTGAAATGACAGTAGATTATGTGCAAAACATTAGAAAAATGTTTGATCATCCAAAAAGTATGCAAGCAGAGTGAGGCATTCAGAAATATGGATATACCTTTATGCCCACAAGAACAAGAGACAAAACAAACAAGAAGAATACAGATTCCCTACATGAAAAAAAATTACAATCCGCCCATCTGCTAAGAAGATGATAGGGACTAAATATCCAGACAGGTGTGACCCTTCAGCCACACACTTCCACAAAGACAAAAGCGTGGTGATAAGTGCTTCTGAATGTGAGCTTCAGTGCAGCACTGTGCAATCATGTAATTGGGTCAGGAAAAAGTACAGTGCCCTGAAACAGAAATGATTCTGCAATAGGACAATGCTCGACCCTAGGTTGCCAAAGCAACCCTGGAGTACATCCAGAAACTGAAATTTGAGACCCTTCCACATTTACCACACAATCCTGATCTCAAACCAATTTCCTTAGTTGGTACCCTTTAAGAGACACAAAAGCAAAGTAAGTTAAGGGATGACAGGGATATTCAAAATGCACACTCAATGGGTTTGTTTGTTTGTTTGTTTTTTCCAAAACTTGATTTTTCTGATGGATTCAACAACCTGCCAATAGTATTTGTATGTGTTTCTGAAACAGACAGCTTTGATTCTATGCTTTAATTCACTCCATTTAGTGACTTCCCTTCATAAAATGACCCTGGAGAGTTCACGTGATGTTTAAGAAGGTGCCCTGGCCAGCTGTTGGAAGTTAAATATGTAGCATGTTGGCTTGCAAAACAGCGATAAGAAGGGATCCAAAAAAAAGCAATTGTGTTTGCATAACGTACAACTTGAGTTTTCTACCTTGAATATTTATCTTTGTATCTTTCATGCCCAAAGATTTTCCTTCTTATCCTTTATCAGATTAACCCAATAGTTCTTTTTTTTTCAAAAATATAAAGAAACATTTCAATGTCAGTGTCTACCTACAAGATGAAAGTCAATGGAGACAAGCGTTTGTTCCTAACTGTGAGGAGGATTTTGTCAAAGAAAAGCCTTTGTATTAGTGGAGCAAATATTTGGGCAGCTACCCCCACTTCGACTGCTTAATATAGCGAGTTCCAAGTTACCCACCTTTCCAGGATGATGTTTGCCTGGTTCCCTTGGCTGTAGATTACTGCATGTTCCTAAGGTTAATGAGACACTCTTGCATCCGTAACTCTGAGCTCTTTTTGTCAGAGCTGTTAATTTAACAGAACTGTAGCGAACCTATAAATTAAATTTCCTTAATTGTCACCAGAAGGTATTGCTATCTTTAAATGCAGATGTAAACAAAAAAGGAACTTTGTTTTAAAATGAGCATGAGTTAAACAAAAGCACAGTGAGGATTTTCTTTTAGCTTTAACCGGGGAAATGCTGAATATGCAGTGATATTTTTTTACATTAATAATAATAGGAAACGGTAGATAGTGGCATCTCAGCACAATTCTAATTTAATGAGAAACAATAAAATAGTTTTCCAAAGGGGCCTATTTAGGTCCAAGAAAGGGGGATATTAAAGTTTCAAGATTTATTTTACTTTCGTTAAGGTATGCTGATGCACATTTTCTAAGGCTATATTCTACTCACTGATTAGATCTTTCTCTTTATAATTTCCTTACTTGTAAGAGAATTAGATTGGTACTCTCCAGACCAAATAACTTTTAGGAAAAGTATTTAACTGAATCAATTTATTTCAGCTCAAGTAATACTGATCTAAATTATGCATCATTTTCCCCTCCTTACAAGGCTAATTTTTTTTTTTTACATTTGTACCTACCATTGCCTACAGATCCCAAGGAATTTAAATATCTGGTACCCATCTCTATAGGAAGGTATTGGGAAACATATTAAAATTTCTTGGTAAATATTCTTGGTTTGGAATCTGAATAGCGTATCTTTTTATTTACTTCCTTAATGTTTATATTATATACCTACAAAAGCAGAATGGTGTAATAGATAGAAGGCCAGTCTTGGAGGTAGAAAAACTGGGACTCAAGCCACTTGCCTCTATATGCCTTAGGCAGCTCCCTAGGACTTGTATATCAAGTCATAGATTAGTTGTTATCTGCCTCATTGGAGGGACTTTTTATACCTGGTGTTCCTGGCCCAGAGGAAATCACTAAACATTCCTATTTTGCATATTAGAAACCTACTCCATGCAAGGCAAAATGTTGAGCAATGAAGGTGACACAAAGATATATAAGATATTGTGCCCAAACTAAATAAGTTGAAAATCTCTCTGGGGTGACAAGAGACTCACACATGAAAAGATAGCTCACAATAGTAGATTTAATGTGAAATATATCAAGTAAGAGGTCCAGACAAAAAATGTTACAGAAAAGGGGAACATGTCAATAAAACGCAAATATAGGATATAGGATGAATTCCTAAAAATCTCTCCATTTTCAGACAAGCAGTCTCATGGTTTAAATATACAAATGAATAAACTCTTATAGATCTCTTCATTTTACATGGATAGATGGACAGGTAAATGGATGGATGGGTGGGTGGGTGGGTGGGTGGATGGATGGATGGATGGATGGGTGGGTGGGTGGGTGGGTAGATAGAATGAATGAGGTTATTTTGTTGGGTGAATAAGTATGCAGCTTAAGGGAAATCAGGAAATTTGCTACCAGCTAAGACCCAGTTGTGGCTTACACTCTGGCCTTCCCTCACTAATAATTTCTGAGAGGCAACTATCATCCTAATGTCTGCTTACCATTCACCAAGACAAAAACTCCTGCCATTTTCAATCCCTTAACTCATGAAAGGACTTTCCTATCCATGGCTAATTGGTTGAGCTCCTATGTAAAACTTTAGGGCTGGAAGTTTCATCTTGGTTTTGTCATTATGAACCTTCAACTGCCTAGTTTCCTCCACTCTGAAATGAGGATAGTACAGTATCAAGCTAGAAGAAAGAAGGATCTAAAAGCTAGGAGAAGAGGACACTTTGTGGTTTTTAAGTCATGAAAGTCCTGTGGATATTTACCCTCTTCTCTTTTCCTCATTCTTATTTTTGTTTAATAAGACTCTTGAACAATATTGGAAACCAACAATTACTCTGTTTCCCTTCTCGCTAAGCCCACAACAGTAAAGAATTGCACATCTTCCCCCAAAATTATGAAGGTAAAAATAATAATATAGTTTCTTTCTTAGTCCATTATCTGTCTATATTTTAGGTGTCTGTCTCTATTCAAGATTACCTGAATCTTTTAATGGAAACTCATCATGTTTGAGACTTCTTCAACTTCTGATTCTCTGTAGAATCAGCTACTAGCACCCTCTGAAATGACAGTGTCATTGCATTACCAGCCACCAATTAAGAGCTGAAATGAAGATTTAAAACATGATTTACTAGTTTCCGTTTTCTGTAATGTATGTTTGGAAATTATTAGGAGTCCTCTCTTGTCTCTTTTCATTCTAAAGATCTATGTAGAAAAATGTCTTCCTTCTGAAGGGCACTTACTGTATAATCCCTTTGTTAGGATAACAGGACCATCTGGTCCCATCCATCTCTCTGCAATTTGATCCTGGGTTAATTGCATCCTGTCACCAGTCATGATTGACACTGTATGTTTTCTTTCTTCCCTAAGAGCAGTTCATTACTGCCACAGCATTTTGAAGGCTGGAATTCTTGAAGACCTGCTCACAGCTGCTTGGGTGGAACCAAGTACTTTCCTGAAGTTTTCCTGGCAGCTTCCAAGATAAGAACATTATCAAAAATAAGACAGGTGGGAGAAAGGTTGATGATAGGAGAAAATATTAAGTCCATCATCCCAAGGGTTGTCTACACAGGCAAGCAGCCTCAGTGGGGAGTTAGGCAATTATCCATTGAGTAATCAATTATCTAGCCAAACTGGATAACTCAGATCTAAAAGACCATTTAATATGAATTTGTGCCTGAATTTTCTGGATGATTGCCTTGACTATGCAGTTCATTTTCAGGAGTCTGCTTTAAGTCACATGCTCTGCATAAGTCAGAAGTACAGAGGATCATGAGGTTGAGAGCTCTATGTCCTTAGCAACTAGTTTGGCCAATGCTCCATTTAACACTTGGTGAAAACTGGTACTGAAAAGTTAAATGACTTATCTAATTTCTTAGATAGCTAGGATTATAGGATCAAGGCTCACAACTAGAAGGGACCTTAGCAATCATCTAATTCCACCCCCTCAATTTAATTCAATAAGCATTTCTTAACCATCTGCTGTGTTCAGGAGGTACAAAGACAAAAATGAAAGGCTCTGTCTTCAATGAATTAAATTCTGCTGGGTGAAAACAACAGGCCTATAGATTAACATACACAAAATACCCACAGAGTAAATACAAAATAATGGGGGGGTCGAGTGGAAGAGAACACTAACATTGCAAGGAGGAGGGGTCAAGAGAGGCCTCTTATAGGAACTGTCACTTAAGCT
This sequence comes from Pseudocheirus occidentalis, assembly GCA_028646575.1. NCBI lineage: Eukaryota > Metazoa > Chordata > Mammalia > Diprotodontia > Pseudocheiridae > Pseudocheirus > Pseudocheirus occidentalis. Next base: position 135,475,293 of record CM053595.1, read on the forward strand.
GTGCTTTTAAGAAAGCCAGGGCTTGTACAAGGCCAAGGTAGAGAGAAAGAAAGAGAATTCTGTGCATGGAAATAGTCTGTACAAAGATGTGGAGGTAGGAGAGGAAGCCTCCAGCTCAGGATAAACCACTCCAAATTGCTCCCTCCAAATCTTGATCAGAGAAACAGAGGACCACCAAAGGAAAGGAAGGATACTGGGTTGGTTCAATTGGGTAACTTGGGTAAGATTTAATATTCTCCTATTCCAATGACTCCCATTTTTCAGATGAAGAGTTGAGATCCAGGGGCTGTGACTTACCCAAGATCACATAAGTAATAAGCAGCAGAGTTAGCACCCATGGCAAGGCCTTCTGATTCCAAGTATAATTTTCTTTCCACAAGACCACATTGCCTTATATGTTTCTTCCTGAAACCTAGGCATTGATGCCATCACCTGTCACGCATTAAGTAAACCAATGAGTTCAATTGTCACATTCTAATCTAATCTCTCTCCTAAATTCAGTTACACGTAATCACCTTCCTCCTGGACATCTTTACCTGAATGCCCCACATACAACATGCCCAAAATGTATCTTCAAATATCTTCTTCAAAACCCAAACTCTTCTGAACATCCCTATTTCTAATGAGTACATAATCACTGTAATAGTCACCCAGCTTTTCAGTCTTGTAGTCATATTCTGATCCTCCCTCTCTCTCCACCCCCTTTATTCAATATTACTTTTTACCTTCACATCTTGTGCATCCATCCTCTTCTCTCCAATATTCCAGTTTCTATCTTAAAGTCCTCCTCCCCCATCACCTGCACTACTGCAGCAGCCTCCTCCTTGGTCCCCCTGCCTTTGGTCTGTTTCCTCTCCATTTCACGTTCTACATAGCTGTCAGATTGGTATTCCTAAAAGACAGCTCTATTTGTGTCATTTCCCTATTCAAAAACTTATAGAAGTTCCTTATTGCCTCTGAGATAAAACATAAACCCCCAGCTCAGCACTTAAAGCCCTTTACCTCAAAGCTGGGATTTGTCTTTCCAGTTTCATTTCCCATTGATCTCCTTCACAAACTCACCATTCTGGTCAAACTGGCCTGTTAACTCTTGCTTCTCGAAATTATTTGGTATTACTGTGTGTATATACACATATGTGTACATATTACATATACATGTATATGTACATATTACACATATATGTAATATGTGCATGTATATACATGTATTGTGTGTGTATATATCCTCTTTCCAGTTGGTAAATATTTAGCAATTGACTCTTCTCCACACAAAAAAAATTAAACATGACATACATTTCCTCCATCATTTTCTTAAGTCTAGATTATCAACAAATTAAAAAAGCAAGGCCTGATTTGTAGCTTGCTAATTTCTGAGATGTAAATGCTCACACTGAAAATTTAACAATCAGCTCTCAGGAGCTAGTTGCAGCAAGCGCCACTATACCCCTGCCTCCCTCCAAATGAAAAAAAAAAGCTGCATTAGGACAAGGACTGTGTTTTGTCTTTCTGTGTCTAGTATCCAGGACAATGACTTGTGTGCCATTTCTTTTTCATCCACATTGGAGGGGGGCGGAGAGTGTTTTCCTTGTGTGAAAACTTCCTTTACTGATACAGATCAGCATCTTGTCCATAGCAAACACTCTTTAGAGAAAAGGTTTGACTGGGGCATTGAAAGTTTAAGTGATGTACTTGTGTTCATACAACTACAGTATGTCAGAGGCACATCCTGAACTCAGGTCTTTCTTCCTGACTCCAAGGCTGATACTTTGCCCATTATACCATGCTGTGTCTCCTGTTGCACACTGAAGCCACTCAATAAAGATTTGTTTACCTTGAATGATGCCCACATTCTTCCATTTGAGCTAATCTTCAATTCTTTATTCATCTTCACAAAGTTTCATAGTTTTAAGATTATAAGAGACTACAAGGGTATCTAGTAGTGTCTCCTTACTTAATGGACGAGGAAGCCGAGACCAGGGAGGCTGAAATACTGCCTAGGGCCCCATGGATCACAGGAGGCAGAGCTGGGACTTAAAGTCAACTTCTTTGATTCCATACCTAGTGCTCTTTCCCACCATAACACACTGCTTCTACAATATCTCTGGGTCATTCAAAGACTCAGTGCTTTTGTCTATGTAACTGATATTTTAATATGACTATGCAAAACCTGTCAATCATAGATGATTCTGAATGCTTAGAGAGGAGAAATGGAGGAGTCCTGCTCCTTTCCATAGACATGTGGCAAACTACAGATTTGGAATGGTGTCAGATAGGACCATCTTGTCAGTTGATGTTGCTTAGCGTTTTCTAGGTTACAAGAGAGAATTCATTGGAGAGGGTTATATCAACAAATGACTAAGGTTTAAATTGCATCAATACAGCTATTAAAAAACAAAAGAGATATATCTATTAACTAAATTTTTGGACCAAAAAAGGTCATGGAGAAGAGAATTTATCTATTCTTATACAATGCAAAAAATCTGAAACTCTACATTATTTATTGTTCTTGAGTCACTTTTTAGTCATGTCGAACTCTTTGGGACCCCATTTAGGGTTTTCTTGGCAAAGATACTGGAGTGGTTTGTCATTTCCTTCTCCAGCTCTTTTTACAGAGAAGGAAACTGAGGCAACAAGGGTTAAGTGACTTTCCCAGGGTCAAACAGCTAGGAAGTTTCTGAAGCCAGCTTTGAACTCAGGAAGATGAGCCTGACTTCAGGCCTGTCACTCTACCCACTGTACCACCAACTGCTCCATTATATGATAGTTATGCATATGATATTAGCATTAGTATTTCTGAATATATGTCTGTAATGGTTATGGGATTTGAAGATCTTCCATGCCCCTTGAACTTGCTGGCATAGCAGGAAGGGGTAGGGCAAGAGGAAGCTGAAGCCAAGCTAGAGTCAGTGAGGTGACTAGAAGCAGTGGCTGCAATGCAAGCTCCTTTTTTTGAGCCAGACAGAATTTCTGCTAAGGACTCTTGCTGAGGATTGCAAAGGATGGGAACTATGGGAGGCCAGAGCTGCTCGGAGCAAGCTGTGTGGATGCTGAGCAGTTGTTGTGAGTGAGGAAAGGAGGATCTTTGCCTGAGGTAGCCTGTTCTGCTTTGAAGGCTTGAAAATGTGGGTGTTTACTACATTAACTACAGGTGCCAACTCCATAACTACTGTGATGGCTTGGACTTTCTGGTTTTGGGACTCAGTTTCCTGGTATTTGAATAAATGTTCTAGCTATATCTCCCATGTAGAGAACCTGTTACATTTTGTGATTAATAACTATATCAGCATATTTATTGTTACTGTAGGCATTGTGAATACTGCATTGTTGATACAATGTATCACTCCAACTCTATGTTTTCATTCACACAATCCTCATCTCTCCAAGTTTTGACCTATCCAAATTCTACCAATTCTTTAAAGCCTTTGTCAAGTCCCACCTTTTCAATTAATTTTTTTCTTGATTTTCCAAACTCTTGTTGATTTTTTCCTCCCCTCAGAAATACTATGGCATTTAGAGTCTCTACCAGATAATTTAGTCCTTAATTATATTCTGTCTCATAGGGATATGGATAAGAATTGGATCTATGGTTTGATTGCTATAGAGTATTCCCAGGAGAGGAAATTCCCTTTACTAATACAGGTCAGCATCTTTTCTTTAACTTGCAGTCATAGCATGTTATCTCAGGTCCTGATAGATTAAAAGATTTCTCCACGGTTACATCACTAGCATGTGTCAAACATGGTCTTCACAGCTTCAAGACAGGCTCTTTATCAACTTTTCCACACTACCTTTTTTTCTCATATTCTGCCTGAGGTTGCCCACTACCCATTCCTCTTCCTTAAATGTTCATGTCTACACAGTCTTGTATCTGAAACTTCTGATTATCCAACAGGACAGAACAGAATGAACATGAAACCATAAGCTGAGTTTAGAATTCTGCTGCAAAATGCAAAAGCATCAAATGCAACCAATGCCCATGGAAATTCAATTACATTTTCATTTACTAGGGTTACTAAGATCCTTCCTTCATCAGGCAGAAAAACCTTATTGGGAATAAATAAATGGTTAGCCTTGAGAAATGACACATAAACAGAACAATAATTTATAAATTTGCTAATTGTTCTATCTTGCCTTGGACACAATCTGACATCTATTCTTTAGAAATAACATATATAACTTTAAATTTCACCAAATATTCCAGGTCCTTTGGAATAAATAACAATAGAAAGATGCAAATTGTTTTTATTATTGTGCTTGCTATAGTCTCAAGAACACTGTATATTTTGGCTTACTTTTAAAGACCTTTCTAAATAAATACTTTGTGCCTATAAAATATAGTTAACATGAAATTTCTTAAGGTCATGCTTAAAAATTATTATATCTTTCCATATATATGTTCATACATATCCCTATACATTCATCCATGTATCAACTAAGCACATTAAATCCTGAGATTCTCTCTATCTAGTCAAGCAATAGGATTTCTTAGATTTGAATTATTATGCACCCCACCAACCTCCATTAGCCAAGTTTGGTGAGAAGAGCTAGCTGACACATAAGTCTTGATGAGAATAAAGCCTCTTTATTACTATTATTATTCCCATAATGGTCTGTGCGGTATCATACATAACTTTTTAGTCCTTCATAAAATCCCGTTGATAAACATTTGACAACTTGTTACAATTTTAAAATTTCATTGCCAGCACTCAACAAATGCTTCAATTGAAGTCTAACAACATGGGGACCGAGTCCATAACCTGCACTTTATGTGGTGCAATACATGTTCACAGACTCTTGGCGCAACCCCTAATTTATGGTGTGTATACTGATGAACGACCAAGATTCACTGTTTGCCATTATAGGAAAAGAGGGCAACCAATTCATAATTTTAAGGAAAGCTAGTTTTAATGGCTCTATTAGTTTTATAATTCTGACTTCTGTAAGCTTCGATTTGTTATGTTTAAGTTATTTGCTTCAAGTAGTTTAAGTACTCATCCTAAGGTCTAAAGGTCTATTTTTCTAAACATAGTTTCTATGGGAATATGACACTAATATTTGGAAATTCAATTACTATCAACTTGGCATGAGTTGAAAAGGAAGAAAAAAAAAAAGGATTTGTGGGTCCGGTAGACTTGAAGACATCATATTAGAGTCCAGGGACTGCCTCTTGGCTTAGTCAACAAAACAAAAAAGAAATAAAATAATAGTACTTTCTTATTGCCTCCAGACTTCAACAAGCCTTTCAGACATTTTCTATACCTCCACTGTAAGATATTTAGTATTTGTACCAAATAGATACTCATTCATGTTTAAGGCTAGGTTAGATTGCTTTGACTACCTCAACTCAAAAAAGATGTCTAATATATGACAAGCGTTTATTGATGATTCCATTAATTTATATAGATGGCAAGAAAAGTAATCATGATGATAATGGTTCACATTTATATACAGTTTTTAATTTTGTAAAACACTTTATAAATATCTTATTTTATCCTCTCAACAATGCTATGAGGCTGGTATTATTACAATCCCTATTTTATAGTTGAGGATACTAAGGTGGGCAGCTGTTAAGTGACTTGCCCTGGATCGCACAAATAGATAGCACCTAAGGCCAGATTTGAACTCAAGTCTTCATGACTCCAGATCTAGTCCTGTATCCCCTGTGCCACTTAATCTATCTGCTATAAACAGAGAAAATGAAAGAGAGAAAGCCAAGTCCTCTCAAGAAAGGACCTACAGAATTCCCAAGTATCTAAGTATTTCTCTCTCTCTTGTTAAGTAAAATATAATTCCTTTTCCAGTGTCAATAATTCTCTGAGCCCCCTGCTCAGCCACATGTGAGGTACAAAAGAGATGCTCCCATCATTCTTATATAAAAAAGGTTACAGGGAGTGCAGAGGAAAGAAATCTATGCGTCCTCTACCATTTCTAGGGTTCAATTCCCACCAGCTGCATTGCTTGGATTTGACTCTACCATCATCAGTCCTCTATCCGGTCCATCCAGGAAAACTCATAACCAGGAAATCCATCATTTTGGAGATTCTATCAGCTTTGCTACTCACTCATCCTCAGTACCCTCAGTTGATTCTGTTTCTCTAAATGGAGAGCTAGAGGGCAGAGCAAAAAAAAAAAGTTCCCCCCAAACCCCTATTTAAAGAGGATTCCGAAGCCTCCATCATTTTTTCATTTCCCACCAGTTGCAATGCTTGGATTGTATGCTACCATCTCATTCCCCAGCCCAGGTCATTTCTCCTCCCGCCTCTTTTAGGCTTCCCTTTCTGTGTTGTCTTCATTCACTAGATTATAAGCTTCTTGAGGGCAGGGATTGTCTTTCTACTTATATCTGCATCCTCAGTGCTTAGCCCAGGACCTGGCAAATCGTATATGCTTAATCAATGTTTATTGCCTTATGTTATATTGAAAGCAAAGCTTCTTTCATGATTTTTCTCTTGCTACTCTGATAGTTGATATTATTTCCTTCCAATTCTCACATAGACTCTGTATGTTCCACCATTATGTCTTCCTACGGTTGTAGGAGAAGATGAATCACAGACAGGAAATCATAAATCCAATAAAGCTAAGAACAAAAAGTAAGGGGCAGACCTGGGAGCCAGATGAACCTGGGCAGGGTCTGGAAGCTAGCAGTCATGAAAGAGCCAGGAGTAGGGAGTCAGAGGTACTGTCAGTTAAGATTTAAGGATAATACAAGTACCAGAGATCTAAGCAAAGTAGTGGATTTGGGGTCAGAAGCCAGGCAAGCAGTCAAAAATGAGGAATACCATTCTTCCTAACGTGAGAAAAAGAATCCTTATTTAAGGGTATAGGAGTAGGGAGGCAAAGGCTAGACTTGGTTAGAAAGGTTGGATTTGCTTTAATCATGCCCCTAGCTCCTCCCATACATCCCCTTCCCTTTCTGTAATCTTCTAGGAAAAGACGTGGTGTCATTATGCATTCCTGCCAAACAAACCCAGGCTGGAACTATCTTTCATACTGAGTAGGAGTGACCAAAAAGTTGAATAGGGGCGTCCCAAAAACAAGGAACAATCACTCCACACCACCCAACACTGAACCCCATTCCCCTCCTGCTACATCTAGATGACCATTACTACCAAGATCTGGAATATAGTCTGCTTCCCCCCCTTCCATTCCAGTTATATCCTTGTCTCACTGATAACTGATTCTGACCCTAAATCCCCTGCCTCTTTCTTGTCTTCATGCCATTAGGATCTCTGGTTAAATTACACAACCGTAAAATGTGCCAAGGACCCATTTCTTTGTATTACTGTTCTGTCTCCTTCTTCTATAAAATACATGCTACAGAATATCTCACGAGTAAGTAGTCAAGGCCAGACAGAGGTTTAGAAATTAGAGGTGTGGTCAGGACAGCAGAGGCAAGAATTTAAGGATGAGGAGCTCCTGAAACAAGTTAACTCCTGCCCCAGACAGGAAGGATCTCCCGTGTTTTCTTCAGGAGCAAAAGCCAGTTTCGGGAACAGCCAGCCCAGGGCCTGAAAAAGAGAAAAAAAATGTAAAAGTCCCCTAAGAAAGACAACCTAGACTTGTAACTCCCTCCCTCCTTAGGGCCACAAAAGGGTTAAAATAACAAGGTCAGGGTCATTGTCTCCTGAAGACTCCAGTTTAAAAAATGTACTTGACATTTTATTTGGCACTAGCCCTAGAGCCTTTTTCCATTAATAAGGATAAATTATCATGGATTAATCAAATTAACTAGTTGACACCATGAGCCCTGGGGGAATAAGATAAAGGACAGATAAGTTTCAACGGGATAAGGGGTGGGTATGGCAGTTAACAACTTCTGGGTGACAGAGACAATAAGAAGATATAAATCTAAGAACCAGCCTAAGGTCACTTGGGTCTTTTAGTCTCCATCAGATGTTTTTAACCTTTTTTTTTTTCATCATGGACCTCTTTGGCAGTCTGGCAAAACCAATGGACCCCTTCTCCAAATAATGTCTCTAAATGTACAGCATAAAACATAGAATTACACAGGAAAACAATCGTACTGAAATGTGTGCGTCAAAATACTGAAAACAAAATAAATTAACGACACCAGGTTAAGAACCCCTGAATTACCATGCCAGCCACTGTGGTGTATAATCAAGGGAGATTTTTTTTTAAACTAAATTATTTCCTGAATTAGTCACAAAAGATTTATCTTTGAATCTATACATCGTGTCTTTTCAAAAGCGTGGGTTTTGATTTACGCAGTCACAAAATCATTTTGCTATGAGCATCATTCTTAAGTTAGGTAAACTTTGAAGATAGCATAGACATTCCTGACCTCTTGGCCCCAAGCCTAAATTGAAGAACTGTTAGGAATGCAGTATTTCAATGAATTCATCTTGTATTCAGTCATCAAATTATTATAATATCGCTTCAGCAAATACTGTAGTTGCTCAAAAAACACATTACTTTAGGAGAGCTTGGTGAAATATTTTGCTCATACAGCAAAAGTGGCAAATTTTGCCACTTCACTGACTTCCTAAAACAGAAAGATATTCCCTTTTGTCTACTCTAGTATCACTAATTACATCATTAGCAAAAGGCCATTTTCGGCAACTTGGAATAAAAACAGGACTTTTCATACATTTCACTTGTTTTATAATTTGACAATCCAAATTATGAAACAAAAGTTTCCATGCAGAAGTGGAAAGGAAGTATGACACCTATGAGAAGAACAATTGTCAAATGGTTAGAGAATTGACCTGAAAAACAGAAAGACAATCCTTTCATTTCAACAGGCACAGTATGGTATTCAGTGTACCAGAAGATCTTCCTAAAGGACAGATCTGACTATTTTACCTCCTGCTCAATAAACTCCAGGGGTTCCTTAATACCTCTTAGATCAAATATAAATTTGTCTGGATTTTAAAACCCTTTACAACCTTACCCCTTCCTACCTTTCCAGTTTTCTTATACCTTACTTCCTTTCATGTAACTTGATGATCCAGAAACACTGGCGTTCTCACTGTTCTTGTACACAACACTCCCAACTCTACGCCTTTTCACTGCCTGTCTTCCTATGCCTGGAATACTCTCTCTCTCCCTCTCTTCCTCTCTCCCTTTCTTCCTCTCCCTTTCTTCCTCTCTCTCTCTCTCTCTCTCTCTCTCTCTCTCTCTCTCTCTCTCTCTCTCTCTCTCTCTCTCT
>CM053595.1:135484961-135547039 GCA_028646575.1 Pseudocheirus occidentalis
TAGGACATTTGGAGGAAATAGATAGATATATAGATAAATAGATAGATAGATAGATAGATAGATAGATAGATAGATAGATAGATAGATAGATGATAGATGATAGATAGATAGATAGATAGATAGATAGATAGATAGATAGATAGATAGATAGATAGAAGTAAAATGGAGAGCCGTATCATAGACACAGCATTAAAATTAAGGACTGGGAAAGACTTCTTGAGGAAGATAGGACTTTAGCTGAGATGCGAAGAAAGTCAGAGAATCATGAAGGTAGAAATGAGGAAAGAAAAAGTTCTAGGAATAGAGGATAGTCAATGAAAATGTTCAGATACCCAACTTCTTCATAGGTTCAGTCACTATCACTATCTCCCTTATTCTACCAAAATACAGCTTCAGTTTGGCAAAGGAAGACATTCATGGTCCTTTACAAACTGACAACCCTGACTGAAAGTCATATTTGATATCTCTATATCAGGACAAACAATGTTGTTGTTTATTTGATTCTTACTCTTCCAGAAACGTAGGCTTTTGCCTATCAATTAATCAATCAAGCAGCACATGTTTACAGAATTTGTACTACATATTTAGATATGGCTTATACCTCTTCTGATCCTCCTTTGTACACTGTACTCGACAAGTTCTAATATTAATGCATGATAGAAAGCAATGCCTTGTCGGTAGGCACTCAAATATTTGTTGATCTGATTTGATTTTTATGACGGTTCCTGCTTGTTAGAGCTTTCTGTAAAACTAGCTAATATCATACAACTCTAGATTGTTGGGATGTATTTGTTTTGTTGGATTTCCCACACCCCCACCCTTTTCAGGCAAGGGAAACTTTACTACAATGATTCCCAAACTAGAAATCTATAATGATCCTAGAAAAACAAAACCAAACAACTGAAATCACCTCTACTGATTCAGTCTAGTCTTCAGAATACATTTTTAATCCAATTTGCTTTTCTGCACGTAGGTTAACTCCCATGACCAGATGGAAGCCTCTTTTGGGACAATTCTCAATTCTAGAAACCTTCTCCTTTCTAAATACAGTCATCTTCCCAAGAAATTCTGACAATGCGCTTTCATTTTGTCAGACTTTCTTGGGAGGAAATTCAGTCAGCCATTAAAAGGTGGGAAAGTCTCCCGCTGTTATGTATATGAGAGCAGGCCACTGTTTTGTCATATGTCAGATACCCATCAGTGGAGGTAGAGAAAACTCTATTGGTACATGACGGGCTTGGTGAGAAGTCCTCCAAACCTTAATTATCAGAGGGTGCCCTGGGATAACTGGTGTTGTCACGGGATTTTGATTAGCTCAGAATCAGACCAAAAGACAGGAAACAGCATCATAGGTTTAATTAGCAGCTAGGAATACACAACCCAAATTATACCTTCAAGGAGATAAGTAGCAAAGTTTCTCTTGGTATATAGGATTTAAGCTAGACATAACATGTTGGGGGAAAGAAGACTTTTTGATTCTTGGAAAAATAGCTAGACTCCTAGAACCATAGAATCTTAGAAATGGAAGTCTCTAGAAGTAACCCAGTCAAGTTACTCTGCTTTCTGGGGCTATTACTAAAGGTCTGGGTGTCAGAGAAAATAAGTGTCATATAAAATAAACATATATAAGTTATATAAAATAAGGAATGCTAAACTTATACCATGTTAATTAGACAGGTAGATTTGCTGTAAATGGAACAACGAATCAATACATTAAGTATGCCCCTTTACCTGAAACTATGGCTAGCTGGGGTGGTGGCTGGTTTAAACATTTACAATTAATTCAGGCACATCTTTCAGTCACTTAATACCCTGAAACTCAGGGCAAATTATTCTCATTTTGAGACTGCCAAGTGGGAGGCAAAAGTTATGTTCACTAGATAATTAAGCTAGATTTCTCTGTATCCAAAGGCCTCTTAGCTTCTCAGCATTGTCTACTGAGACCTACTGTATATGGGCATTTAAAATAAGTCACAGTAAAGGAGGAAGATGGATGAAGATGGATACCACTAGAAGTGAGGTGTCTAGTCTGGGCACTGTCTTACAGATCTGCCCAGTTCTGCCCAGAGGAGGCCTGAAGCTGGAGTTACCAAATAACTTCTCCCACCCTCCCCCAGGTTTAAAATTAACACACAGAGATGAGGGAGTCTACCTATGTGGTCCCAGTTTGAATACCTACAAAGAAGCCAATGGAATGTTAAGAACACAGCCCCGTGTACAGACTAGTAGTCTTCCATTCAGCTATCCAAACTTTTCATAAAACTGGCATTTCAAAACAAAACACAACCCCCAAACTCATAAAACTGTTCTCTGCTCATTCAGATGACAGAACAACCCAAAAGACTAGATAGTGCTAGGTCTAGAGAGATAGGAAGAGTCACCTTCATGAGTTCAAATCCAAGCTCAGATACTTAGTAACTGTATGAACCTAGGCAAGTCCTATAATCTTATTTTCCCCAGTTTCCTCATCTGTAGAATAAGCTGGAGAAGGAAATGGCAAATCACTCCAATATATTTGCCAAGAAAATCCAGAATGGGGTAACAAAGAGACAGAAATGACTGAACAACAACAAAACCAAATTAAGCAGGTGATTGGTTATTCATTTTTAAAAGAATCTCTTATTGTATAAAAGATTCCTTTATACGTTGAGCACTTCCCTATGTCAGTATTTTCTGGAGATCATTTACAACTGATAGAGAGGTTAGAAGTCAAAGAAACAGAAAGTCAAAGTGTTATAAACCAATACAACTTGAAAATTATTCAGGGGTTATCATAAAACATCTGTGGAATTCCTCAACTCAACAAATATTTACTAAGACCCTACCAAGTGCAAGAAGGCTCTGGAATCTCAAAAACAAAAAAGATGACAGTCCTGTCTTCAAGAACCTTACACTCTCCTGGAATCAAATTCAAATCCATGGGAAATGCATTTGGTTTATCAAAGCCTGATTGACACACATGGGTTACAAACATGCATTCTCCACACAGAAATGGAAAATGCAGTTCAGACTGTGCAGTGGTATGGCTTGACACCTATTTTTAGCATGTTCATGGTTTCTACCTACTTAGCATATTAAATAGACACATTCATTGTTTGTAAACTCTAAATTCCATATTTATTTGTTCCATATTCTTGCCTATGCTGATTATTTGAGTATTTATGTATTTCACAAGAATAAAACTAGCATGTCAATGCAATACTTGCTTCTACTTTGCAAACGATTTAAACTTTTGTGCCTTTGCTACATTTTTTTAAAAGACCCTCAGTAAAAGCTGCTCATTAAAATGTAGAGATGATAATCATCCAAAATTTAACTTGGAACTTAAACTGAAAAAAAAACTACACAAAGCTTTTGGATTGAAACAATGTGCTTTTATCCTCTGACAACATGGCAGATTTTCAGCATTTCCTGGAATATTTTCCAAAGACTTTAAAAACACCTGAAGGGTTTCTTGCATGTTGAATTGGGGAAAAGGTACAGGGAGAAAAGTGGGAGGATGCCTTTTAAATTGAGACCAAGAGACAAACACATACTTTAATAGGAGCTCTATCCAGCTTTAAACTCAGGAAATACTACAGAAATAATTACTGCTTCTTGTAAAAAGTCAACTGCTTATCTAAAGGGCAAGCTGCTCTTTCAATTAATGGCAGCAATTGGGGAATTTACAATAAATACATGTCAAATGCACATATATTATATACTTATGTATATATACAATATACAGTAGGAGAAACAGCATGATACAGCAGCAGGAGTCTAGGACTTGGAATCACAGGACCTGAGTTTGAATACCAGATCTATTTGCTACCTTCCTTTGTGACCTTTGGTTAGTCAACCTTAGCTCTAAGTTTTCTTCTCTTTAAAATGACAAGACTGGATTAGGTGACCTCTGAGGTCCCTTCTAGCTCCATGCTATGGTCCTACTTTTGTAAACAGTGGGAAAATTTTACATTTGCTTTCTCATGTGTTCCCAAGAACGCATGTTAATACATGTTAAAGAACAACACAGGTTAAGTTGATATGAGGTTCACAGAGTTCCGGTCATTCCTAAATCTTTGGTGGTCTCAAGAAACATCATCTCTTAATGAAAGTTGGGATAGGGAAAACTCTGATTATCTCCAGGGTTTTGGAGACCTAAGAAAGGTTCATGAAGGATGAAGGATGAAGACAATGTTGGAGGGGTACCTGCTCACCTTCGCATGCCTTCTGCTTATTAAAGTGGCCCCAGAGTCAGGAGGATCTAAATTCAAATCCAGTCTCAGACACTTACTCAGGCTTCTTGGTCATCTAAGGATATAAAAAGCCCATCAACTGGGGTCAGGGGTCCTTCAGATTTATTGGATATCTGAAGATAATGATAGGAAGATAAAGGTTTTCTTATTTTCCTGAATTAAGAGCTGGGTATCTTTGTTGAATATCCTTCCTATGCTATGGTTAAGTAAAACCACCTTTTGATAACTAATGAATAACCCACAAATGCTTCATTTCCTCCCACCATCAAACCTGAACTAATAGGGTACCAGCCTGAGTCAGGCCCTCCCCTAACTTGCTCCAAAGGGGAAGAAGGGTAACAAAGGGTCACCACAACCAGACAAACCTTCTGGAGTCTTGCATGGTGTACCTCTGGTACACTCTGGTACCCAGGTGCACCTCTGGCTTTACATAAACTCAGTTAAGTCAAAAGAGCAGCCTCTAGTGCTACAGGTATTTTGGCACAGAACATTTTGTAACTTAGCTTGGAAATATTCCAGTATGTGCCAGTTCCTTGCTGTAGCATGTTTTCCAACCTGGTGATGTCAGGCAAAGCCATTTACTTGTGGAAGTGTGTATGAATTTTTCTTCTTTTTCTTTCCCCTTGCTGGCTGATGCTCCAATATTTTAAAAATCATGCTTTCTAACGAATATCTATTTTATAGGAGTTATAGGATGGAAGGTTTTGGTTTTGATTTTGGCTGGGATGGGGAGAGGATGGTGGTGTATTTTTTTTTCTCTGTATAGTCTTTGAGACCATCCAGACTTTGAAAATAATACAAAAAAAAATCAACATAAACAAAGCTTTGGCAAAAAGTGAACAGATAATAGAGGAACAATTTCCTAATTCTGTTCCTACAGTGATCACCATAAGGAATCTGAGGATGTTGGAGTTCTCTGGTATAGACTATCTAAGGATGCCTAAGGCAGTGGAAGAAATATGGAATATGGAATCAGAGCAACTGGGTTCAAATCCTGCCTCTGATACTGATTATCTGTGGGACTATAAAACTATTAAATCTGCCTAGGTCTGTTTCCTCATCTACAAAGTGAAGGTACTAGACTAGATGACTTCTGAGTTCTCTTCCACCCAGTAGTATGCTGGAAAATGTTTAACAATCAGCTTCTGGGAAAATGAAATGTCCCCACAACACATTATTTCTGTTTAATTTGCATTATAATAATTTTATTTATTACTTTCTTAAGTCTAGACAATTTTTAAAATTCAATAAAGGCCTAAGCATTTGTCAGTTTTTGAGATGTAAACACTCACAGTTAAATTTTAACGATCAGCTCTCTAGCAAACTCCTGTTTCCAGCTCTACAATTATGATGCTGGTTCAACCCCCTAATTTTACAGATTAGAAACCTGAGCTCTAGGGAGAGGAAATTATTTGTCCAATGTCTTATACAGTGAGTTAGTGAAAGACCTAGGCAGTCAACTGACATTTACTTAAGTGCCTACTATGCGCCATAGTTTTGACTCTTTCCAATATTTATTCCACTATACCACACTGCCTCCTTATGGTTCTGTCAATATGATAATAAATAAGAAATCACATTTAGTTAGCTCGTTAATGTTTTAAAATCAACTTTCCTTACAAAAACCCTGTAATGTAAGTAATGTATTTATTATATATTATCAACAAGCATTTATTAAGTACCTAATTCTGTGCCACACACACACACACACACACACACATACACACATACACAGGAAACAGTCCCAGCCATTTTGCATATGAGGAAACTGAGTCTTAAAATAACCGTCTTACCCAGAATCATATAGCCAGGAAGTGTCAAAGCCAAGGACCAACTTTGACTTCAAATAGTGTACATTTCCTAAAGAAATGAAACTCTAGCTAACAAAATGGATGGTGAGACAGTTAAGAAGTGATAAAGAGAGAAGAGATGTGAAGAGTAGAAAAAGGAAGGGGTGGAACAGAGAGAGTAGCTAGGGGTGGGGTGATGAGGACAGAGACAACCCAGAGAAGTAAACTTAGCCTTTTTTCAGGGACATTCTGCATTTGATTTCAATTAATATGCTCTATTCCTCCAAGTTCTGATCACTCTTTGCTTCCCATAGCAAGAAAAGAATTCTGAAACTGGGCTCCGAAGTAACTCTCCAAGCCAGGTGCTATAGACGTGAACCACAGACCACACACACAAAAAGATGGGTCTTACACCATTTTCTAAATGGACTTCTGGGCACTGAATTGTTGCCTATTCTGAGCATAGTAACTTAATCTCCCCGGACCTCAACTTACTTTTAATTGGTTAGGATGACAATAGTAATAAATTAGCTTTCTCAGCATCATGTAAATGAAGATTATGCATGGCTATGAGGGGAAAAATAAAGCAATATGCCAAAGAACTTAGGAAGGATTCCATGTCCAGTGGAGAAAGGACACTGGAAGTGTTTTCTTACAATGTGACCAGAAACGTGCATATCGAAATGGAAAAAAAGGCCAGTTTTGCCCAGGTGGTGAACAAGAGAAGGTGCTGAAGAATAATCATAGCTGCTTCCATCTGGATAGTGCTTTTTGGTTTACAAAATCTTTTACATGCATAAATTATTCAATCCTCGAAGCCCTGAGAGGTGGATATAATAAGTCTAATTATCTTCATTTTATAGATGAGGAAAGTGAGAATTCACAGAGTGCAAGTGATTTGCCCAAGGTCATAAGAGAGGCATTATGGTATAGTAAAAAGACCTGAATTCAAATACTAACTCTGGTACTGATAGTGTGACCATGGGCAAGTCACTTAACCCCTCTCAATCTCAATTTCCCCATCTATAAAATGTGGGTAATAATAGCTCTTACCTCCCAGCATTGTTGTGATTGCAAACCTTAAAACACTACATAAATGTTAGTTATTAGCTCTGACTCTTGATTTCCTCATCTGCAGAAGTGAGTATAATAAGATTTCTCTATGTAGTCACAAGGCACAAATGAGATGCCACATGTAATACATGTGTAAACTTTCACTTGCTATAGAAATGCTAGTGATGAGCATGATTACGGTCTGCAATCCTGGGCAAGTTATTTAACTCTTTGGGTCTCAGTTTCCTCATCTGTAACAATGATAGGGTAGGACTAGATAGATGATGATAATATTAGGTCACATTTACATAAGTATGTATGTTTAGACTGACACCCCTTTAGCATCTTCTTCATCAATCAGAGCCATAAGCTTTTTCTCTGTCTCTAAGAGGACTTGAAGGCAAGCCATGTAAGGCGTTCTGCATACATCATTTTACATGATTCTCACAAGGATCTCATAAGGAAGGTACTATTACTATCCCAATTTTACAGATGAAGAAACTAAAATTAAGAGATTTAAAATTAATTTAAATTAAAAATGAATAATTTTGTAAGAGTCCTGGAGCTAGTAAGTTTCTGAGAAGGCAGGATTTCCTGACTCCAACTCCAGCCTTCCATCACACCAGGCTGCAGTCTCCAAGTTACCTTCTAGCTCTCAAACCTTGGCAAAGGCCCATTACCCTTTGTTTAAGTGGCAATGTCAGAATTTGAACCCAGGCCCTATAACTCCAAATCTAGTGTTTTGTTTTGTTTTTTTTTATCACTTTAATTCCATGTCTGGAACTCTCTCTCCCCTCATTTCTGCCTTCTAACTTCTTTGCCTTCCTTCAAGTCCCGGCTAAAATCTCATTTTTGCTAGGAAGCCTTTGAAGATCTTCCTTAATCCTAGTGCCTTGTCTCAAAGATTATCTCCACTTTATACCTCGATCGTATGTAGTTGCTTGCATGTCGTCTCCCCCGTTAGACTGAGCTTCTTAAGACCAGGGACGCTTTGTCTTACTCTGTATCACCAGTGCTTAATGCTTCTGGACTTGTTGACTCGACTTGACTAAATGCCTACTATGAGCACAGCACAGTGCTCACACAAAAAAAGAATTCCAAAATCAACATAACATGGCCCCTGCCCTCATGAAGAGATGTCAAAGCTTCAGGGAAGACGAAAGATGTTTGCTAAAAAATAAAAAATATTGTGATCAGCAGCATTTAAAGGCAGAATACTTGCTCTACACCAGGAGAGTAAAACAAAACAAATCTCTTCCCATTTTCATTTTTACAACAGACATACTTTAGTGGGTTTCATTTAAATGTGGATGGGTTGAAAATAATTATAGCTGGATAATTCAGTGCCAACTCATCTTCATTTCTCTTCTGAATCTGGACAGTTTTGCCCTTTGGGTACAGAGGCTCAAATGTCTCCTCCCCTTTGGGATTCAAAACAGAAATGAAAAACATCTCTCTAAAAAAGGTCAAGGTTTGGGTTGGGGATGTTTGCCAATGGAACCAGGAACCAGACATCACATACAAAAATGCCGCAACCATTTCTGTAATCATTGGACACCTATCTGAAGTGTCAATTTGAGGTTTATCATATTCTAGTTAATTCAATGACTTGGGTTGGACTGTAATATGATAGAACATGGTCCAGTTTAAGCAGATGCCAGACAATAGGTTCGGAGGGGCTGAGGACTTTAACTTAGGAGGGGACCTTAACAATTAACTAGGCTAACCCGCTTCATTTCATGTATGAAAAGTAGAATTTCTTTCACATTTTAAATGTCACTCAATTCAACTCAAATGCTGTGCTAGACTGCAGGAAAAAAAAAACAACAACTAGAGAGTTGACACAGTTATTATTCTTCTTACCAGCTAATAGCAATCATTGCAGAAAGAATACTGCTTCTGGAGTCAGAGAACCTAGGTTCAAATCTCCCCTCTGACAAATACTAACTATGTGACCTTGGGAAAGTCATTTAACCAAGTTATGCCTCAATTACCTATTTATAGAATGAAAAGGTTGGAAGAGATGGCCTCTGAGATCCCTTCCAGCTCTAGAGCTATGACCCTGTGATTCTGAGTTAGGCATTTTGAATCACTTACTTGTAACTAATGTGGACAATGAATATTGACCCACCAGTTTTCAATTTGTGGCCCACAGAGACGATGCTAAGCAATCTGGAAAGTAGCTCTCCTTCACAACTCCTCATATGAAAGACAGGTACTTTGGTGTGTCTCCAATCAGGATCAAACTGTGAAAACTCATTTTTTTCTGTGCTATCTCAGTATTTTCCATAATTCACTCTGCTAGTATGCAGGCAAAGAAACCTCTCTGAAAGGAGCTTTTAAACTCTTAGTTGTTTGTAGAATATTAGTAACACTATAAAGTTTATGTTAATTAATGCTGCATTTTAATAGATTTCCTGGAAGTTTGTAACTGCATACTATAAAGGCTTTCAAGATAATATATTAGACCATGGTTATCATAAACTCCAAAGCAGTTCAAAAATTCCTTTTATGTCTCAATAACTTCTCCCTAAAACTTACTGTATTCAAAAGACTCAAACAGAAATAAAGGGAATTTTCCCCCCATGAGGGGATATTAGAAAGTTTTCTTTCTTTCATCTTGATCAACCTATTTCCTAGGCAACTCTAGTTAAACTTATCAAAAAACAAAAAGTCATTTGCAAGTTAAAGGCCTATCCATAGTATTATGATAGAAAATCCACAGCAAAAGGCCTAGCCTGATTTTACAGAGGTCAGACACTGGATAAATGACTTTCCTGTTTTCCAAACTTGTCGGGACCAATCTTCCATACAATTTAAAGTTCTCCAATCATTGTTCATTTCTATTAGTTTAGATGTGAATTAATCCATTTCAAACTCAAACTATCATTAATACACACACTTTCTCTCTCTCTTTTATTTCTTTCTTTCTCTCTCTCCTTTCTTTCTCCTGCTCTGTCTCTCTTTCTTTCTGTCTCTGTCTCTTTTCTTCTTCCTCCTCTTCCTCTTCTCCCTCTTACTCATTCTCTCCCCCTCTTTTTTTTTGGAAAACATAATTTTGTTATATGAAAACCTATTATAGGAGATGGCATAGGATTATTGATAGGTGTCAATGATGTAAAAAAAAAGCTTGGCTAAAGGAAGAGAAAGTATTCAAAGCAAAACAAAATAAACACCAACTTTTAAGGATAGTGTGGTAAAGTCAGACAGCAAAAACAAAATTCAAGGCTTCTTTCCTTCCATGTATTGTTGATAACTCATATGAACCTGTTTGTAGAAGCGTAATCTCCCCTGTTAGTAAGTTCCTTAAGGACGAGGGCTTGGTGAGGAATTTTTTTTTTTGCCTTTTCTGTATCCCCAATACTTAGCACAGTCCATGCCATATAATTAGACCTTAATAAATATTTCTTGGTTGTTCGGCTGATTCCTCCAGAGGAAATAAACCAGGCATTCATTCCTTGAAACATATAAACATCTCAGTTCATTTTGAATAACCATTTGAAAAGGATATAAAAAACATATTCTTATAAACATTGTGAGGGGAAATTAGAAAAACTTTAATAAATATCACAAAACATTTTGACATAACAAAAATCTGAAAACAAACAGAAAATATGAAAACATCAGTAGAATCTTTATGCTCAAATTGGCTGCCCATATGAGTTTCCATTTCACTCTTTTAAGACGGATGCTAATGTCATAAATATGGTCAACAACAGGTCCAGATGGATGGTCTGGAAAAAAAAGTAACATCTAGCAGTCAAGGACACATTCATGTGCATGCACATATACTCTCACACATGCATGCACACACACACACACATCTTGCCTTTCTGTCTCCTGCCATATTACATACGCCGTATTATGGTTGCTAGGGGGCTCTTTTGCCTTTCTCCAATCCCTAAGTTCCGGTTATAAAACATTTGTCATCTGTGTTCTGTATCAGACAGCATCTGTGTTATATTATGTTTAATCTCAATGCCAGGAATGGAATATGTTTTCTGAACTTCTGAGCCCCATTATGTATTTTTTCATCAGCATTCTAAGTACTTACTGTGGCCTTAATTGAAAGGAGACCTACTAGAAACTCAAGATGATCAGAAAAATATTGACTGACTCTGTTAGCTTATTGTGCCAAACAAGAGAAAGATTTTGTAGCTACAAACACTTAAAAGAGTTGACAACTGACCCAAACTCACCTATGCTATCTGGGAATTCAAACATCAGTCTGCAAACTGAGCAACAAATTTAGTGCGCACAAAAACAAGTGAGAACTAGCACTGTTCTAGAACCTCTGGCCCTGAGAAATAGCAAACCTGTTGGTTCTCTTTTTTAAATTTTTATTCCTTTTTAATCACCACAAGAAAGGACAGATTATCCCTCTCATTTTACAAACTTTCTTGAAAAGACCCCACTGACTGATCTCACTTAAACCTTTTTTTTTTTTTTAATTTTCCTAAGTACACGCAGTCTTACCAATATTATCTGGAGAATGTGCAATAGTAGTTTCATCTAAATGTTTGCCAATAAGAATCCTCTCTCCAAAATAATGTAAATACAATTAGTTGATTTAAAGCACATTTCATATTTTGCTTATCTCTTAAGTGGTTCTGTTGTGGTGTTCATACACCATGAGTCACTCATACATATTCCTCAAGGAAGAGCCAAGAGATGGAAGGAAAATACAGCCTGAGGAAAAAGTCTATAAAGATTTCTCGCTTTTCTAATCCCTTCTCTCTAATGTTTCTTTGTAAATTTGTCAGATGGGAATGAAATTGCCTCATAACTCTCCAGACGTGAAGAGCATCACTGAACAAAATTACGTACTTGTCAAAGCAAGGGGGAATTTATGTTGGTGTTCCTGAGATGTGATTTTATTCCGTCTATTTCCTTTGTGCACATCATAGCAACTAGAGAGACAAAAACAACTAGTTTATGTATATTTTTTTTACTCTGGTGAATTTTTTGCTTCTATTTTCCCCTTTTGTTTTCTTATCCCTCCCCTCCTTTCATCTACGGCTTATTGCTAGTGACAGTAAACTTCCCTTACAACAATGCTTCTGTGATGGTGGCTATGATTCTACCAGGACGAGGCAGTTCAAACAAGTACAAAGATGATTTCCCTATGGACAGTTCAGGAAGGTGTGGGCTCCTTTCTGAGCCCTACCTGGTCTTGGTCAGCAATGATTTGCGTACAAAAGCCTTTAATGCACCTTCCAGGCAAGGGATCTCTGTCTGCAATTAAATTCTTTCTCCTGGATTTTAGATTACAAATGTGAACTTTGTGTTTTCCTGCATGTGCTAGGATTACCTTAAGCACCTTTCCAGAAAGCCAGACTTTCTACTTAGTGACACTCAGAATTTTTTTGGTTGTTATTTATTATCTAACTGTTGCTTTTGATTCTTTAAAAATATTTAGAAACAACAAAAACATCCTCTTTTGGTATTTACATTCTTAACACACCAAAAAAAATTAAATGAATAACCTAAAATTCTAAGGAAAGGTAGAGGAAAAGAGAAAGGATGGATGATAGCCAAAGGCTTAGCATAAGCCTACATGAGCATCCTACCATAAGCAGATCAAATGACCAACAAGTATTTATTAGGTGCCTGCTATATTCTAGGCACTGTGTGTCAAACAGCTATTATGGATGCTGTTGAAATATGGTGGTCAGAAAATGTAAAAAAAAAAAACAAAAAAAAAAACGAACACTACAGCCATCTACCCAGATGCCTTAATGAGATTTCCTATGTTTGTGTGTATGTGTAAGTGATTGTCAGATGGCATTCAGAGCCACCCCATCTGCATCTTCACAAGTAACACATGGGTCCCTGGGAGGAGGATGCCTGATTGATGGACTTCTCCTGGAATGAGCCAATTCCTTGGAAAAATAAGACTGCATTGAACATACCAAGTCTGAGCATTGTCCTGTTTGATATACTTCTCCCTGTTGTGTATGTTTAAAGGCTGCAATGACAAAAATGACACAATAATAATAATAATACCTTACATTCATGCCATACCATCCAACCCTTTCATTGCAAATAGTAAGACTTCTTATAAAAATAAGACCCCATGGGCATAGGGCCTTATGGCTTACAAAGGGTTTTCCATAGACTACCTTATTTCATCCTCATAATTATACTGAGAGCTATATAGTGTAAGGATCATTACTTCCTTTCTATGTGGGGGCAAAAAAACAGAATCTCAGAGATTAGGTAACTAGCATAATGGAAATTGAGTGGATAGAGCATTGCATCTGTAGTCTTGAAGATCTGAGTTCAAACCCAGCCTCAGGTACTTACTAGTTGTGTGGCTTTGAACAAGTTACTTAAGTTTGCCTCAATTTCATCATTTGCCAAATTGGGATAATAATAGCACCTAATTGTTGTGATGATCCAGTTAGATGACATTTGTGATATATTTTGCAAACCTTAAAGTGTGATGTAAATGCTGGCTGTTATCACCATCACCATTATCGTGATGATGATGGTAATGGTGGTGGAGTTGAGAATCCATCCCAGGTTTTCTCTTTCCCATTTTAGGACTCTTGTCACCATATAGTATGCTGCCTTGGAAGGTGAAGTGACAGAATATTGGAACTTGGACACATTTCTATACACACAGATGCATAATGAGGACTAGAAATAAATGAACATCTTTTAATTAAGCTAGAGGAAACCCCCTTTCATCATTCTGGAGAAAAGCACACAAACTGACTCATATCAGTACAGAGAAGGTAAGAAACCATGAGGAACAGCATGGAATCACTCAATACTTTCTAAATGAAAACATATGATAGGAAAAAAAAAAGGTTCTGCCCCACCTCAGGACATAAATGCACCTTTGTTTTGCTGCTTTTCAAAAATGTTCAACCATAAAAGTAATTATAAGGCTTCAGGGAAGAATTTTTTTCCCAATTTTTTCCAGCGAATTCCCTCTGCTGTTTTGATCAGAACATACATTGTTTATAACCCCTAGTTTACAGGCCCCCAAATATCATTACTATGTCTACACCATGATATATGTATGGTTGTTACCCTTTTAATGGATAAAAAAAGATTTAAGTACTTCATTCTGTTGCATTTTGACAGCTGTTAGCCATCATTTTTCCATTCACCTGCATTTAGCAATCCCATAAAGGAAGGCAATCTTAGAACTAACAAGAGCTGGGCACTGCAAGGTGATAATTCTGTATCACTTTGGCCTATAAATACCTGACAGGCTTTGTGCTGAGTCAGCAGTCTGTAACCGAGTGGCAGCCATGCCCTTTTATCTGTGCGAGTGTTTCATAGCAATTGGACTATCAGCCCCTGCAGTGAAAATCCATGGTATCGATCAGGCCATTTCTCCACTGTAATTCTTTTGTAGGAAATCCCTGATGACAAATTTGATCTGTACCACTTTTTGATCGCTGGTTTGATGTAAGCGATCTCCAAGGGCAGAGTTAAGCTCTTGGCCGTTCCACGTTATCAAACACCAGCTTTATTTACTGAAACTACAATTGTGGTCACCCAAAAAGAGAGAGAGAGAGAGAGAGAGAGAGAGAGAGAGAGAGAGAGAGAGAGAGAGAGAGAACATGGGGGAAATGGAGTGAAACAATATTTCAAAGGAACAGGAGGACAAAAAAATAATATAAAACCCAACCTAAAACTGTTGCATCAGCTCCTTAAGTCAAGTATAGGTTATAAAAGCATGTTCCACATTTGTAAACACATAAATAGTGAATGGGTGTTTGGATAAAAATGCCTAGGTGACAGAGGATATTGAAATTGAATTGTTTTCATTTTCACTCCCCTTCCTCCCAACCCCTGTACCTCAAGGTCTGTGAGTCCTTTTAACAGGTGGCAGAAGTTCTATAGAATTCAAGTAAGACTTTCATCATATAAGTCCTAGAGATTCAAGGTAGTTTCTGGAGGGAAAAAAAAAACCTACAAACCTTTAAAATAAAACAAAAAGAGGAGGCTGTTCTATTAAGAACCTATTTCCGTCCTTACCTGTTTTCTGGTCTTCTCATTTCTAGGCATAAAAGGAAATCAGATACAGAAATTCTCCTTTTTTTTTTGCTTTTTGGAGGGCAATTGGGGTTAAGTGACTTGCCCAAGGTCACACAGCTAGTTTTTCTGTTAAGTGTCTGAGACCAGGTTTGAACACAGGTACTCCTGACTCCAGGGCCAGTACTCTATTCACTGAGCCACCTAGCCACCTAGCCACCCCTTAGAAATACTCCTACAAGAGACTCTGGTAACTGATATTTCCCCTGCTACTGACTTTGCCTGAGCCCTACTGTAAGTACCTGGTGTTTGTGGTGGCTACAGGGAATTTCTTATTCATTGCATTATGATAATATATCATTTCTATAAGTATACACACACACATATATATGTATACATATATGCTCAATAGCATTTATATGAATTCAGAGGCAGTGTGGAATCCAGAGCCAGTCATGGAGTCTGAAAGACCTGAATTCAAGTCTTGGCTTTGACATATACAAACCATGTGACCCTGGACTAATCACATAACTTTGCAGGACTCCAGGCAACTCCCTAAGACTAGAAATTGAAAAAAAAAAAAAAAAAGGCACAGATCTGCATTAATAAAGAGAGGTAGTTCCCTCGAGCCAGGAAAGTCTTGGGTTTAGTTCCTATCTTATTGCATACATAAAAATGGGAGGGGTAGAAGAGGGTTATTAAAGCAAAAGAAGGTTCTGCCCTTGACCTTTATAGCATTTCAACCTAGTATGACATTTGTCAAGTCACTTCCCTTACCTAGTCTTCAGTTTCTGAGTGAATGAAAGGAAAAGCATTTATTAAGCACTTGCAATGTACTGAGCACTGCACTGAACAGTGGAGACACAAATACAACATGAGAGGTTCAGATCAAGTGGTGTCTAAGGTCTCCTTCCAAGTTTGTAATTCTGAGACTCTGTCAGTGGGGGAAGACAACATGCACATGCATGAAACCACTGCAAAACAAAGAAAAAGCAATACTATATGAGCAACTTCTTCCCTCCCCCTGGTTCATCCTTGCAGTGACAGGTGTGTGTAAATCCTGACACAGCAGCTCCTGGGACTCGCATGGCTCCATCGGAGAAAGGCCAGAGTCCAATCTTCACGATTTATGTGTAGGAGGCCCCCCGATCCTCATCAACCTCTCTTTTTCCATCAGGCATCTGTTGGTTCTTTGGGGAGAGAACCTAACTTCTTTGGCAGAATCTCACAAGCTGATGTATGATAAAAGCATCACTATCCCTCATTTAATGGCCCTAAAAGATGGTTACTGCTTTCCACTCTGATTCTATCTGGTACATTTCTCTCTCAGATACAGTTCCAACAGCTATCTTCCCAAGGAAAGTAGAAATGCTACAAGGTCCTTTGTGTTCAAACTTCAACCTACTAGGGCATATATCCTGAAGTATTTACTTTCATCCTCTACCCTTAAACAAACCTATCTCAGGCATATAAATCCCCTATGATTTGGAGAACATGGATTGACTGACTGATAGCTGCCCGAAATATGGTTGGTTTACCCAACGTTACCTTTACACACATACTGAAATATTCTTTTCAGCAGAGTTAGCCTTATAAGCAGCTACCTATGTGGTATAATTTAATGGACTCTAGAAAAGTTACCCTAATTATCAATACTCCCAATACTACCTCCCTCTGAAAGAAAAATATGTATATTTTTTGTTCATCTGAAAATCTACCAATAGAGATTCATTTCTTTATGTTGGGGAGGGAGGAACTCTAAGAATTCCCTAAAAAAATTCAATTTGCCCTCATCAGCAGCTCTAATTAGCTTCTTTTTTTGCAGGGATAAAGACCAAAAAGGAGAAGGGAGTGAAAAGGGCCTAGGAGGGAAGGGAAACTCTGCCTCCTCTAGATTTCACTGATCAAACATTGTTAGTGACTATTTTATTATTTTCTTCCCAAGTTTCCCATTGGAATATTAAACAGAAACTAGGTGCCTCTTCCTGTCAAAGATGAAAAGGTCCCCTCTATACCAAAATATACAAGGCAGAATTTTTGGTGGTAGCAAACCACTAGAAATAAAGTAGAAGCCCATTGATTGGGAAACAGTTAAACAAATTGTGGTACATGAATATAAGGGAGTATTGCTTCTCTGTAAGACAGGATGAATGTGAAGAATTTAAAGAAGCAGGAGAAAACTTATATGAACTGATGCAGAGTAAACAGAATAAGGAAAATAATACATACAATTCTACAAAAATATAAAGGGAAAGAACAACAACCAAAAAACCCCACCACAACCACAAAACCCCTAAAATGAAGTTATAATGATCAAAGCTGTCTCTAAAAGAAAGATGAGAAGATGTGCTTCCTTTCCTTCTTTGCAGCAATGGGAAGTGGAGGAGACTGAGTTGATGTGTTTGTTAGTGTTGCTGAGCTGTTTTAATCTTTCTCTTCCTTGTTACAAGAAATGATGGGGCGGAGAAGAGAATGAAGAGGGATATATTTGGAAATGAAGATTATATAAAAACAAAAAATACACCCAGAAAATTCTTAAAAACTTGAAACAGAAACTAAGCTCCTTCCTCTTTTTAAAAGAACAGTGGCCAATTTTGTTGTTTCAGGGACCAGTGTTTTGTAAGGTATCCATTTCCTGATTCTAAGTGGCTAATCTCTCCCTTCTGAATGATTAGCATCATAATAAATATAATTCATCCATTCCTCTAGCTCCCTAGTCATCCACTTTAAAAGTCCCTAACCACAAAAGCAAAACTAAGACTTTGGGAAAAGTCCTGAAAATGAAAAAAAAAATTAAAATAATCAGAAAACATTATTTTCCATTATATTCTAGCTCTGCTGCCATCCATTGATAGTGAGGAGGCAATAGTATCTCTAGTAATATTTTTTAAAGAAATGAATGTGCAGATTATATATTAATCACCCATAGAAACAAGACAATATGCTAAGTCTATTTTTGTACTAGATATTAAGTGCATCAAGAAATTCATATCCCCATCCTTCATTTCTTCAAAGACAGGTGACATAAATACGGACATACCAAGAGAAGCATTTTAGTTATAATACACAAGGTCACACACGTCATGGCTAATGACTGAACAAAATCTAATGTGCCTAATACCTGTAACAGTAAAGAATGACTGGTAAATTTATGAATTGGGCTCTTTTTTCTATTTCTATTTCTACAGTGAAAGGTAATCTTGTGTTGGTTTAAGACCTCATGCTTTGACTATGATTGTTATTAAAGGCAAATATTGACTGAGGCTGGGTCCCTACTGCAAAATGCCAAGTGCAAAACTCAGATTGGTTCATGAAATTCCAGCATATTGTCATTCAATGACTGGCACTAATGACTGTAAAAGAAGGTAAGAGATCAGAGTTCAAACAAACAAAGATTAGAGTTGACAATAGAAGTCTTCTAATCAATGAACAAGTTAGTCAATAGAGTCTGTTCGGTCTTAAGCCCTAATATACTGTAGAAATATTTTCTTCCTCAGTGTTGTGAGTTGTTTGTTTTTGTTTTTGTCTCCATATCTGCCTCTTTGCCTTTTTTAGTCTTGATTTTGGTTTTAAAGAAGGGAATGAGAACAGAAGGAGAAGAGGAAACATCGATGAGTAAGAGAAAGGAGAAGAAAAGGAAAAAAATCCAATAGGAGCACATAAAGAAGGGCTTAGAATGGTGGACGTTTCCATGCTCCAAGATTACCCTGAAATTCTCACATTCAACTTGGAGGTATATATTTCATATTTTAATTCAGAACTGACAAAATGGTGAAGAAACAGTATTCAAAAACTGTGTTTATGAGGTGTAAAAAAGGTATAGATCATTCTTTATCTATTTATCCTCCTATTGATCATACATTTATTTCTATATTTCCACTCTTCTTCAGAGCATTTTTAATGTTTGTTTAATATTACTATTATACAGATATTGAAATACTCAATTTTCAGAGCCTTTATATTTCAAAAACTACATCTAGATGAACTGCTTTAATTTCCACTATGGTCAACTAAAATCAAATTACTTTTCCCTCCACACCCTGAAGCTACATCTGCCTAAAATCTGAATCTGTTTTCCTGCATCCTCCATGTGGAATTCTCACAGAAGCCAGTCTATCCATCCAAGGGCAGCTTCTTTCTTCCTGAAGATGGAGGTAAATAAGAGGTAATTAGCTTATAACTAAATATAAGGTAACTGCAATATGCATAGGGAGAGAAGAACACAACTGGAAGGGCAGCAAGGTTTAAGAAAAGTTTCATAGCATGGAGATAAGGTGTAAAAGCTATATTTCAAAAGAAGTTAAAAAAGTTAAGAGATGGTAGAAAAAAAGGATTACATTACAGAAACGGCAAAAAAGCCTGTGGCAAAGGCATAGAAGTAAGAGTTACAATGATAAGTTTGAGGTACAGGTAATAAACATGGGGTACAAAGTGGACAAAGGCACAGAAGCTAGAGAATAGATGGCCAGGTTGGTTGCATCAGTCTAGTATATCAAAGGACGTAGCATTAGATAATGTTAGAAAAATAGGATGATACCACAATATAGAGGGACTTGACATCTTGGCTAAGGAGTTTGGACTCTTAACAGATAGACAACAGTCAGAAGAGCAATGAAAGCTTTTGAACAGAGTGACAGATTTATACAAAACTAAAATTAGCCTGGCAGTGACATGCAAGATGGTTTGGAAGGAGAAAGAACATAGAGGAAGAACAGTCTTTTAGGAAGCTACTATAATCGATAGTCCAGAAAGGTTGATATGGGTCAGCAGTGTGATATGCCACCCCCTCAAAAAAATGAACTTAATCTTCAGATTCTTTAAAAGAGACACTTCAAAACTGAGAGGGGTGGCTAACACAACTTGATAACAAAGGTGGAATTTGAAAAGATATCAACAGGCTAGAACATCAGGCAGAATGTATTAAGATAAATTTTAGTGGGAATAAAGCTAAAGCTTCTTTTTTTTTTTTTTTGCTTTTTGGAGGGTGGAATGCAAAGCAATTGGGTTTAAGTGACTTGCCCAAGGTCACATGGCTAGTAAGTGTTAAGGCCAAATTTGAGGACAAATTTGGACTCAGATCCTCCTGACTCCAGGGCCAGTGCTCTATTCACTGCACCACCTAGCCACCCCAAAAGCTAAAGCTTTTTTACCTGTGGAGTAGTTTTTATGGGTGATCAAGGCTATTTGACCACTCTTACTTGCCTCTCACCCTACTATTAACTTGCTTTCCAGATTGATTCCCTAATATAAATGTTCCTTCTCTATTCTGGAAGGTAGTATGAAAGGATTAGCAATTATCTTTTTTTTAAGCTATGAACCCCCAGTCAGAGACAAAACTTCTGGCAAAACATAATGTTAGCTATATATTTCTCTCTCTTCTATGGGGGTACTTCTCCTGCATTGTATATACCCAGCTATACTAAAACCCAACTATGTTCCCAGTAAGTACATCCAGACTGGCAGATGTTTATATTTAAGACTACTTATAAACATTTAAAGCAAAGGTTGATAAATGGACTTTCACTATGTGCAGAAAGAAAAGGCTATAGATTCCCATGAAGGACCTCAAGAAGAGAAAGGAGATGTGAGATTACTGCCTTGGGATCTATAGTCATGATGGGTTTCAAAGACATAGCGTCTGTCTCAATACACTTCATACTCAAATGACCTCACACGCTAGATCTTTACTTTGTGGCAGTTGCCTCTGTCTGCATTGCTGCTCTCTCAGATCTACATGGTGCTTAGTTTCTCATTCTCCAAATCTATTAATCTTCTCATTTTATTAGGAACTGGGTCCCTTTTCAAGAGTCTCTTTCCTGAAATCAGTGAACTGACTTTTAAAAGTTACCCTGAGTCATGGCCCATCTCTTTCTACTTGCTTCCTTTAGGATTCACTCAAGAGACTGATTTGTACCTCTGAAGGGATACCTTTGTAGACGTTTTCTGAGTTCAGTTCTGGAATTCTTTGTTCTCCATTAAGCTTCTAAGGAACTTCGTCTTATTACAAGGTCTCATCTGCCTTGGTAATGGAATAGGGAGAGACAAGATGGGGAACCAGTTAGAAGTCTATTAGAAAAGTCAAAGGAAAAGGTGATAAACTCCAAACAAGGGTTGTGACTATGTGAGTAGAGAGAAGGGTATGTTTACAACAGAGATACTATAGATTGAATGGATCAAATTGCAGGTCTGAATGGCTGGGAGTATATAGTGAGGCCACTACTGGTAATAGAAGTTAAGGGAAGAAGGTGTGTATGTGAGGTTGCAATGCAGTGGGGGGGATTAATGGTTGAGAGAGAGAGAGGATGAGGTGCATTTTGGACAAGCTGAGGTGGAGATGACTATGGGCATCCAGTTTTAGGTGCCTAAAAAGGTAGCTGGTAATTCAAAAAAGGAAATAGAGCATGATACATGGATTCTTGAATCACATGCATTTGTTGTTGTTATTGCCATTTCAGTGATATCTGACTCTTTGAGACCCCATTTGGAATTTTCTTGGCAAAGATACTGAAATGGTTTGCCATTTCCTTCTCTAGTTCATTTCACCAATGAGGAAACTGAGGCAAACAGAGTTAAATTACTTGCCAAGGTCATACAACTAGTAAGTGTCTGTGGCTGGATTTGAACTCAGGTCTTCCTGACTCTAGGCCTGGCACTATGTACTGTGCCACCTGGCTGCATAGAGATGATCATTTAACTCATGCCAGCTGATGAGATCACCCACTGAGATACTATAGAGGGCAAAGATAAAAGGACCCAACATTGAGCCTTGGGAGACAAAGATAGTGGGCATGACCCGGATAAAGAACCAGCTAACTAGATTGAGAAATAGGTAGGAGGACACCCAGGAAAGAGAAATATCTCAAAAGTCTACCAGGAGACAATGGAACATCCAGCAGGAAAAGGGGATCAATGGTGCCAATTGCTATGGAGATGTCAAGGAAGGTCAGGAATGAGAAAAAGCCATTAATTTGGAAATTAAGAGATCACTGGTAACTCTGGAGAGGGCAGTTTAGCCTGGAGAATAAAGATTTTAGGGGAGATATAATAAGTATTGTTATCTAGAGCAGTGGTTCTCAACCTTCCTAATGCAACAGCCCTTTAATACTCATGTGGGGGTGAATCTACATGTGGGCAGAACCCCTGGAGACAGATAGAGGAGCAGTGTCTCAGTTCCTAAGACCATTGGAAATATGTGTTTTCCAATGGTCTTAGGGGACCCTTGTGAAAGGGTCGTTCAACCCACAAGTTGAGAACCACTGATCTAGAAAGTCATCACTGGGAAACAGGATATTTATGCTGCTAGGCCCATGGGAGTAACAATTAGAAGCTATGAGTATATGTTTCAGAGAAGCAGATCTTGATTCAAGAGAACAAAAAACTTTCTAAGAATCTGAACTTTCTAAAAGTGCAAAGGGCTGCCTTGGGAAGAGGTAGAGTCCCTTTCCCCAGAATTCTTTAAGAATTCTCCAGAAAGACTGATTGACCACTAGTTGAGAAAGTTGTAAAGGAGATTGCCCTACAAGTATGGGTTTTATTAAATAGTCTCCAGGGTCCTTTCTAATTCTGACACTCTGTGAAACTGTGTATCTGAGGTCGACTTCACAGATAAACTTGAACATTTAAGTTTCCAAGCAGAGTTTCTCCCTCAACAAATTGTCTCCTCCCTGGTGTACCCTGCCATCAATATGATCATTACTTTTATTATCATCATTAGTAATGATTAAGGAGATTGAGCAATGACAGTGAGCTTAGCATTCTGCCCAAGGCATAAGAAAACTCCTGGCCCTGCCCTAGAGGATTACAATCTCAATCATACAGTCAAATACAAAACACACCATCTGAGGTGGCAGGATAATATGACTCTTAAATTAAGTCATCTCTGCCAAGTAATCCATTAATCTACCCAGCGAGGTCAAATGTGTCCCTATGAATCACAGCATGATCTCAGCATTCCCAGGTGAGCGTTCCAGCACATGATGGACATTTCCCCCAATCTAAGCTGGAATGTACTGCTATAGTCCAACACAGATGGCATTCATTATGTTCCCTTGATAGCCATCCCAAGGGACAATCAATGCAGAATGATGTGACACTGACTTCTCTATTGCAATCTACTACTTGAGGGAATCCGCCTTACTTCTGCCCTACCTAAACCAGCTACAGGAAAATCTCCTTTCACCAAAATCTTTAGTGGCACAATTCAGTGGACTCCACTGGGAGTCTTTTCACTTCCAGAAGAAATAATCAGCTTAGTGACCTTGAAAAAGTCACTTTCTGGGCCTCCTTTTCCTCCTCTAGGTCATAGAATCTCAGAATTGGAATTGAATTCAGAAGTCACAGGAGGTCAAATTCATAACTAAATAAGAATTCCCTCCATAGTATCTCTGCCAGTCATACTGCCTCTCCTGACATAGCTCCAGGAAGGGGAAGTTGAATTCTCAAGGCTACTGATTCCACCCCCTGAAAGCTTGAACTGTCATGAAGTTTTCGGTTAGATTATGTCACTTTTCATTTTACAGCAAGAGTTTTTAATCTCGTTGTGTTATGAACTCCATTAATAGCTTAGTTAACTCCTCAAAATGATGTTTTTAAATGCACAAAATAAAATACATTGGATCACAAAGGAAACCAATTCTATTGAAATACAGTTATCAAAATATTTTGAAAGAAATCTGTGACAGGGCAGCAGATAGGAAAACTACAATCATGCACAACTGAGTGGACAGGTCTAATAACTTCAAGTATTTCAAAGTAGTGGTAAGTGTAAGAGATATTGGAAGATATAAGTAACAACCATCCTATGACATGAAAATATCTGTGATTTCTCTTGGTATCAAAATCACAGGTACTGCTGATACTGCTATGGTCTGTGGTCTTCATAGCTGAAGGAAATGCAGCATTTTAGTTGAGGTTAGTGAAAATACAGGTGCAATTTTTCTGAAATTTATCCACCTCCAACCCCTTGGAGGTGGACCTCAGGTTAAGAACTCCTGCTTTACATTCTAAATATGCCTTTCTTTTTTTGTATTAATTGATTTGCTTATTGACTTTTAATTTACAAGATTCAGTTCCACAATCCCTTGAGTTTCAAATGTTCTCCTTTCCCTCTTCCCCCCCTCCCACCCATGGTGGCTTGCAATCAAGTATAGGATCTGCAAATGCTTTCACATTGGACATTAGTCTGGTTGTGTAGAAGGGTTGTAACCAATGGAGTGAACAATGGGAAAGAAGAAACAAAACCAAACATGGAAAAGAACGATAGCATGTAGATTGCTTCAGTCTCCATTAATTTCCAACCATTGTTGCTAATTGTGCACTCTGCAACCTGGAATTCTCTCTCCCTTGGTCCCTTCCTTCTGGCTTCCCTGACTTCTTTCTCATTATTGATACAAAGCCTCAGTTACAATCCCACCTTCTACAAAGAAAACCTTCCCCAGTCCCCCTTAATACTGGTGCTTTCCTTCTGTTGATTATCTCCAATTTATCCCGTTTATATCTTGTGTGTACAGAGCTGTGTGTATGTTGTCTCTCCTATTAGATTGGGGGTTCCTTGGGAGCAGGGACTGTTTTTACCTTTCTTTGTATCCCTAGCACTTAGCATGGTATTTGGCACACAGATGGTGTTTAATAAATGCTTCTTGATTTGACTTGACTTCAGTCAAGCAGAATAAACCAAGTCTAGATTCCACAGAACAGCCTTTTAAGGACTTGAAGGAAGCTATCATGTTCACCATTGCTTACACACACACATACACACACACACACACACACACACACATTCTCTTTCTCATCTTAAATATCCCCTCTTCCTTCACCCAGGCCTCATAATGACCTACAATGGCCTCTAATCCCATTCCAGTCCTGGTCCCATCCTACCTTTCATGCTCCAGTTTGTGTTTGTTTCTTTAAATATGCTGCCCAGAATTAAATGCAATAAAATGAGGTGGGTGGAGCTTTCTCCTTCTTGATGCTTCTAACATTCTATGCTTCTATAATAGATTTTTTAAAAGAGAGAAAGAAGGAACTCACTGTCCCATCATAGAAGAAATTAATTTTAAGAAAAACATCCAATGACCCTTCTGGGATTAGTCACCCATATCTTAGAATCTTAAAAAGATATTAGGGTTAGAAGAGATCTTAGGTACAGATAGAACCTCTCTCCTTTAGTTTGTAGATGAGGAAACTGAGTCTCAAAAAGGAGAAACAGCCCGTTTTTGTGAGTAGCAGAGCTTAGACTAGAACTTAGATCTCCCTAATCATAGGCCATTTGTCTTTGGTCTACATCAGGTTGCCTTCCTTCTAAATCCGCACTACTCTACTCTGAGGACTGTCTTTTAGGTGAGGACCCTTAGCTCTATCTATGGAAGAAAACAAAGATTAAATTAAGCCCAGACAAACCAAAAGAGCTAATTCCCATTTCCCTGATTCAATCACAACTGTACTATACACAAAACACAAAGGAATAATCCATGATTCTCCACAAGTTCAAATGCTAAAAAATGCCTCAAACCCAATCATGGGTCAGCCATCAGCCAATGCCCTTCTGTTGCTTCATTGTCTTCCTCCTCCTACAAAGCTATAGTTGTCTTTGATTCCGCTTCTGATAACTAAGGGATAGGAAGAAGGAATGTCAGGGTTAGAAAGCTTTATGTGAAAGTACTGCACTCACTGTTGGGCAGTCAAATTTTAAATGAAACTCACACATGGTCTCTCTTTCCAACCCTGAAAGGTTTGTGATATTCATGGGAAATATTGTCAAATCAACGTGGATAGAAAAACAAAATCTTTTCTTCTTCATTTCATATATTGTATAGAAGGATGGAGGAAGGGAATGAGCATTTATTAAGGGTCTACTACATTTCAGGAACTATGCTAAGTGCTTTAAAAATAGAATCGCATTTGATCCTCCCTACAGCCCTATGAAGTACATGTTGCTATGTACGTGCCATTTTTTATTGTTGTTGTTCAGTCATTTCAGTCATGTCTGACTCTTCAGGATCCCATCTGGGGTCTTCTTGGCAAAATTCCTGGAGTGGTTTGTAATTTCCTTCTCCAGCTCACTTACAGAGGAGGAAACTGAGGCCGACAACGTTAAGTGACTTGCCCAGGGTCACACAACTAGTACACATCTGAGGATGGATTTGAACTGAGGAAGAGGAATATTCCTGACTCTAGCCAGGCACTCTACCCACTGGACCACTGACCTGCTCCACTTTTATAGTTGAGGAAACTGCGGTAGGCAGAGGTTAAATGACTGGCCAGGGTAACAGAACCAGTAAAGATTTTAACTCTGGTCTTCCTCATTCCAGGCCCACTGACTCTATCAACTAGACTACCCGTAGACTAAGGAAACAGTCTTCCTTTCCCCTGAACTTATTTTTTATTTACTTTGAATATTTTATTTATATATGTGCATATATATATATATAGTTGTTATATATGTGTGCATACAAATATATGTAATATATATATATATTATTTATTTACTTTGCATGTACATGAAACTTACATTTGAATCATTATTGTCTTGCCCAGTACAATGTAAGTTTCTTGAAAGTAGGCATTCTTTCATGTTTATCTTTGCATCTCTTACCATGCCTAACTCAGTTCCTGGCACAAAGTAGGTATTTGGTAAACACTGAATGAAGAAGAATAGGATGTGTTAAGAACTATAGATAATTTTCTAGAAAAAAATGAGTATTTTTAAGCATAAGTAAATTTAAGTATGTTCCTTTAGATGACCCACTCTTAGAACACAGCAGTGACCACGAATTCAGAAAGTCAAGCATCTTGCATTTTTGTCATCTAAAATACTTACAAGCTCCTTGGACCATTTAGTATGCATGTCTGTTAGATATATTTATCTGTATTGCTCACTATGACTTTTCCCTGAAGATGGGGAAATGTTGACAGCAGCCCAAAGTGATGTAATGTGCATTAAGCATCCCTACTAGACTGCAGAGGCCTGATGGAGGGAATGCAAATGCAAAGGGAACTTGGGGGGGGGGGGAGGAAGAAGTAGAGGAGGGGCAATAATTTTATCAGGAACAAGTTTAAAGAAATTTGAATGAGGGGAGTATACAAGGAAAACTCCACCTTGTCAAATTACAAATGCTTTTGGTTCACCTCTGCTCTGGGGAGTGCTGAACAATGGGCGAAAACCAAATGAGAAGATTCCCATTTGGGGTTTAAAAGTTGTTTTCTCTAAGCTTTTTCTGAAGAAAATGTAGGAAAGATTCACCCCTCATTAAACGTTAAGGGATGGTTTTTAAGACATTCTTTCACTATTCACCCTCTCATTACCGTAAAAAAAAAAAAAAAAGGCAAGTCATTGTTACTCAGACGTAAACGAAAAGGTCAGTTCCTATAGCTTTGTAGTGGGCTGAGAACACTAATATAACCAAACAAAAGGCAAACATTTAAGCATCTCTCTCATATACACATACTCCTTTTCTCTTCTTGTTCCGTACCATCCTTAGGACAAATGTGAGTTCTGTTAATGACCCATACTTCAACTCATACTTCCTAATCATAGCTTCCTTTTTTACATAGCATTTTAAAAGGTTTTCAAAATGATATATGTATGCACAATAATATCTACATTTTCATATAATGCAAATGCATATATAATATATATATCTTTATGTATGTATATGTTTTGTGCATATTTATTTATGATTTTATTCTCACAATGATCCTGGAAGGTAACTGCTATTATTCACATTTTACAAGTGAAACTGAGATTGACAGAAGTTAAATGACTTGCCTAGGGTCACGTGGCTAAAAAGTATCAGAGGTAGGATTCAAACCTATGTCTTCCTGACTGAAGGTCCCATACTCTATCTGGTAAGCCATCTTGCCCATATCATAGCCACAGAATTAAAGATAGGGCTGGAAGAGAATCCAAGATACCTTCCAATCCAGTCTCTCCTGAGTCAAGAAGATGTCTAAACCAGGTGTGGGGAACCTGCAGCCTCCAGGCCACATGTGGCTCTCTAGGTCCTCAAGTGCAGCCCTCTGACTGAATACAAACTTGCATAAAACAAATCGTTCTGTGAAGTTTGGATTCAGTCAAAGGGCTGCGCTTGAGGACCTAGAGGGCAATATATGGCCTTGAGGCCGCAGGTTCCACACCCCTATCTAACCATCCAGGGACAATTGTTAACCTAATTCCTCTTTAATGTTTGAGCACCAACTAAAACCCAACCTCTTTTATGAAACTTTTCCTTCCTTAACATTCCTTTGGCCTTTATTCCCTACTCATTTGCTAATTATACTACCATGAGCTATTAGTTGTCTCTTTGTACAAACAAAGGTCTGTCTACCACAACTAGATTAAGAGATGCTGAGAACAGAGAACGTAATTTATTCACATTTCTGACTCCCAGAGAACCTAATGGAGCACCATTCCCATGGCTGGTATTCCAGTATTTATTGAAATTGATTGATTTATTGGTAATTTTTCAAGGCTCCTCCTACTCAGTATTTCATATTCTTTATAAAGGCTTCAAAAATTCATGTGAGTTTAACTCTTGGAAATTAATATAAGTATCTAGCTTATCTGTGGCCATCAGATAATTCCCACTTTTGTTATCAAGGCAGCTAGGTTATGTAGTGGACAAGTAATGGAGTCATGGTCAAAGTCAGTGCTAGACACCTACTGGCTCTGAGACCCTGGGCAAGTCACTTAATTTGTGTCAGTTTCTTCATCTATAAAATTGGAGTAATAGTAACACCTGCCTCCCAGGATGGTTATAAGGATCAAATGATATCTATATCCGGTGCTTTCCAAATGGCAGCATCAGGAGCAAGAAAAGCAATAAGGAGAGATATTAATAATAACTCACATTTATTTAACACCTACTGTGTTCCAGGGACTGCTAAGCATTTTACAATTATCTCATTTGATGCTCACAACAACCAGAGGAGCTAGAGCTATTATTATCCCTATTTATAGATAAGGAAACTGAGGCAAACGTAGAGTAAGTGACTTACCCAGTATCACACAGCTGTGTAATGCTTTTTGAACCCAGGTCTTCCTGACTGTACAAAGACTATGCCACCTCCCTGCCAAGAAGTAGGTAGGGTACCAGGCAAAGAAGTAAGATGCAAGTGCAAGGTTTGAATTCTTCCTAATCTGTCTTTCCCCCAAAGGCTTTATCACAGCATCACAGAATTTGAGAGCTGGTGGAACTTCACCTAGTCCCACCCATTCACAAAGAAATCTCCATATATAGCATACCCAACAAGTGGTTGTCTGGTCTCTCTGCCAAGTGGGCAGACCCCTATCTCTCGAGGCAGCCCATTCTACTTTGGGACAGGTCTGAGTCTTAGGAAGTTTTTCTAAAACTAAGATTAAGTCTTCCACTTTTTAAACTTCCACCTATTTTTTCTAGCTCTGTCTTCTATCATCAAACAGAACAAAATATTTCCTCCACATGCTAGCCCTTCAAATACTTGAAGACAGCTATCATACCCTACTCTCTTTCCACTTCCAATTCTCTTTTTTTTTTCTATACTCAACATGGTCTGAGTCTTCATTTGATACTCATATGACAAGGATTCAAGGTCCCTTACCATCCTGGTCACCCTCCCCTGAACACTCTTTGAAAGCTACTGCATTATATAAGTTTAATAAGAAGAATCAGGGGGAATCCAATAGGGAAGGCATCTTGTAGGCAAAGTAAAAGAAATGGATATTCAGTTCTTAAGGATGATCTAATTCAACTCCTCCATATTACAGATGAGGATATAGGCCAAGAGGTGAAATAATTTAGCCAAGAGATTGTGAAATCTCATAGTTGGACGGATCCCTAGAGGACATTTATTCCAATATGTACCTGGACAGGAATTCTCCCTCCATCATCCTTGACAAGGAATCATCAGGCCTCCACTTAAAGACCTAAAGTTCAGAAGAAGTCACTATCTC
Organism: Pseudocheirus occidentalis; assembly: GCA_028646575.1. Classification (NCBI taxonomy): domain Eukaryota; kingdom Metazoa; phylum Chordata; class Mammalia; order Diprotodontia; family Pseudocheiridae; genus Pseudocheirus; species Pseudocheirus occidentalis. Next base: position 135,514,964 of record CM053595.1, read on the forward strand.
CTGAGGCAGCCCATTCCATTCTGAGACAGCTCTTACCATTAGAAAGTCTATCCTTAAATCTAGTCAAAATCTGTATTTCACTTCTATCCATTGTTCCTATTTCTGCTGTTTGGGGGCCATGCAGAAAAAGGCTAATCACCCTTTACAATGACAGCTTTTCAAATGTTTGAAGACAGCTGTCTTGCTCCTTCTGATTCTTCCCTTCTCCAGGCTAAATAGTCCCTGTGGTTTCTGCTGCTGCTCATTGGGCATGGTCTCTAGTCTGTATCATCCTGATTGCTCTTCTCAGGATGTAGCCTGGCTTCTCCATGTCTTTGCTGACATGGGACACGCAGGACGGGAGAGTCTGCACTGGAGCTACAGACTCCTGACTCAGAGACACTGGTTCTTTTTACTCTGCCTCAGTTATTCCTTAGCACAGAGCAGTACATGTGTGCAAGGAGGTAGAAATATGCCATTTTTGTCAAACATGATTACTTAAATTGGTCACAGACCCCAGTCTTTTGAGAGCTAATGCTGAGCAAATTATTTGCACCCTCTGAATGATTCATAGGTTAGTGGAATATGTTTTTCATTGCCGGCAAAGTGTTCTTCAAAAAGAAAAAAAATTAGGCTTAGTCTTTGCTATGAAAAGCACATAAACTTCTCAGTTTATTACCACAGCCTATTATTCATATAGGATTTCAAAAGGTCCTCTCCTCGACAAAGTCCTTTAGAGATGGATAGTGCACATAGCAAGGTCTCGATTACACAGTAATTACACAATCTCAATCATTCAATAATACAACGTCTCAATTTATAGATGAAGGAACTAAGATTCATAGAAGTTCTGTGATTTGCACAAGCTTATAGAGTTAGTGGTTCTAAACAGGGAAGGAGGAGGAAATAAGCATTTATGGAGCACCTACTATGTGCCAGGCACTTTTCACAAACATTATCTTGTTTCTCAGAACAATCCAGTGAGTTAAGTGATCTTATTATCCCCATTTTGTGGATGAAGAAACTGAGGCAAAAAGAGGTTAAATGATTTGCCCAGTATCACACAGTAAGTGTCAGAGGCCAGATCTGAACTCACATCTTGATGATCCAGACCCAGCACACCAGCTAGCTGCCTCTAATATTAAATATCATTGAATTGAATTATTAGTGCCAGATGTTCTGCCTCCAAGTCCAGTTACATACTATATTCTGTCCCAACTTTGGTAGAATTGCATTCCTTCTTATTAGCATGCTGTTGAGTAAGTTATTGGAGTAACTTGAATCTGTGCCATATGAGTTATCAATTGACAGACCTAGAGATATTTAGCCTGGAGAAGAAAAGATGATGGTTGGAGGGGGTTGGGAGGTAGAGAGAAGAGGGATGGAGGAAGAGGGAAGAATCATAACTGTGTTCAAGAATCTGATGAACTATTGTGTGGAAGGCAAACTAGACAAACTCTTTTTAGCCCCAAAGTGGAGAACCAGGAGCTCTAGGTAAAACTTGCAGGAAAAATTTTTTTTAACACTTAACCTTGTCCCAAAGTGGAACAGGCTGTCTCAGGAGCCAGCGTGCAGCCCTTCGTTTGAGGTCATAAAGTAGAAGTTGGCTGACTGCTTACCAGATATATCACAGTGGGGATCCGTTTCTGGTTGGGGTTTGCTAAAATCCCTTCCAGCTCTAATCTTGTGATTCTGTAAAGTCCATAAAGGTCACAAAGCACATTGTGTTAGAAGGGCACATCGTGGCCTTTATTCAACAGCAAACATTTCAATTCAATAAATCTTTTTTTTTAAGTGTAAGGTAATATGCTGGGTACTGGAGATATTAGGGCATAAAACAACACAGTCACTTTCCTTGAGCAGCTTATGGATTTGGAGAGAGTATATGGCATGAAAATAAATATTAGACAAAGTAATACGTGGCAAAGACAAATTATAAATGGAGACAAAATACTTTAAGAAAATTTGAGAAGACAGACTCCCTTTTTTGGAAAGGAGAACAATAAAAGAAGTTTTCATGAAGGAGGAACCAGCTTAGTAGGACCATGAATTCAATGAATATTTATTGAATATAAACTACATATAAGTCCATGTACTAGGTGTTAGGAATGCAAGTGTAGAACAATACCAGGACTACTTCCCCAACTCCCACTAGCACTTAAAGACTGTGTCCAAAGGGGGTAGTTGACTAATCCTTCCCTGAGAATGCTAGGGGTAACCTTGAGGGATTTTTATTTTTAGAATAATTGCTTATAAGTTCCCACCAGTGTACTTTCTGTTGACAATCAGTCAGTAGCCTCAATTAGTTTTTAGAAAGGGCATTTACTAACGTAGTAGACTATAAGCTGTTGGTAAAAATTGTTCCTCCAAAAGACCTGGGAAGCAATTTTCCACAAGTATATATACAGTCCCAAAGAAGAATAGTTTTGAACTTAGATTATGATGGTAATAAGGCATACATGTAGAAAATATTTGTAGCCAAAGAACATCCTTGTTATGGGAAATCCTTTCTTGATTCTATAGCCAGTATTATTTTCTGGTTCAAGGACAAAGTTGCTTCTTCTCTTGGATAGTTACCTTTCTGTATCTTATCCTTGGCATTTCTTCTCTGCTCTGGTCCACATACAGTGGTATGTTGGCAAATATTTAACAACTAGCTCTCTAAGGGAAAAAACCCCATACATACAACATTATTATAAGTTTAATCAGCATTAACATTTTCTCTTTGTTAATATACTACTTTTTAGACAACATTTTGTAGACACTCAATAAATCAAGCTCCAACATGTAGTACTTGACAATTTCTGAAATACAAATGCTTATAATGAAAATTTAACAATGGTCTTTCTAAAGCCTATATATAAATTCAAGATTCTGATTGACAGACTGGAAGGTGGAATACCCAACTCCTACCAATGCAGACATTGGCTCATTTTTTGGCTCATTCTATTCTGCATCTATTGCTCTACAGGTTTCAACCCTTCATAATAAGATACTGTTCTTTCTCTTCTACCCTTCCTCTATTTTCCTGTCTCCTTTTGTGTGTTGTATCCCCCTCCATTTTGTTGTGGACTCTACAAGGGCAAGGACTGTATTTCTTTTTATTAATTGTATCCCCAGCACTTAGCATAGTGCCTGGTACATAATAGGCACTTAATAAATGTTAATTATATTCAATTACATTGGATCCTGAGAGAGAAAGATCAAGGAGGAGTGCATTCAAGACATGGGGGATGACCTATGCAAAAGCTGAGAGGAGACAGATGAACGTGTACAAAGAAATACTCATAAGCATTTATAGAGCTACCTCATTCTTTTCAAAAAGCCTACTTAGGTAACAATGAGTGTAACCATTCTGGAAATCAATTTGGAATTACATAAATAAAATGGCTAAAATAACCATATCCTTTGACCCAAAGATCCATTGCTAGGTCTTCACCCCCAACGTGGTCATAAGCCAAAAGGAAGGTTCTATATCCCACCAAAATATTTACAGCAGCACTTTTTATATTAGCAAAGAATTGGAAACAAAGTTGATGCCCATCAATTGGAGAAAGGCTAAATAAGAACTTACAAATATTATGAATACAGAAGAGCATGGAAAGACTTACATGAACTAATGCAAAGTGAAGTGAACAGAGCTAGGAAAATAGCATATACAATGACTACGACAATGTAATGAAACACAAAACAATCCAAATGAATGTTTCAAAAAGATCGAGAAAAGCATGGCTCAAAGAAAAGATATGAAAAGACACCTTCCACAGCTCCTTTACAAAAGAGGGAAAGAGAGTCCCCACGTGTGGAACATTGCATATAATGTGAGATTTTTTGTGTATTGATCGGTTTTGCTGAATATATTTTGCTTCTTTTTTTTCTCTTTTTTTGAGATGGAAAGGTAGAGGGAGGGACGCAGGGGGAAATTTAGTCAATTTAAAAACAAAAGATATCAATAACAATCGATTTTTAACAATACTGTACTTCCAAAAGATGATCAGATTCACTCTGTTAGTAGCTTAAACCTCAGTATCTTCTACCTCAATGTTTTTCTCAAATTGTCAGTATTTTATCCCAACGATACTGGAAGTCTTGACACCTACAAATAGGGTAAATTTATGTGCATGAGAGGGAGGGAAAAAGGAGAGAGGTATACTCCCACCTGGTGACTACCTGGTGATCTCCGAAGCCAAATATAGTAATGTTTTAAACTTCCATCTTTAAAGTCATTATTTTATGACTTACAGATTTTTTTTTAGTATTTTAAGTACTCCCCATCACTGAGAGGAATAACATGTTAAGGTTATTGGTTTACACTTTAGCAGACATTAGTTGACAAACAGCTGAGAACAAGCTTCCACAGGAATAAGACAATAGGACACAAAGATGAATGCTTAGGAGGAACAGAGGTGCCTGTTCCCAGAGGGTTCCTTGACAAAGAAAGGATGATGGGTTCCTTCAAGAGGATTAGAATAAAGAGGTACGGAGACTATCAAACTATCCTGGACTAGCACTGTAGGCAATCTGAGTGATCTTCATTGGCCTTTTAAAATATTATAGGACACTGACATAAGAAGTTTCCAGTGCATTAGAAGGACATTGGTGGAATGAGCCTCAGGTCAAGCTCTGTCATGTTGTACAGTAGAATCCCATTGGGCTAGAGTAGTCTAATAGTCTCCAAAGTCAAAGCCAGGATCTGACCTTAAGTTCAGCCAATCAGAAGGAAGATAGGTTGTATTCCTTTTTTCTCATGATAGACAATCGTGGGAATTATCTCCAGTATAATCACAGTCACATTTATCCCCCTAATGCTACTCTTCTTCACCTCATCCTTTTTCTGTTGTTCAAGCTCCCAATCTCCCCTTTTCTGAGCTGGCTGTCAACCTATCAGGGCAGCTGTAACATAAGCTAACCACTACCCACAACTCCTGGGAAAATTTTGTCTCAGGACCTTTACCCTAGAATAATCATTTTGTGCACCCTATGGTGGGCTCACCGATAAGAGCCTTGCATCTCCTCTTTTCATTTTGGAAGGGACAGAGTAAGACACAAAGAACGAGTAAGTGTGAATGAATTGTGATTTAGATTTAAAAACATCATTATATTCTCTTTCCTCCAAAACCCACTCATCTTTCAAACTTACCTGTGACTGTTGAGGACACCACCATCTGTCCCACCACTGAGTTCTCTCAGCTTCCCTGTCATCCTGAACTCATACTCCCTCACCCCACAGATTCAATCAGTTGCCAGCTCTTGCTTCTTCTCTCTCCTCTCACAGCCACCACCCAAGTTAAGGCTCTCATCACCTCTCACCTTGACTATTTGGAACATCTTCTGAATTTGTATCTCTATCTCAACTACCTCCCCATTCCAATCCATCCACCACTTGGCTGCCAAGAGGATCCTGCTAAAGGTCAAGTCTCTCCATGTCACTTCCCTACTCAATAAATTCCAGTGGATTTATATTGACTCTAGGATCAAATAGCATTTTATATTTACCTCATACTTTTTAGTTTTGAATATTGTATAAGCTTTATAATGTACATAATTATTAGTATGACAGATATGTCCATATGGGGCAGTTAAGTAGTATAGTAGATAAGGTGATGGACCTGGAGCCAGGAAGACTCAAATCCAGCCTCAGACCCTTCCTAGAGCTGGGGAAAACTTTGGATATTTTAGCCCCTTCAGTTTATGGAGGAGGAAGGGGGAAGGAAATAAGAAGACATACCAGGGACTGTGCTAAGCACTTTACAAAAATTTGATCCTCACAATAACCCTGGGAGGGAGGTGCTATTATCATCCCCATTTTATAATTGAGGAAACTATACATACATATACACACACACACATACACACATATGCGTGTACATACACATATATATAATATACAATTTCTAAATAAGTAAATTTATATATAGAAGATTTATCTCAAAACTGTCTATATATGTATATGTGTGTATATATGTACATATATGTATGCATATGTGCATATGTGTACATCTGTGTGTACACAGATATAATTTCTAAATAAGCAAATATACACATCGAATATTTATCTCAAAACTTTTTTATATAAAATATATACACATGTGTATATACATATATCATATGTAGCATATAATTTTTAAATAAGTAAATATGTACATACTGAAGATTTATCTGAAAACATTTTTTTTTTTACCAATAGAGAGATACAATCAAAAAAAGTATGAAGATGACTGGAGGAGATGACCCTTAATTCAGGAATTTGGTGATTCTATGATTTCCCAATAACGCATGCTGATCCTCTTACCTGGAGGTGGCCTAGATCCATCCATCTGTTTTCTAGACTGTTAAGGGCTATTTAGGAAAAGAGACCAGTTTAGAGGTGCTGCCCCACCCTTTCCACATCCCTCCTCCATCCTTTAGCCACCAGGATCCCAGTTACCAATGTCATTTAGGACTTTATAATAACTGGTTAAAAATCTCTTCTATGCAACCCAGTTTTCCAGCCCAGCCATTAAGATGACATAAGTTGGCTTGATTTCAGTGACTCTGGCAACTTCAAACCAAAATTGGCAGCCATAGGAGCCGAGCATACATGGGATCAAGGCCTCAGGAGGGTCTTTCAAATCCTAAAACACACCATTTCTCACTACAGAAACAGAATTTGTAAACAGATCTAGGCAGGTCCTAATTTATTTATGCCTACCTCATATCCCTTACATCTGACTATCCATCTACCCAAGTGGCCACAGGAATTTCAATAAAATATTGGATCTGGATGAAATCTTAAGCCCTTGAACAGAGACTATAAGAGCTAAGAAGAACCTTCAAACATAAAATATTAGAGCCAGGGAAAACTTTGGATATTTTAGCCCCCTCACTCTATAAAGGAGGAAGGGGGAAGGAAATAAATACACATATAATACCTACTATATGCCAAAGACTGTGCTAAGCACTTTACAAAGACTATTTCATTTGATCCTCACAACAATCCTGAGAGGTACATGCTATAATTATCCCCATTTTATAGTTGAAGAAACTAAGAAATAGGTTAAGTGACTTGTTCAGAGTCACAGAGCTAGTAGGGGTCTGCGGCTAGGCTGTGTTCGATCCACTGGTGAACAGATGCATCATTAATGGTTTTTCAATGTGTAAGCATGTCTTCTCTCCAATACAGTTTGATTTTGAATCGTTTATTGGCTAATTTCTTATGTCATCTATCTGTATCATCCTCATCTCCCATATCTTTTCAGTAACTTTCTCTATAACTCATCCAATCCCATCATGACCAGAACTGTATATAACCTTACGGATTTCAACAACTCATAGACTGTTAGAGCTTCATTTTACGAATGAAGGAACTAAAGCCAAGAAAAGTTAAGCAGTGGCTTTCACAAGGTTACATAATAAATGAGAGGCCAAACTGGAGTTTAAACCCAGATCTATTGACCAATGTCCTATGCTCTATTTCACCAACTCCAAACAAGTCATTTCAGTTCAATTAAATTCAGTGTCTCTTCTGAATAGCGTGGGTTTGCTCCATTCAAGATAATGCTTTCTGTTATATTTTCTTCCTCATGATGTCCTGAATCTTTGCTGGGTGTCCTAATTCCAGCAGAAAACTGGGCCAGTGTTTTCAGGATCCATTTGAGAATATAAACTTTTAAAGGGGATCATTCCTTCCATGTCTTCTGTTCAAGCATTATAATGTCAACATTCCTCACTGAAAAGAGACCATTCTCTGGGACCTGGTTTGTCTGGAGTTGTCTTGATGTCTTTTTGATGCCAGATTTGGATGTCAAAGCACCCAAATGCAAACATTTTCCATGTAATTATAATGGACAGCAGTGAAGGTTAACTACTACTTAGGAATAAACAGATGTTTGAGATAAAGCAGCTGTGGTTCAAATGTTTATCAACTACACAACAGACAGTGCGCCAGGTCCTGCAGGTAAGTAAATCATAGGATCATAAGCTTTAAAGCAGAAAAGGACCTCAGAGACCATCCAGTCCAATCCCTTCATTCTATAAATTAGGAAACTGAGACTCAGAAGCAGTGATTTGTTCAAGGTCAATAAAAAGGAGTGTGCTGGTAAATGTTTAACAACCAGCTCCCCAAAGAGAAATTTATTCAAGACATTCTTTTATGTTTAATCTGCATTTTTTATATTTTTCCATCATTTTCTTAAGCCTAAATATACAAAATAGTAAAAAAATAATAATCTAAGCTCTGATTTTTGAGGTGCAAATGCTCACAATTACGATTTAACAATAGGTTCTCTTGAACCTGGTATAAGTTGACTTTAATACATTCCTAGTAGTAAATTATGTAGCTAGGATTCAAACTCAGGTCTTTGGATTCAAAATGTTTTTACTCATAATGACTCTGACTCAGTAATCTTACCACTATGACTATGGTAATTTGGAAATTTTTCCAGGTCTCTGGGGTGAATTACTTAATTCAACAAATTCAATTAAATTCAACAAGTATTTATTAAACATGCAATAGTGAAAACAGCATTGCACTTGGAATCGGGAGACCCATATTCAAATCCCATCTCCAACATGCATGTAACTGTGTAAATATGCATATCTACCTGACTATAGACATGTCTTTTTCTTCCCTGAACCTCAGCTTTCTCATCTGCAGAATTGGAAAAATAAGACTTGTGGTATTCAATTCACAGGATTATAGGAGGGGAAGTGCTAGTAAACCTTAAAGTGATGCATAAATAGTTATTAGTCACATTACTAATGTTCCCCTATAGTGCCTCTTCAACGTGTCAACATCCCTGGGTTTCAAAGGCTATGCTAGTAACATATAACATCTGACAAAAACTGTCTAGAAAGACTTAGGGTTTAGTCCCTGAGATGGACTGATTGTCTGCCATCCAAGGCCTAACTTTACAAAGCATGGAACAGGGAAACACTAGAAGGTTGGCAATCTGGTGAAGAAATACTTTTAGCAATGGCAATGTGCAAGACCATCTACTAAGACATGGAGGGGTAGTAATCTCTCTCAGAGGAGAGAACATCTACACTAAAAACATTTAGATTCATGGATGGATGGATGGATGGATGGATGGATGGATGGATGGATAGATAGATAGATAGATAGATAAGAAGATAATAGATGCAGATGTATATGTGTGTGTGTGTGTGTGTGTGTAGGAGAGGGGGAGAGAGACATGATCACAAGTAACTGGGATCAAGGGGAGAAAGCTGTAAATAGAAAGTGTACAAGGTAAAATGATCTGGAAAAATTTGAGAAGGAAGAGATTAATTTCAAACGAAGGGGGAGAGAATAAGAATTTACATAGCATCTAGTATGTGCCTTGCACTCACTATGCTAAGCTCTACACAAATATTATCTTATTTCATCCTTACAATAATTCTGCAGTGTAGGTGGTATTATGATCCCAAGTTTCTGAGGCAAACAGAGGTTAAGTGACTTGCCTTGGGGAACACAACTAGTAAGTGTCTGCAGCCAGATTTGAATTCAGATCTCCCTGACCCCAGGCCCAGAACTCTATTCAATGTACCACCTAGCTGCCTCAGTTTGAGTTTGGGAGTAAGTTTAGAGAGGAAAGTATCAGAGAAGGTTTCATGGAGGAGTCAACACCTCTGTTGGAACTTGAAGGCAGGGCAGACAGCCCATTCAGGAGGGAGTTTGGCATGAGCAGTCACAGAGACCAAAGTGAGCAATATATTAGGGAGGACAGATAGAGTTCACATTGTCCTAAGAAATCCAAGTTAATTGTTTCCTCATCCTTGGTTACTGACTCACTTCTCTAAAACTGTTACAAGTACTATGGCTAATCAAACATATACTCAAGGTTGCTAGGTGGTACAGGGGATAGAGTGCCAGGCCGGGAGTCAGGAAGTTCATATTTCTGAGTTCAAATCCAGCCTCAGACACTTAGTAGTTGTGTGACCCTGGACAAGTCACTTAACCCTGTTTGCCTCAATTTCTTCATCTGTAAAAAAGATGGAGAAGGAAATGGCAAACCGCTCTAGTCGTTTGCCAAGAAAACCCCAAAAGGGGTTACAAAGAGTCAGATGTGACCAAAGAGACTGAACAAGAATAAAACATATAGTCTTTCAGAACGGATGTGCTGTAAATTGAAAAACTCACTATAATTAGCAGACCTGGGTTCTGGTCCAAGCCCTGATGCTAAATTGTCATGTAGTTTTGGGCAATCTACTTCCCCTTCTGGGATGCATTTTCATTTGCAAAAAGTGGAAGTTAGACTATGTGTTCTCTTTCCAGCTCAGAGACAACAACAACAATACCTTGCATTTAGATGACATAGTAAGGTTTGCAAAACACTTTATAAATATTATCTCTTTGGATACTCACAAACACTGTGGGAGGTGGGTGCTATTATTATTATTATAATCTCTATTTTACAGATAAGGAAATAGAGACAGAGGGTAAGCAACGTGCCCAAGGTCACACAGCTAATATGTGTCTAAGGCTGCATTTGACCTTAAGATTTCTTAAATCAAAGTAAGTCCACTGCTCTACTTAACACACAATCTAGCCTCCCTAATGAGAAATCCCATGACCCCTTAAGAAGTTGTGCCCAGGCTCTTCAATGGAAATAAAAAGCAAAAGCAGCAGTCTAATAAAGAAACTCATCATACAGCCTGTTTATGGAATGTTCCTTCTACACTGTGCAGGCAACTCAAGTCATTTTCTTCCCTGGACGGCTTCTTTCAGTGAATTCCGTGTTCCCGTCACCCGAGAAGGGGATGCTACAACAAAATCCTTTCCTCCGATGGGATTTAGTCAATCATATCCACAATATAGCCTGACCTCTGCTTTCAGATGGGTCAGGGATCTGAGTCTGCCTCTGATCCAGGGTCAGAGCACAATGAGCTAAAGCAATGCTTAAGGCAGTAATAAGCTCAGGGGCTTTCAGCAGAGCTCCTGCAGGAGGGGTATGGGTGAAATGTGCCCCCAACTCTCAGTTAACAGTTAGGGCCCCAGGAAAGCGAGAGGAGAGGGGACAGCTAAGCCACTGCAGCAGCCTTTAAAACAGTGAGGTGGTGGCCATCCTTCTTCGGGGGAGAGGAAGAAGGAGACTTGACACACAAACCGCCAAATGACCAAGCTCAATGCCTTCTCTTACAATGCCCAGCACCATGTGACATGGTGCATAAAGTTCTACCATATGTAACAGGAGCTGACAGAAATGTAGAAAAACTTGTTTTTAGATTGAAAAGCAGTGATCAATTCCGACAGGATCTGTTCAACTCAATTTTTTCCCCCTTACACTGCCTGAAAGCAAATGCTAGTGAGCGGTGGATTTCTTCCCCAAAGTTCAAGGGGTAAGATGCAAACATGAACAGTAAAGAGACCTGCGTGTCTCTAGCTTGTAGGGGTCATAATTCTTTCCAGCAAAGTTACCTTTCCTGTTTCTATGAATTACTCTTACATTCTTGTAAGAGATATGGTTTGAGGTATTTATAGTGCATTCAATTCTGCTATCATTGATTTATTGAACTAAACCTGCTCCAGGATATGATGTAAAGCCCCTAATTCCAAAAACTCTTACATCTCGGTGAGAACAGCGTTTTCTGCCCTGCTGCCCTCGAGCAGATGACCAAGAGAGATAAACAGAGGGCACTCTCCTCTCCATTGCAATGTGCTTGGTAATGTGAAGGAATCAATCAGACAAAAGCAGATTATTAGAGTGTCTGAGAGAGATCAAACATTGCTGGCATCTGCACCCACACACGGCTGATTTACAGGCGAGCTGATAAAGTGCCGCAGCTCACTGTCAGAAGTACATGACAGCTCCTCCAGCTCGATGGATAAATTATTGCTGAAGCCCGTGATAACATTTCTCCACCTAGCAACCAAACATAACAGGATGTGGCTTTTAGTACGAGGAGCCAAAATGATACAAAGAGAAACACAGGAACCCTCCATGCAGGAAGGGAATCGGCTAAGGGAGAAAGAAAGAGAGGGGATGAAAACATATGTACAGGTAGCTTTGGCATGTCTCTTTAGTCATATGAGTACACAGAGACTTTTCCATATCTACAGAGACAGAAAGTGACAAGTGTGCCTAAAAAAATTCACTGTGTTTGAGTCATGTTGCCTGAGATTTCATTTAAAATGGAAACTGTTGAAAAAACATATTAAAATTGTATTTTTTTCTGAGTGCGATTTTTGGTCTCCCTTGGCCCACTATTTCCTAGTATTATTATGGAGAACTCCACCAAAAATGAAGCAGTAAAATGAAATGAGCTTTGGTCGCTAGATGCACTGGAGACTCACATACACCCTCCCATGTCTTGGCTGTAATATCCAGGACGCACGGTGTTGATGCAGGCCTGAGGTTCCAAGCCCCGGCTTCATTTTCGGTTCTCCCTCAAGTCTCAATCAGTTTGCATATACATGAAAAGGACAGCCAGTCCTGCATCTGTTTCTTGTTCAAGGCCCTCCCTAAGCCCAGAAGTTTAGGCTAATTCAGCGAGCACTTATTAAACTCCAGCTATGTGCAAAGCACTAATCTAGTTCATGGGAACAAAAAGGGAAAATGAACAAAACATCTCAACCTGATGAAAGCCTACCTGTACTTTAAAGCTAAACTCAAGTGGAACCTTCTTCCTGAAGCTGCCATGATTGTCCCAAGGCAGTAATGAGTGTTCTTCCTCCAGACTTCACCCAGATCTTGGTGTGTACCTACCCATGTGTGTGTGTGAGAGACACATCATTTTATGCTACAATTATTTGTGCAGGTGTCGCATTCCTTCAAAAGAGGCTAGGTTACATAGTGGAAAGAGTGCCAGGCCTGAAGTCAGGAAGGCTCATTTTCGTGAGTTCAAATCTGGCCTCAGACACATACTAGATGCGTGACCCTGAGCAACTCATTTAACCTTGTTGGCCTCAGTTTCTTCATCTGTAAAATGAGCTAGAGAGGGAAATGGTAAACCACTCCAGTCTTTTTGCCAAGAAAGCCCCAAATAAGGCCACAAAGAATCAAACACCACTGAAAAGATTTAACAAGAATAACAACCATGTATTCCCTTGCTGGCCTGTGAATTCATGGGCTTGCATTTCCTCTTTTTATTCCTTCCCAACACTTTACACACTTTACACAGCCCTATGAGACAATACTACTATTAACCCCTTTTCAAATGAGAAAACTGGGGATGCAAGAGGATGAGTTTCATGGTCAATGTTAAATAGTTTCTATTCAGTCACATCTGACTCTCTGTGACCCCACTTAGGGCTTTCTTGGCAAAGATACTGTCCTGGTTTGCCATTTCCTTCTGCAGCTCATTTGACAGATGAGGAAACTGAGGCAGAGTTAAGTGACTTGTCTAGGGTCACAGAGCTAGGAAGACCACATTTGAACTCAGCTCTTCCCGACTCCAGGCCCACTGCTCTTTCCGCTATGTGACCTACCCTTCCAAAATGAGAGGATTCTGGGTTAAGCAAGACAGTCTCTGAAGTCACTTCCAGCTCTTGAAGTCCCTCTAAGATTCTATATTCTAAGATCTCTTCTAATTAACATTCTAATATTCTATGGATTCCTCATGAAGTCATAGGAGGAGAGAAGGAAGAAAAAAGGAGGGTGGAATGGATAGACATAGACAGACAGACAACAGATAGACTAGAAAGACTGACTAGACAAACAGAAATATACACGAATAAACACAGAGTCAAAGAGACAGACAGACAGACAGGGGAAGAGAAAGAGAGAAGATAGAAACAGAAAGAGACAGAGAGACAGGCAGAGAGAGACTTTACAAATCTGAAAGGAAATTACTTCATATTTCAAACCATTTAGCCATTTGAATAATAACTTTTTTTGTTCTTTTTGGCGTCTTAAAAAAGGAGTTACATAACAGCATCTTAATTTGCTTGCATGAAAGATTTAGAAGGTGGCACTGAAGATTCCAACATAGTGCCATTTAAAATTACTTGTTGCACCACACTTTTTATTAGTGAGGCTATAAATCTAAGTAGGCCAAGGATCCACCTTGAATTTTATATTCATCCACTTGTATCCTGGGCTTTTGTAATTAACTCTCACTTAAGACAAGTATTATGTTCCTAGGTTCAATTTCCTATGTAGCTGAATTTTTTTGAATCTCCACCAAAAATAATGTATTGCTACAAACATGAAAAGGTGTGGTTATGACATTTTAAAATTTCATTGTTATTTAATATAAAACAGAGAAAGAAATATGAAGCTGAAAGAGAGATTTAAATTGTATAAGTCAAGCCCCCAGGCTATCAGACATGTAACCATTCAACTTTTCCAATTTTGTTAAATACTTTTTTTGTAACAAACATTATTTCATTTTATCCTCACAACAACCCTGGGAGGTAGGTGCTCTTATGAGCAGCATTTCACAGTTGAGGAAACTGAGGCAAGCAGAGGATGAATGACTTGCCCATATAGCTAATAAGTGTCTAAGAGTTGTTTCTTTTCTTCTTAAAGACCTCTAGGTATGTAATCTCCACAAAAAGCTTCAGTTGTCTCTATTAAAGCTGCACTAAGCAGACCATTAAAAATTCTTGTTTGTGGATTGTCTAGGTGGCACAGTGAATAGAGCACCAGCCCTGGAGTCAAGAGGACCTGAGTTCAAATTCAGCCTCAGAAACTTAACACTTTCTAGCCATGTGACCTTGGGCAAGTTACTTAACCCCAATTGCCCTGCCTTGCTCCCTCCAAAAAAAATGTCTTCTTTGTATTCTACCACAATCTTTAGGTTAAGAGATTATTATGCTGGTCCGAGTAAGAAATAATGAAGTTCTGAGTAAAACAGTGGTAGAAGAAGCAGAAAGGAGGGACAGGGTGCAAAGGCTGAACTGTTCAGATTTCAGCTTTAAAGGAGAGAAGGCGAGTCAGATGCCAAAGTTTCAGGCCTCAATGAATGTGAAAATCATAGCATTATAAACAGAAATAGGAATAGTCAGAAAAAAATCTAGTTTTCAAAGGAGAAATATGAATGTGTTAGATCTGAGATACCAATATCTAGTTGGAGATGTCAAGCAGGCAACTCAAAGTGAACCTGTACTTTGCACAGCCTTCCCTCACTTAAATCCAATTCATTGCATGTCATGGCATCACCTCCCTGATACCATGGTCCTCGTCAAGAATAAAGGACAAACAGCAACAGCAACAACCGTTCTAGTCATTTCCCCTGTTCTTTGAGGCCCAGGAGACCCACAAGGCCTTCCTAGCACACAGTAACCTCTCTATAATCTGAACTCACAGCATTTACAATCCATAAGCAATTAACCATCGCTTATAACATCTCTTGCTTTGTTGTCCTATATCATTATACAATTTTCTACATATACAACTTAATTTAGATCTTTCTATATATTTATAGTTTATTTTCTTCACAACTAGACTTATTATACAGCAGTTGATTATGCTGCCATATCTAATCAATCCTATTGCTTAGAAATAGTGCAATGTTCCTTAGAAGGTGCTATTGATATGGTAAGCTGGGTTCACCTATAAATTTACAAGTGCTGTGAAAAAAATTGTCTGTGTAGCCTAAGCAGCTGATTATGCAAACTTCCAATCCAACCACCATTCTCTGACTCCATCCCAAAGGTGCCCATCTGACACTGGTAAAGCAACCTGGAACAGTGGAATCAAGATATTCTGTCTCCATGACTGTGATAACAATAACACCCACAATAGGGACTTCCACAAAGCAGACAAAAATGAACATTTCCTCTGAATAGTGAACAACCATAAAATGGCCAAAATTTCCCTGGTTTGTTTTCTAAGAGATGTCAAAGTATTCTATTTATGAAGGCTACCTAAGCATTGAGTAGCACTGGAGGAGAAAAAAATCATTTATGTATTTAGAAGGCCAATAATGCAACTGTAAAACACAAGAACCAACTTTCAAAAGCCGGAATTCTCTTGCATAAATGAGCTTTAGCCCTGCAATATGTGACAATGTCCCCTGTCTTGTTTGAGATGAAAACCAGGAACATCAGGAAATATCTTTAGTTCACTGAGTGTTTATATCATTTGAATTGGACAAAAAAGGCCTGTTCAATGACATCAGGCTTTGACACTAGGGTTATGAGGACTTACAGGTACAATGCTTGAGCAATCAGCAATACGGCTCCATGTTCATTAGGAATTAAATATGAGCTGTACTGTTAACACAGCATTGTGCTGGTGCTTCTCAGAGCAGCAACTGAAAATGTGCTGAACACTAAATGCTAGAATTTTTCTTTTAGGAAAAATTGGGAAAGTCCCTGCGGTGGTTTATGGTGGGCCTTCTGCCAGGATGGATTCTTCCAATGTGATTTCAAAATTTACAAAGTGCTTTAAAATGTGTATTCCTAAGTGGATGATTTGGGGAAACAAATTTGTTCTGATGGAATGAGTTCCAGTTCTGTGTTGTGGTTTGCTTCCATTAAAAAAAATTTGTGCATATCCCATGAGTGTGGAAACTTGGGTTAAGGCTTGCCAGAAGGATGACCAGGCAAATGGCTCATAACCATCCTCCCACCACCACCACCACCACCACCACCACCCACTCCACATAAGAAATGGCTAAAAATGGAGAGAGGATTTATATTCCTTCAGAAGATTCTGCTACTTTGATCAAGTCTTTAAGAGAGAACTAAAGAGCACCAGATTGTGAAATCTTGCCTTGCTAGATTAGAGAAGAAACCAATTTTAGATGTCTTGCTCTGGAATTAAATATATCTATCTGCAAGCATTTAAATATACATAGATGTACCACCACCACTCTCAATTCCTTTGCAGAAAAAGGTAAAGATTTCTAAGAGCTTACATTTAAATCACATTTCTGCAAAGTGAATTATTTGTGCCCATTGACTTTCAGGATCAATTGAAGTTGCAATCATCTAGGGGGAAATGGTTGGTGCCACTTGAGAATGTAAGTAAGTCAGGGCTCTTAAATAGTTGTTTCTTGGACTGCTTTGAAAGATTGGAGAAGTCAATGGGTGCCTTCACATAATGATGTTTTTAAATGCATAAAATAAAATACATATCATTACAGAGCAAAGCAAATTTCAGGCAGCTGGTAGTACAGTAGATAGAGCACTGGATCTGTAGTCAGGAGGACCTGAGTTCAAGTCCAGTCTTAAATACTTACTTGCTGTATGACTCTGGGCAAGTCATTCAACCTCTGTTTGCCTTAGTTTCCTTAAATGTAAAATAGGATTCATAATAGCACCTACCTCACAGGGTTGTTGTGAGGATCAAATGAGATTACATTTGTTTTTTTTTAATGTGCTTAGCTGTATACCTGACATGTAAATGCTATAGAATTCTCTTCCCCTTATATTGAAATAGTTATCAATCTTTAAAATATATTTATGGACTCTAAGTTAAGAACTCTGATATCTAGTCATGTAAAGGAAAAGCAACATGTTTCTGATAAAAAATAATAAGAAATTCAGCAAATATTTATTGAATACTCACTATGTAAAAGTCACTACATTAGTCATTGGATTGCCATTATTAATAGAAAAAGTCAAAGTAAATTCTAAAATGTGAATACACAGTAACAAGGGTTATTTTTATGCTAGGGATGAGAGTTTGCGGGGGGAGCCACAATGACAGCTTAATTCCACAGGACACATTGGACTGAAATGTCACTTAGTTTCCATCAAGTGCCATCTCCTTCCTTTCCTGATTATTTCTGTAGCAAGACACACAGCTGTCTTTGGCTATTCACTTTTTAACACTTTGGTGCATGATCGGCTTTTGGACATGAACAATTTGGGTTTGGATTTTGGGTAGATGGGAGGCAAAGACTTCAGAGTAGGGGCAAGAATTTTAAATGACAATAATGACAACTCATATTCCTATACCACTTTAGAACATGCAACGAACTTCTCTCATAACAACCATAAAAGGTAGATATCAAATGGAAGCTTTTTTAAATCTTTTTTTTTCTTTTCTTATGGACCTGTAGTTTTATTGGCATAGGGTGTTTCATTCCCTGGTGAGGAAACTCCCTCTACTAATGCAGATGAACAACTGTTCTGTAACTGAGGTATTAAGGTAGAAAATATTTCCATTGGTTTGCTGAAGACAATGTGATTTGCTGACTTAGAAAGCTGTCCTTGGAGCCCAGAAGATCTGAACTCAAGTCCTGCTTCTGAATCTTTCTGTGCTCTGAGCCAGATGACCCACAATATTCCTGAGTGTGACCTGAACCAAATAAAAATCTAGTGCCTATCTAAGCTTTGGTGCAGTGGATAGAGCATCAGGCCTAGAGTCAGGAAGACCTGAATTCAAATCTGCCTTCAGACACTTACTAATTGTGCAACTCTGGGCAAGTAATTTAACCCTGTTTGCCTCAGTTTCCTCCTCTGTAAAATGAACTGGAGAAAGAAATAGTAAAGCACTCCAGTATCTGCCAAGAAAACTCTAAATGGGTTCATGAAGAGTCAAATACGAAAGAAACAGCTGAACAACAACATCTAATGTTAATGTATCGATGCATTGATTTTCAAAAAATGAACATTTGTAGTTTCCTAAATCAATATGTGGCCCAGAGGGATCCTTACATGTGGTTTAATAGTAAAAGTCAAAGTAAATTCTAAAATGTGAATATACAGTAACAAGGGTTATTTTTATGTTAGGGATGATTCAGTGGCCCCCATTTCCATCTGAGTGCAACACCACTACTCTGAGCAACTCTATAAGATTTAAAAAAAATAACAACTATGATTTACATTTGTAGGCCTGGTCACTGTCCCATTTTATAGACGAAGACTCTAAGTCACAGAGAAAGGAAATGACTTGTCCACTATGACAAAGCTAATGAGAGACGAAGGCAAAGCTTAACCCCCCCAAAAAAGGTCAATTAATTCTGATATCAGTATTCTTTCTATTAGACCACATTGCCTCTAAAAACATTAAAAGTAAAGGACCATCAGAGATGCCCAATTACAAGAATATACCCTATTTTAGCAATTAATAAGGGGAAATACAACTGAAAGAATTTGAATGTCACCTAAAGAAAATTTGAAAATAACTTAAAAATTAGTTGCTTGGGTTACAAATTCTTCAGTAACTGTTTTATATAGAATGGTTTTCCATGTATTATGAGACATGCCATTCGTCCTATCTGAAAGCAGATTGGATTGAATGCTTTCTAGAGAACTCTCTTCCTGGTCTAGAATTTTATAAGAACAGCAACTTTACCAGATTCATATACCCATCCTTATACCAACATTAGAGGTAAACACATTTAATGTCAGGTGTCCCAAAACTCTTAGTGCAGTTCTAAGCTTTAATAGCTTAAAGACCTTAATATTTCATTTCATAGTTAAATACTTTAAAAGTTCATACTTAATTAAAATTTTTGACCAAATCCCATAACTTATCACTACTTTCAGTCACCAGACCTGGAGTCATAGATGAGAGCTATGTTCAGGAGGACACCAAAAGTGCGTTATAGCCCTGAAAAAGGCTTAGCTCGAGGCCTT
This sequence comes from Pseudocheirus occidentalis, assembly GCA_028646575.1. Lineage (NCBI taxonomy): Eukaryota > Metazoa > Chordata > Mammalia > Diprotodontia > Pseudocheiridae > Pseudocheirus > Pseudocheirus occidentalis. Next base: position 135,534,399 of record CM053595.1, read on the forward strand.
ACACCAGAGGCACTAGTCCTCCTCAAACACCATATTAAACACGTACCTCCAACAAGTAGGGGACAAAGGGTCTTTTAGTCACAAACACCTTGAAAACTCACCTGTTTTCTTAGTTTAGAATGTGTGACCAACCTCAACAGTGGCTCCTGGCAATGGTAGACTGAAAATCAAGCTGAGAAGTGCAGGGGACTTGAGCTGCCCCTTCAAGGTAATGGATGCCTTTTGAAAGAGTTGAAAGAGTTCATGCTGAGCCCCCAAATAGGAATATTAAGCACATTTTTTAAAACTATCTTTTAAATGAACTGAATCCATTATGTCTTAGCCATTCACACTATCCCCTCCCTACCCTACCCCCACCTCCAAGTTTTATATTTCTGCCCCATTGGCCTACTAGGTCAATAAAGCCACATCTTTCTTTTATTAATAAGGTCATTCACTTTAGCAATTCTTTAATTTCCTGTATTTTTCTACCACAAACTTAATTCACTTTATTCCTTATCCCAAGAATGATAACAGAGTTTCTTTCTTTTTTCTTTTTTTAAAAAGAGGATTCAAGATCAAAGAAACGCTGGTATAATAAACAAATTACAACAGCCGGGCCCACTTTGAAATAGCTTAACCTAATTAAGCTTAAATACTTCTGGCAAAGGTTTAAAAACTTGGGAGTAACTGGAGATTCATTTAAGTCTGGAGGGCTTGCTTGAAAGAGGTGGAGGGGAGGGGAATAGTGATTCTTATGATTCAAAACATTAAAATGAAAACCTTCCTATCCTAAACGGAATTTTAGCCACCTGGAATAGGAAGCAATTTCTCTTCTATATTGATATTATAAGTTTGGGTAGTTCGGAAGATAATAATAGCAATGGTGGACATTGATATTGGGCCTTCAAGTTTACAAAATGTTTTCCACATGATATTCCTGTGAAGCAGGTAAATCACAAACAATTGTCCACATTTTACAAATAGGGAACCATCTCTACATGACTCAGAGAGCTGAAGTGGCTTCTCTAGGGAGACAATCTAGTTGGTAGCATGGAAAGAACTCTGCCCCCAGAATCAAGAACCACATTCTGAAACCCACTTGTACTATTTACTACACATGTGATCATGGTTCAAATGCTAACCTTGAACAGGGGTTGTCTTGATTTCCAGATAGGTAGACAATAACTCGTAGAGGTAATATGAGTAAAATTTCAATGGATTGAGTCAGAAGATCTGAGTTCTAGGTCTGACTGCTACTCTATTGGGTTCTAGGTCTAACTACTCTATTGGGTTCTAGGTCTGACTATTGGTGACATTGGGCAAATCAAAGAATCACAGAATCCAGTGCTGGGAAGGACCTCAGATACCATCTACCCCAACCTATACCTGAAAAGGAATCTACTAGGGTAAGAGTTCTTAAGCTAGAATCCATTAACTTGTTATATGTACATACATGTAATATGGTCAAATACACTCACACATGTTTCTATGTGCACATATGTCCATATGTATGTACTTGTGTATGTGTGTATATGTGTGCATACATGCAACAAGTTTGTTAAATGAAGGGATTAGGCTACATTATCTCCAAGATTCCTTCTAGCTTGATTGGGTTTTTTTTTCCTTTGAACTATTTTTAATAAAAAATTTGGTTGATATCTTGTTTTCATATCATTTGCATTTTCTATATATCCAGGAATATTGTGATGTTCAAATAAGATAATGGATAGAAAGTATTTTTCAAATGCCAGTTATAATAATTATTGTTATTACTAGTATTATTATACAGTCATCAGGCTTGAAGTCTAATAATGACTTCATCCCATAAGCCTTCTCTACTGCATTCCTGCTGAGCTCAAGTAATGCTTATAAAGCAAGGCAGGGTATGCTGTTAATGTTTTCATAAATGGACTCTCCAAAAAAAAGTATACACACATTTTTAAGTTTGCATTATTAATACTTTCATACATCTAGACAACCCACAAAACAATACATCAAGCTCTGACTTGTAAGCATTGCCTGTTCCTGAGGTATAAATGCTCACACTGAAAATTTAACCATTGGCTCCAGCACACCCTTGATTGCATGTCTTTCCTCATGTTCTCTAAGAGAGCCTTTATAATAATGGATTTTTTTAAAGAGGAAGAAAACAAAAAGTTCTGCAAATTTAAATTACATATCAAAAAGTCTATGGTTGCATGCAGTATTCATCACCCCTCGTCCTCCACTCTGCAAAGAAGAAGTGGAAAATATATTTCCCTGTCTCTTCTTTGAGGTCAAGTTTGGTCACTATCATTTCACGCTATTCAGTTTTAATCGTTTTGTTGTTGCTCTCTTCCCACTTAAATATTTGTAATCACTGTGGATATGGCAGCTTGAAATTAATTATAAGGAAAAGAACAGAGGAAGGAAAAGAGGAAGGAGAAGGAAGATGGAAAGGGAGGAAAAGGAAGAAGTCAGGGAGAAGGAGAAAGAAGAAATAGAAAGTATATTAGGGGAAACGTCTTGTAAACTGCAGTATACTCAAGCATGTTTGACTTGAGCACTTCCTCAAAGCAGAAGTTCCAGGAAGAACATTTCATCTCCAGCCTCAACGTCTGTGAACTGGCCATTTCCTATGGCTAGACTCATAACACCTCTCTCTTTCACCCCCCACAAAATTTCTGACTCATAAAATCTCTTTCCTTAAGATGTAACTCAAGCACCATCTTCTCCATGAAGCCTTTCCTGATCCCCTAATGCCCTCCCTCCCAAACTACCTTAGACTTACTTATTTTGCATACATTTGGGTGTTTTCACTTTATATTTGTGCCATATATATTTATATATGTACTCCTTGTCTTCACTATTAGAAGATCTGTTCCTTGGGAGTAGGGGCTTTTTCATTCTTAGTACTTATAACCCCACCAGCACACACAGTATCATCAGAAGAGATCCAGGTCTCATTTGAGCCAGAAGATGAAAGGAGTAGGAAATAAGATTTAAGATGAATTCAAGTTTATTACCCATGGATCAAGCATTCCAGGGAGCACATTGGAAGGGGTGGGGAACTTTAGGGTAAGGGTGGTTTTAGGGGGATGGGAACAAAGGGGGAATAGAGAATGGACTTTAAATTAATGTTAAGTAGGAGTTCAGAATTACTAGGATGGGAAGGGTATGACAGTGGGAGTTTGTTAATCATTGATGAAGGAGTTCATGTGGGTAGTTAACATAGTGGTTCAACCTCAAGGTGGAGTCTTCTTAGGGTATTAAGCAGCTCAGTCAAGGGGACTAGTAGGGAGAGTTGATGGAATCTCCTCTTTGGCCACCATTCCTTTCTAACTTTGGTTGTATTTTCATTCTTTTGTCCCAGCTCCCTGGCACAGTGAGCTGGGAGAGTAAGAATACTCCTTGCTCTTTATTACCACTTGTAAACTCACTCTCTACCATCATCACAAAGTAAACACTTCTCCTTTAAGGTGCTATAAGTCAGTCTACGTTTACCATCCAATCAAAATTCCAGTAGCAGTTTTCTACTGACTTCAGAGACACTCTCCTTATTTCCTGAAGAGTTCAGTACCTTAAGTACAGGCTTTCTCTCCTCCTCAACACTAGCCTTCATACTTACTACAGGACTTCAAAATATAAAGTTATACTCCTTCAAACACCCTAACCTCCCAATTCCTCAACTTACTCATTTCCCATTACCTACTCCTCCACCCTACCTTAGCTCTACACAGAGATGGTCATATCCTTGATTTTGCCATCACCCACAGAATCCACCATTTCCATATTCATGAACTCTGAAATTCCCTTATCAGATCACAAGCTATTGTCATTCTACCTATCTCATTGCCCTGCAACCTGTTCTTTGTCCTTACCATGACCTCCAACCCTTCTGTCCCTCTGTTCTTTCCCAGACTGTCATCATCCCTGCACTGTCCATACCCTTCTCCTTTCACCACAATGAACCCTTGATGAACCAATTCAACTCTACACTGTTTCCTTTTCTTGAGTATCTGGTGCCATTTTCCTATCACTGATCTGGTCTTATCAAGCCTTGCCCCTGGATTACTCCCACAGTCTGCTGCCTTCACTCTTTAACTACCTTCATGTGTGTATTGCCAAATGAAGGTGCTAAAATATCACAAAACTGTGCTGACTGGATCCATCATAAATTTGTTATAGTCTCAACTGCACCCTTCCTGTAGCAAGGTGATCCTTTCACACCTCTGTAATCAGTTCACCATAACATCTCCCTCCCCACAGTGACTCTTACAAAATTTTTCCTCCCTCCTCAAGCCTCCCATAACTCTTCTTCCCCTTAGCTGAGAACACTGTCTCGTACTGGAAAAACTGAGGCCATTCACCAAGAGCTCCCTCTTTCCTCTTCATTTCAGATCACCCAGATGCCTTCCACCACTATTTCCTTCAAGTCCTATCTTACTTGAAGAAAAAGGCTTGCTAAGGCAAAACCTCTCTCTACATGCACAAAAGATCCAATTCTATCCCATCTTCTCGTACATTATCCCACTTAAAACATCCTCACTTTCTCTCCCTGTCCATATGGACTGTTTCCCTATTGTCTACAAATATGACTACATCTCCCCAAACCTCAATTGTCATCCCATCCCTCTTCCTTTTGTTGGCCAAACTCCTTGAAAAGGCTATCTGCAGTAGGTGCCTCTACTTCCTTTCCTCTCAATCTCTCAACTCTCTACAAGCTAGCTTCTGATCTCATCATTCAACTGAAATTGTTCTCACCAAAGTGACCAATGATCCCTTAAAGTACAAATACAGGGACCTTTTCTCAAGTTTCATCCTGTTTGATGCTTCTGCTATTTTTAACACTGTCAATCACCTTGATATTCTCTTCTCTCTAGGTTTTTTGTGACACTGCTTTCTTCTGGCTCACCTACAACCTGTCTGACTTACTCTCTCTCAATCTTCCTTTATATCCACTATACATGGAAGTCCCACAAGGCTCTGTCTTGGGCTTTTTTCTCTTCTCCCTCTATAAACTGTACTTCAGAGAGCACAACTCCGATGGGCTGGCCGCATTGTAAGAACACAAAAATTATGCTTGCCAAAAAGATTATTTTATGGAAAATTCACACAGGGCAAGCATTGACATGGCGATCAGAAAGAGTGATGCAAAGACACTCTCAAGATTTCTCTTAAGAACTTTGGAATTGATTCTGTGACAAGGGAGACACTGGCATAAGACCACTCAAACATGACATACCCTCATCAGAGAAGGGTTTGTGTTCTTTGAGCAAAGTAGAATTAAAACAGATCAAAGGAAACATAAGACATGCAAATTCAGAGAACCCACCCCAAATGTTTCTAGGAACTATTTGTGCCCAACCTGTGGTAGAACATTCCAAGCCCACATTGGTCTGATCAGCCACAGTTGGACACACTATAAATTGATTCTAGCATAGTGGTGTCATTTTGGTCCTCTTTGAGAATGAAGGACAACAACTGACCAACTATATTATTCCACTTATCTTAGTTCCCAGGGATTCAGTTATTATCTGAATGTTAACATCCCAGGTCTATTTATTCAGTCTTAACCTCCCTGATTACCTACAGTCTCACATTACAACATTTTGAATTGGATGTTCCAAAGACCTCTTAAACTTAGCATGTCCAAAACTGAACTCAGCTGTCTTCCCAAACCCTCACCTCTTCCTAACTTCCTTGTTACTGACAAGGGCACCATCATCCTCCTAATCTTCTAGATCACAACCTAGGTGTCATCCTCAATTCCTTACTCTCTTTCCTCCTTCCTCCACATCCAATCTGTTGTCAAGGCCTGCTAATTCTGCTTTCTTAACATAGATGCCCCCTTTTCTTCTTTGACATTGCTCCCACCACTCTGGAATAAGACATCATCACTTCAAACCTGGACTTTTGCAAAAGCCCTTTGGACGGCCACAAGTCTCTCCTGGATGAAATGGGAGGGCTGGAACTGAGGCCACAGATAAAGGGGTTAGCCTTGATCTCTTCCTCACAGCTGGGAGGAAAGGAAGAAATACGGGTGAATATGTTTTGAGGCAAGGAATAAGGAAGGATGAGAAGCAATGTACTAAAAATAACAAAATACAAGAGTCACTAAACTCTAGTATAAAGTGTCAGGTTGAGAACTAGTAAGAAATGCACTTAGCAAATATATATGTTTTTCTGAAACTTCATTCTATTTTTTTTCATTTTAGGCATGTTGAAAAAGGAAAAGAACACTGGATTTGAGGTCAAAATCTTCACCACTTATTACTCCTGGAAAGTCATTTCCAATCTCTGGGCATCAGTTTCCTCATCTTTGAAATGGACATGTTACCTGCAGACTCTGCTTCCAGGGTCACTGTAAATGGTAGGGAATGGAAATTCATTTAGTGAACATTTACTACGTACCAATCACTATTCCAAGCACTGTGAATGCAAACAAAAAAAGCAAGACATTTTCTGTTCTGAAGGAGCTTACATTCTGATTGAAGGAAACAATTCCTATAAGTGGGTATAGCTTCAGGGCAGATGGCGAGGCCCAGTGGTCCTGAGAATGCAGTAGCAGGGGAATTTCAAAGTCCATTGGTCCTAAGGATCCAATGGCTGGGTAGACATCAATACTTAATGTTCTAAAGGGCTCAGAGTAGGTGCTAAGGCTTCATGGTTCTTTATCCTACAGGAAGGATTGTGGTTAGTGTCTCCCTACTCAACAAAACGGTTTGAGTAGCCATGTATATGAAGATGACAAATGTGGTAACCCTCCCACCACACACACACACACACACACACACACACACACACACACACACACTCATGCACACGTCCTTAATCATAAAGCACTTTATAAATGAAAGCCATTATCATTATTTTAGCATGTTGAATTTTATCTTGTATTCCCAAAACACCAAGAAATACCCATAAAATTAACTCCTTAGCAAATTCAGAGATGTGTTTGGAGATGAGCTTGAGAAATCTAACACAATGAAAAAGGTTAGATTATTTAAAAGTCAGGGAAGGATGCCTACATATGGATTAAAATAGGACTCAAAGTCCTCCCCAAACAACTCTACCACCTTTGAACTGCTGTTTTCTCCCTGTCAGTCCTTGAAATGACCTTGGTTTAATTACCTGCATCTCAATGAGTGAATCTACATAGAAAGTGAAGGTTAATTAATGAAGGATCGTTTCTTTCTCTAAACCCATCAGACAGTGGCTGACAGCAAGTCTAGTCCATGCAGTATTATCTTATATCTCATTAGAAATGGTCAGATTGATGTGTTAGTTTTGGACCAAGGGGAAAAATAGTTTATTAATGACAAGTATCCGTGGTGCCATGGCCACACTATTTCCCCAAAGGGCAACAATAGCTTCAAATGTAACTGCTATAAAGTCTGAGAATTATGGAATGTCAGTATTAGAAGGGACTTCAGAAATGATGTAGTTGAACCCTGCCCTTTTTTACTAGTATGTTAAGTGACTTGCCCAAGGTCACCCAGATAGATAGAAGCAGATCCAGACCTAAAACTCATCTCCAAACTCACATCACAGGATCTTCCCATTTGCCCCTCTTTTACCAAATATTCTGTAGATTCTTGAGAGGTAATGTAGTCTGTACTAAAATTTTTCAATCAAGTTTAGATTCTAAACCCTTTCATTTTTTCCCTAAAGTTAGGAATCCTCTACATTTCAGACTTGAAAGCTGGTAAGAAATTGGGCAATCTTTGATGTCTATTCATGCATTCCCCCCAAACAGCTCCATTTAAAAATAAATCCCATTAAATTTTGGACTATTATGTGCTAATGATACTAGCTATCCCTACCAGAGATTCTTAAAATCATAGTTACTTCATATTCTCAGTTGCCATGTTAAGTTAAAGGCCAAAGTGGATAATTGCTGCAACATTCATTGTAGTCTCAAGGGCCTAGGCAGAGTGATGGGATCTCCCTTATGCTTGTCAAGAATTAAGTTATCGGTGAGCACAGCATGCATCTATGAAGAGGTGACCCTCTTCTCTTTGCTCATAATTGGCATCCAAATAAGGAGAGGACAGAAACATTGGTCAGGACCCAGCTAGACGAGTAGTTCCTAGGCTGCGGTCTATACTATGTAGGTATAGGAGTTAAGTGAGAAAGCATCAATGCTAGGGCTATTTCCCCGCTCTGAATTATTCAATAAGAGGCAGCATGGCATGGTGCCAGAAGGCGCCATCTTAGAGTCAAAAAGATCTGGATTCAGATTCTATCTCTAATGCATACTAGCTCTGTGACCATTTACAAGCCACTTAACTTAGTGCACTTGGCAACTTTCCAGAATTTCTAATTAGAGATGAGTCTCTGAATTGCATTATTGGAAGGAGTTTCCATACCAGGAATTTCCCACAATAATGGAATGATTAGTCTGAATCTCTCCTACTCTCCCTCAAATATGTATGTATGTATGTATGTATGTATGTATATGTATGTGTCTGCATCTATGTATGGAGATATTTTATTTATATACATATGTATGTATATACATAGCTTTAAATACTTATTAAAGGTAATTTGTTTTGATATTAAGGTAGGCTTAGATCTCTCCCTTTTGTTCTATGCTCTCTCTAGTCCTCCTTTATCCCAGCAACCATTGAGATTATTGAGTAAAAATTTCTCATTTCACTGATGAGAAAACTGAGGACTCCATATGGTAAGCCCTAGGTAGGCCCCATAACTAGAAAGTGTCTGAGGCAAAATTCTAACCCAGATCTGTCTGACTCCATGTCAATCAGCTTATTCACTATGCCACACTGTCTCTATGTCCAGGCCCCACTGAGCCCAGTATTTCTGGTCTCTATTAAATCAAGTCAACAAGTATTTATTGAGCATATATTTCAATAACTTATTATGTATGTGTCAATAATACATATAATTATATATTATGTAATAATGTACTTCAAGCCCCAAAAGCATTCCATTGGTAAATTTATCTGGGAAATGCTGGTCAGCAGCAGAATTCTTTCAGGTTCTAAGAAACTGGGGTTTTAGATTTTACCCACTTTACTGGCATAGACTTAGGACAATATGAAGGTCAATGATCTCTGGATAAGGACTGCAAGTTGGCTGGTTAGAGTACAACGAGGACAAGGCCATGGTCATGAGACTGATATGGGTCACTTTACCTAATCCATCCGATCATCACAAACTACATCCTTTATCCAGCTAAGCATTTTGGGAAATCAGGCTGTTGGACATTGGAGCAGGATGAGTGATGATATGTGAGAAAGGGACTAGGGCAAGGAGGGAAAGAGAGATAAGAGAAAAGTTCATTTAACCCATAAGCATTTATTGATTCCCTACATGTTGGAATGGGAAGGGCTTTCAATGGAAAGTATATCAAATGTAATAGGTAAATAGTAGAAATGATGACTTGAGGGTCATACATTCATATATTGATATACATATACCTATACCTGTATATATACACATACACATACACATACCTATACAAATACACATACACGTACACATACACATACACATACATACCTATACACATACACATACACATACATGTACACGTACACATACACGTACACATACCTATACACATACACATACATATGTATATATTCAAGGGAGCTTGATCTCAAGGACAAAACTGAATCTGGACCTACACCAATGGGGACAAAGGTAACTAGAAGAAGGAGGAAGGGACAGCTATATAAATGAATAAGGGATTGGGGGATGGGAGAAGCCTGAGATAAGAAAGACTGGAGAGAGAAGTAGGAGGACTTCCTAATAAAGGACATTTCCTCACCATAGAGGCTGACAGGATTTTAATGGGAAATTACACTTTTAAAATATTTACATGAAAAAAGAAACTAAGGTTGTTTTTTATGTAATTCCTCAGTGTGCTTAATTGAGAACTTTAACAAATTTGAAATTCCTTAACTATGACCTTAAATTACATTCAAATAGCTCAGAATTGTTTTGTAATATAAAAAATGAGTAACCACTTAGGGGAAAATATTTTCCACTAATTAAGGATAAAAATGCCACCAACAGATGAAGAGAAAGGATTCAAGGGTGGGAAGTTTATGGAAAAAGCAGGGAGACCCTGAAAAAATTTGTGATAAGAGGATGCTTATCTCAAATAACCCTGGGAAAGTTTCATCAGCATTACTTTCAAACCATGTGGCAGATTTTAACACTATAAGAGAAGATATATATATAGGTCAGCAGCTTTCCCAATGACTCAGAAAAACTACTGTGGGCTGACAACATGAGCTACCTACAGTAAAGGTGCCATGTTCACTCGTGGGTATCTATGTGCCATTTAGAAAACCAGAGGGAATATAGTTGCAAAAAGGTCAAGACTAAGAGAAAGGAGAAAAAATAATGTCTGCAGTGAAAGCAGAGGCATGCCTCTGTCCAGCAGCTTTTAATATGGTGGCCATGCTTCTGCAAGCATCCCCCAGCTCCACCATGGGTGTTTGGATCCTCAAATCAGAGTCCAACATTGATTCTCATCTACATGAACGTATGAGACAAGAACGCCAGCATGGGGGCATGCCATATTTCAGCTTGTCTTACTTTTCCTCTTCTCAAGTACTGAGAAAAATAATGAGAGATATCAAGTTTTCTGTAACCATGAAACAGAACTCATTTACCTTTGTAATTTTCTATTAATCTACTACTGGAATTCATTTTGCATTTAATTCCAGCCTCTAACAGTTTAAGACTGTCTCTTTGGTCTTTACACATTTGCGGTCTCAGTCATGTCAAGCTTTTTCATCTCCTTTATGTTCATTTATTTTAACTTTTAGTGGTCTTCTAGCCAATCCTTTATCCTTTTTATTACAGGAGCAGGAAATTTTCTAATCCCCCGGGGCTTTGTTAGTCAGGCTCTACAAGGTTCTTAACCTTGGCTAATTTATTCCTTCATTTTTGACTTTCAGATAGGAAGCATGCTTTCATATTTTGTTTTTGAATATGAAAGGAACTTTTATTAAGTCGGTTTATTGCATTAATAGATTTTTATTTCAGTTTTTACAGTTATGTTTAAGATTCTGGCTAGTAACACCACATATCATTTTACCTAACAATTTATAATGTTATGTAATATAATTTATATCTTAAGATAATAAAAATGTACATAATGTCATAAAAACAACAGTAATTTTATAGGACTTTACCTTGGAATAATTTTAAATGAGTAACTCTATTTTGGATTTCAGAACAGAAAATTTTACTAATGCTTCTTAGAACAGATACTCCCTGAAGAAGAAATAACATGTCTTTTTCAAGAAAAGTAAAAATGAAACCTCTTTTAAAATTGGATACATTTTGATTATTAATTTCCCTCTCTGTTTTTCTCAGCTTTTATTTCATGAAGACAAAAAGGGAATTATATTTTCTTCCTCACACTATTTGGTGCATGATCAATACCAAACAGAGAAAGAAATTTTTGTTCAGATTAAGGTAGCAAGGACAATTGCATTGGCATTCATTGAGATGTACACCATAATCAAATAATGCTAATAATTATAAGACATTCCCTGACCCTACCTCCATCCCAGTGCCATTGTTAACATACAGAAAGAGGAGAAGACTGTTGTATGGAATGGGGATCAGATTTGTTCCGCCTGACCCCGGGGGGCAAAAATGAGAGCAGTGGGTCGAAGTTGTAGAAGCAAATATAGATTTAGTGAAAGAAAAAACTTTCTAACAATTAGAACTACTCAAAAGTGGAATGGAATCCTCCAGGAGATAGTGGATTTTTCCTCAGTGCCAGTGTTAAAGCAAAGGTCTTATGAGCATCAAATTCAATTTAATCAAAATTGAATTAAATTATCAACACCTACTATGTGCCAGGCACATAGCAGTACTTGGATGCAAGGACAAAGAGTAAATAGTATCTGCCTTCAAGGAACTTAAATTCAATTGAATAACATATACAGAGATAAAAAGTATGCACAAATATACATAACAAATTAAAAGTGACTAGGGGAGTAAACCTAAAAATTGTAGGGGGAAAGGGGAATTAGGAAAGGCCTTATGTACGAGGTGGTCCCTGAACTATGCTTAGCAAGAATCTGGGAACTCTAAAGAGTGGAGACAAGGAGGGGGTGTATTCCTGGCACTGTGGACAACTTGTGAAAAGGTACAAGGAAAGGAGGTGGAATACAACAGGCAGGGAGCCGCTAAATAAACCAGTTTGGCTGGTAGGCAAATAAGATGAGGGAAAATAATCAGAACAGAAAATACTGGGGCCAGATTGTGAAGGGTTTTAAATGTCAAACAGATAAGTTTGCATTTTATCTTAGATGTAATAGAGTAAGGGAGCGACATATTTAATTTTGCACTCCAAACCATTCTGGACATTGGCTACCAGCTACTCGACGCTACCTTGCAGCGAAAACGTGCATTTACAGACCCTCGTATTATTTAGTATAATTTTGGAACCAAGTAACGTATTATAATGATACTTATATGAATTGGGTGACATCGAAGAATGTATATTTGCAAAAAAAACAATATTTTATTGTTTATAATTTTGTACAGTATGATAAGTTTTGAAACACTCCCCAATATGCATTGCAGGCTGGTTAGTGCACGTTTGACAGTAATAAGTGGTTTGACGCCTGCCACCAGGTGTGTTTTCCTGTTAGAACACACAATGCAGTCCCATTTTCTTT
>CM053595.1:135547539-135570345 GCA_028646575.1 Pseudocheirus occidentalis
GGGGAGGAAGGGGAGAAAATCTGAAACTCAGGTGATTCTGGAACTTGTAAATCTTGTAAACTAAAAGTAAACAAACAAGTCAATAATAAAAAATTAAAAACTAAAAAATTAAAAAAGAGTAAAGATTAAAAAATTAAAACCTTATTCTAAGCATCAAAAAAAGAAAAAAGAAATAGAGTTACCAAATTATATTTTTAACAAGTTTATAGATCCCACGTTAAGAAGAATTCCTGTGGCACTAGGTACAATAGGAGACCACCAGGTATTAATGAGTGGGTATTGCTTCTCAGAAGACAGACATGGGTTCATTTTCAGATCCATTCCCAAAGCACCTCTGTAAGTAGGGGCTGACATAGCCTGTGCCCCAATCAATCAGCTTTGGAGAACCAGTGGTCATCTCCATTCCATGTCATGATATCCAAGTGACATAAAGGTGAGATAAAGAAAGGCTTCTAACAGTTATGGAAGCTATGCTGGGCTTAGAGCAACAAGGTTCAAGTTCAGATTCTGGCTTTGACTCTTACTGGGTGATCCTGGCTCTGCTAATAGTGCCTTACTAGCTGGGTGACAATATCTATGTGAATGCCTCTCCGTACCTGCTTCCTCATCTATGAACTGATGATATATACTAGTTCTTCCTGACCATAAGTTCTAGGATGTATCCAGGTGTGTTATCAAGAATATCATTGTCACTTCTTAGCATCATAATCATGAAGAGCATGGAAAAAAGAAAGGAAAAAGACACCATGAAATATGTCGGTCTGAGAGGAGTATGTGACAGAAAGAAGGGAGGTTCTGCCACTTTTGCCTTGATGATTAGGGAAGAGAAGAGAAAAAAAGAAAGGGTTCTCCAGCTGATTGGAAATACAATATTCAAGAAGCAGTTATTTGTCCATTATGTACCTGAAATTGTGCTGGGGTCTAGAAACAAAAAAAAAAAATTAATCAGTCCCTGACCTCAAGGAGTTTCCATTTTACCAGAAGGGAGAGTGTCAGGTCTTTCTTAGCATCAGTTACATTTAACTAAGTCATCCTCCAGGCTTAATTTTCATTTCAACTCTCACAGAAACAGGATGGCGTTTCTGGTGGATTTTCTTCCCAACAGCTCCCACAAAAATTTTTTCACATAGCACCTTTTTTTCTTCTATACTTGCCTAGGATATAAGATATTGCCCATAATAATAATTACTGCTGAAAAGAATGTCATAGCTAAGCCCTTTGCAGTCTTTAGGTGGGCTAAGATTTGAGTTGAAATAGGAAGAGGCTAGAATCCAGATGGAGTTACCAACACACACAAATACATTATTTATTCAATATGTTTCTTGTGGCAGCAAAATTACCTGGAAGACAGTCATAGGCCCATGGATATAAAGCTAGAAAAGATCTCAGAGGCCAGTTGTCCAATTTTCCCATTTTACAGATAAAGAAACTGAGGCCCAGGGAGATAAAGTAACTTCCAGAGAATTACAAAAGGAGAGTCATATTGAACTAGTAGAATTTGAACCCAGGTCCTTTGACTCCAAAGCCAGTGCTCATTTGACCTAGCTACCTGCCCCCTCCTTTTCCCTTCCACATCCAGAAAAAAAATGGTGACCAGTAACAGAACAGACAATGCACTAACAGATTGCAAAGAGACTGCTTGAAAGGTGGCTGGAATATCAATCCAGTACTTGCTATGACTTGAGTCGTTTTTTAAAAGTTTATTTTTTATGGTTACCTTAGCAAAATTATATTTTTATTTTGTAGTGCTAAGTGTGTTCATATTTTCAGTTTTACTACATAATATAGATCTTCTTTTCCACTCATCATGTTTATTGTGTGTGCAAATGACTGAGGAAACGAGAGAAAGACTCAACTCCCCTCAGAATTTTGCTTCTGGTCCATAGGGAGCTAACATTTATCATGATTAATTTTTTTAAAGAAATGAACATTTCTTTGTCAGGTAGAAGCTTTTAGTCATCCTGACATGAGACTTTCATATAGCAAAAATATTACTGATTCTATTTTGCCTCTAAAGTGCATTTGTTATCAATATGCACTTAAACGGGTGATCAAGAGTTGGTGAGAGAGACACCTGCTCTGCATTCTTATCTGTTTAATACCTTAGGGATACATCACTTAATAATTTAGTGCTAAACCATTTAGCATTTTAGCCCATCATCTCTTATATTACACATAGGATTTCAGTAATGTCTGATAAAATTATGTGTTAGCTGCCTTATGTGTGTGTAAAACTTAATAAGTCTTCTTTCCCCCCTCAAGTTTAATAACTGATTTCTTACATTTATGGATGTGAAATTTTATTGCTCATGGATATAGTTTGAACCTAAATCTTCATATCTTATAAATTGATTTTTAGTTTCCTTTTTGACCTTATGAATTTCAATCAGACATTGACCTCTTGTTACTCATGAATCTGACTGATTTAATGCCTTATAACAATAATACTGTAGAAAAGCATTATCATAAGAGCCCACAGGGTTTGCTGAAACCCATAACTAGATCTTGGAGGCCTTGAGCAATAATAATTCTTGACCCAAGACTATTCTCTAATGCCTTCATCCTTTACCATTCTGGAGTGGCCAATCCTTATTTGAGCAGTGACAAGGAAAGCAATAGGAGCAGAGCCTCTCGTGGGGGAAGGGGCTCAAATTTTATATAAGAGATATAATGGCATGTGGGTTAGTAATGCAAAGCACATAAAAGGCTAATTTTAATCTCAATTTTATCATGTTTAGAAAGGGAAGGGAAATAACACCGAAAAGCTGTCTTTTGTGGGAGAAAGAGGTATTTTAAGCATTTTAGCACCATAAAAAATGAAAAATTAATATTAATTGTCTTTACAGACTGTATTGTTACTCCTCAGTCTATTATTGTGACTGTTCAGTCTATAGTCTAAATGGAAGAGTTGAAGGATTGCTCCTTTGTTTGCTGGCCTGTGCTAATTTAATTTAATTGGTTTACTGAATAACTGGGTGTTGATGTTCATTATTCCTTATTAAAAAAGACTCTTAAAGAGAAAACAAAAGCAGTTCTCTTTTTCCCCTTTTATTCAATGAATGCAGAGGCGGACTTTGCATTGAGGAGTGATCAGCATCTCTCTAAACATAAACAATTTAATTTGGGGACTGTTCAAGTGTTTCCCCCAATGATTGAGCCTTCCTTAAAATCAAAAGATCTAATAATAATAATTTACATTTGCATAGCACTTAAAGGGATACTAAGAGCTCTTCTTGCCACAGTCCTGTCCACTCTAACCCAACAAGCATTTATTAAGCATATACTATGGGCAAGGCAGGGCAGCTTAAAGGATACAGGGAATAGAGCACTGGGCTCGAAATCAGAAAGACTCATCTTCATAAGTTCAAATCTGGCCTTGGACACTTCCTATGTGACTCTGGGCAAGTCACTTAACTCTGTTTGCTTCGGTTCTACAAAATGGAATGGAGAAGGAAATGGCAAACTGCTCCAGTATCTTTTCCAAGAAAATCCCAAATGGAGTCACAAAGAGTCAGACACAACAAAAATGACTTGACAGCAAAAATGGACGAAACAATGCTATTCACAGGGACTATAAAGACAATACAAACAATCTGCTCCTGCCCTAAAACAGCCTACATCTAATTTCCTTGGAAAATAGGCTGTCCAAATATTATTGTTCCATTTTAAAATTGAGAAAACTAAGACTCAGAGGGGTTCTGTGACTTCTACAAGGTAAAATAGCTAGTGTTGGTACTGAAGCTGGGATTTAAACCCAGGTCACCTGATTCTATGGGAATTTTTCCACTCAGCTCAGGTCTTTTCATCAGGAATGTTTGAAAGCCCTCTATTTCACTAAATATTTATTTTTCCCCTGAAGGATTATTCTCAGTCTTGTTAGGTAGGTTATTCTTGAGTGTAATCCTAAATTCTTTGCCTTCTAGAATATCATATTCCAAGCCCTCTGCTCCTTTAACATGGCTACTAGATCTTATCTGATCCTGACCGTGACTCTAAAACATTTTAATTGTTTCTTTTTGACTGTTTGGAATATTTTCTCTTCGACCTGGGACCTCAGGAATTTGGTTATAGTATTTCTGAGAGTGTAAATTTTAGGATTTTTTCAGGAGGTGATTCATTGAATTCTTTGCATTTTAATTTTACCTTCTGGTTCAAGGAATACAGGACAATTTTCCTTTATAATTTCTCAAAATATGACATCTGTGCTCTTTTTTCAATCATGGCTTTCAGATAGCCCAATAATTCTTAAATTGTCTCTCCCCAGTCTATTTTCCAGGCCAGCTGATTTTTTTTTTGCAATATTTCATATTTTCTTCATTCTTTTGGTTTTGTTTCATTGTTTCCTGTTGTCTCATGAAATCATTAGTTAGTTTCTATTTGTCCAATTCTAATTTTTAAGGTATTATTTTCTTCAGTGAGTTTTCATATTTCTTTTTCCATCTGACCAGTTCAGTTTTTAAGATGTTATTTTCTTCACTATTTGTTGTGCCTCTTTCACAAAGCTGCTGATTCTTTTTCTTGCATCATTCTCATTTTTCCCCCAAATTTTTCTCTACCTCTCTTACTTGATTTTTTAAATCCTTTTTTCTTCCAGTAATTGCTGCTGGGCTTGTGTCCAAATCACATTTTTTTTCCTGTGAGGCTTTAGCTGTAGTGGTCTTAACATTTTCATCTTCTGAATTTTTGTCTTGATCTTCTCAGTTACTATAATAGTTTTTATGATCACCTCCTTTTTTGTTGTTGTTTTCTCATTTTCCCCAACTACTTGTCTTTTAACCTTGTGTTAAAGTTGAGATCTGCTTCTGAGGGGGGGGGGGGGCAGAGGACTGTTCCTTCAGTTTTTGTGCTATAGGAATTCCAAAGAAAGAAAAGATCTATTCTAGCTGTGCACATAGACAAGATATAGTAGGAGATAAAAATAAATGAGCTGGACCTTGAAGGGTGGACTTCATCTGAAAGACATTTGGAAATGGAACATTCCTGATACAAGACATTGCATAAGCAAAGGCATAAGAAAAGGAAAGCAAAGATCATTTGGGTGGGATGTGGGGGTGATAGAATGTGTTACTATGTGCCAGGAACTATGTTTAGTATTTTACAATTATTATCTCATTGATCTTTACAACAATCCTGGAAGCTAGGTACTACTATTATCTCTATTTTACAGAGGATGAAACTGAGGCAAACAGAGGTTAGGTGAATTTCACACAGCTAGAAAGTGTTGGCCAGGTTTGAACTCAGGTCTTCCATACCTTAAGCGTGGTGCTCTATCCACTGTACCACTTAGCTGCCAGAAAGTACTTTATAATTGTAAAGCACTATTTAAATATGAGCTACCATTATTAACCTTATATAAAATGAAAGTAAAATTAATGTTGTGTAATATAATTAATATAGAATTGTATAAAATAATTTCTCTGGTATTATATGTAAGATGCTATTATATTACAATACTATAATAACATAATGAAGTATCACAATCAAAATTTTCCCATAGAGCCCTGACTGACTTCATACAGAACCAATGTTTCAGGGAAAACAATTTAGCAGGGTCTATTCTATACTATGATGCAAGCTTAAGTTATTACAGCATTAGATAACTTATATAAGTCTCTGATATGGGAGATGAAGTACCTAGTACGAAGAAAAGAGAAAAGCTGGTAAGAAGGAGAAAGCTCCTCAACCACTTATCTTTGGATAGTTAATAAAGAAGCAATGGAAAGGTTTTTTTAAAGGCATGAATGAAAGAGACAAAGAACAAAAACAAAAGTAATTATTATGTTGTTAAATTTTTTGTATCTGAGTGTATTGTTGTATCTGAGTTTAGATCCATTTTTTGAATTGGGGATTTTATTCCTCATTTTCTTGGTTTATTCCAGTACTGCTATTGGCTAAGATTGTTACTAAGTCAATAATAAAAAACATATTTTAAAGACATCAAGAATAAAACAAGAGATATAAAGGAATTGGTACCATTAGTGAAATGAGAATTGTACCCATGTATCTCTTGGATACAAAAGCTAAGGCCTCAGAAAAGCCAGGAAGTTGGCAGAGTCCATTTTGCATGTTCCACTTCCTCTTTTTGCCCTCTTTGTGATGTTTTGGGGAGCCTCCTCCTCCTCAGAAGGCAGCAACACTCTCAGATCACCCTAGAATAAAAGAAAACGATCTGACTAAATTAAAGCATGCTCTGGTATTGATGAAATTTTAATTCTCCCAGGGGCACCTTCATTTTTTTAAGTACCTGAAGAAGACAATGCTTAACACAAAGGAATAATAATAATAGTTCATATTTATGTAGGCATTGTCTCCAGGAGGCCCCTGTTAAAATGTGCATATGCCACCTGAAAATGAAACACATTTACCCTTAACCATCATTAATATATCAGCATGGATTAGTTTATCTTTGCAGTCTTTCCTCACCACCCTGTGTGATACAAGAATTAATTTCCCCATTTTAAAGATTTTGTACGCTAATGGAAGACTATTTTAGGGTGGTGGAAGCAATGAAGGAAATAAGAAAGGAAACCAGTAGATGACCCAGTAGATGGAGCACCAACCAGAAAAACAAGTTAAAATATGGCCTCAGACACTTAGCTGTGTGATCCTAGGCAAGTCACCAACCTCTGAGTTCTTCAGTTTCCTCAACTATAAGATAAAGTTCATAATATTCCCTACCTCCTACTGTTGTTGTGAGGACCAAATACCTTACTAAATGCTTGCTCCCTTTCCTTTCCCTGGCAGAAAGAAGACTACATTAGCGCAAAGCATCTTTTCCTACACCCTTCAATCATACTCCGTTGGTAACTACCTACAGTCATGGATGTTGTGCTATGAAACACAGGCAAGGAAATATCCTGAGTAAAATTTCTACAGTCCAAACTTCATGTAAACACTCTAGTGGGTCAATGATACTACATATGAAGTTTCCACTTGGTTCTATATATATTTTTCCTATTTGATTTTATACTCACAATCTAATTTAAACTGGTGTGAATTTACCACTGATAAATAAAAGCATATTCATCCATTTATGTCTCAGTGAAGCTTGTATCAATAAGAGTAATATTTTCACATACTGTATGTATGTAAAATACAGTCCAGGAATATTAAAAATTAAAATTTAGTGAAAACACAGAACCCCAGAGATGGCAGCAGACTGAGCAAGCATTGGGGTAGCATTTCCCAGACTATGAGTCAACAGACCCAAAGCAATGAAAGAGATGTTGGATCCAATAAAACACTTGGTTTAAGCAGGAAGCCAAGAGAGCAGAATCAGGGAATAATGAATGACAGAGAACAAATCCAGCATTATATTTTCAATGGCTCTAAGAGTAATGTGAATTATGCAGGCCTGGGGGATGGGAGTCAACTTCATAGCAACCCCAAGTTCATCTCTGGATAGCCTAAACTCTAAGATGGCACCATAATCCAAAAAAACTGTGTAGACCTCTTGAGAAGAGAAAAGTTGTTTGATTCTCCAGGCACCTGAAAAAGTTTCCCCTTTTAGAAGACTCTATCCAGGATAGTACTTCAAGTCAAAGATGGAAGACAGAAGCCCATCAGAAAGGGAGGTTGGCTTAACTATTTGTGAATTTCCATATGAGACTTCTACATTATCTATTGGCTTAAATAAAAACTGTCCAAATTTTGATGTTTTGAGAGCTTCCTCATCTCTCTCAGAATCCTTGTCCTTCTTCAAAGCTCAATTTATGGGCTACTGCTACCCTTTTCCTACTTCTATTTTCCTTCTACTATACTCATTTGTGTAAATAATCCATTCCTGCCCCTACAAGACTTATAAGCTCCCAGAAATCATACTAATTTGTTTTTGTCTTTACAAACTTAGTAGCTCCATGTTAGGGTTCATAGAACTGAATTAAATCTATTCAGTTCAGAAATTGTTCTAAATGGTAGAATGCATCTTTTCTGGATCTTCACTCACCAAAATCAAATTTTTAAAAGTATATTATCTATATGTGGTACATTATAGTAGAAAGGGCCCTGGATGAGAAATACAAAAACCCAAAAGCTCTGCTATTCACTAACCACGTGAATTTGGAGAGGTCACTTAACTTGAGAACCATCATAGTGAAGAATAAATGTATTTGGAGTCAAAGAACCAAGTTTACATACTTTCTCTTCTACTTATTACCTGTGTGACCTTGGGCAAATCACTTAACCTCTCTGTACTTTAGTTTCCTCACCTGTAAAATGAGGTTGGACTAGAAGACCTCTGAGACCCTCTCCAACTCTAAATCTATAATCTCATATTTCTATGACCATCTTTCAGTCAATGGACTGAGTTTCTTCTTGTTAAATGGAAAAAATAATAATATGTGCTTCCTACCTCACCACATTGGTCTTAAGATGGAGGACAGAAATATGTAGTTCAATGAAACCATGACCTTATCAATGTGAATCTGACGATGACCTAGTCACGCCTTCTCATTTTGTGTGATTCTCTTGCATGTCCTTCCATATATCCTCTTTGAAAGATTACCCCATTGTGCATGGAAAGGATTGTCTCCTACATCTTTTAATATTTCTTAGTACTAGAGTACCTGGCCTATCTGTTATTCAGTCTTACTACATAAACAATATACCTCCTTTTATCATTGCAGGATTACAAAGTATAGGGTTTATGTGTTTCCTAATGATTGTATTTAGTGATTAGCAATACTTAGTAACTGATTGCTAAATAAGTGACTGATTAAGTTAATCTAGTTGCCCCATGAGTGGAAGACAGACCTGTATTCTGAGATGATTGAATGACTAAGTAAGGAGGCAAACCTCCTCAGGGATACCAGATGATTGTTCTTCTGCTCTTTGTTCTAAATATTGTCACCACTTTGGTGAAAACTATGTGGCCATTTTAATAATAAGCTGTTGTGAACACTATATTGTAATTTGCTGTGATAAGATGTAATGTTGTGGATGTTGTATCTTGATTTGTTGTGAATGTTTTCCTCTGATGTGTTATGGAATAGAGGGTTCACTACACTGTGTAATCAGCACCTTAAAAGCTATTCACAGTAGCATTCTTTTGGGAAGCTGCTCATGCATGACATTACATTATCATATGTTTATTTAATTATATATTCCAAAGAAATACTTCATAGATATATGAATATCTAAATTATCAATTTATTTTTTTCTTGTGTAGACAACTAGTCCACTCTTTTGAGTGACTATGAAACTCATATATAACTTCTTATATATGAAATAACATTTATATATATATATGTATGTATGTATGTATGTATATGTGTATACACACACACACACATAATGTGCACCATGAGTATTTTCATAGCCCTTTGGGTCATCCAAAATCTTGACTTTTTTAGAATTCATGAGATCATGGAATTCTATAATCCATCAGAATAATGTTACTGTTTAAAAGATGGGGTTTTGTGTCAGGAGGCAACATGGAATAATCAAGTGATATGCAATTGTCCTAATAACATCCAGCCTTGCTCTTATACTCTTATTTGACTTTAGGACCAGATCACCACCCCCATGTGATGTCTGTCCAAGATAGAGTTATTAATATACTAACTCAATTGTCTGTTCATTCACTCCTTCCGTATTCATTATCAATTTATTTTTTCCTTGTGTAGACAACTAGTCCGCTCTTTTGAGTGACTATGAAACTCATTGAATAGTCGTAGCTTGATGTGATCAACAAAATACTAACAAAAATACCTGGGAAAATCTGACTATGTGTGAGTGATTATAGCATCAGAAGGGAAGCAATGTCTGTTTAGTTTTTTAACCCACATGATAGGACTAATATTTATTAGTATTTTCCTAACACAACTTCTTCACCCTCACCCACTGCATGGAGTAGATCAAGGCTCTTCCTCCCTCCCTCCCCCAACAGAGATCAGTTTTTCTTAAAAGGAGAAAAAATATTTTCCCCAGGATCTGAGCAGTCTGTTAATGTTCCTCACATCACTCCCTAGTCATGTAAAAGCATAAAAAAAAAATCCCAGTCACAGACATTTGGTGCCCTTCTTACCTAGTAGATTTCTAAAGAAATTCTGAAGATTCAGAATTCTCTTCAGGGAAAAGTCCCCGACGGCAGATAAATACTCTGGGAAGAAGCCAACATGTAGAAGAGCTAGTGTTTCAATGATGATCCCTATCCTCAGATTACAATTTGAGACTTTGGTAAAGTCTCTAATTCTCTAAATATTTTAGAGAAATTTTTAAATTTCTTTCTTCAAAAAGAGAGAGGAAGGAGGGTTAATTTGGGGAAAACATAATGAGCTCTGTTTTGAACATGATGAGTTTGAGGTACCTATAGGAATATAGTTCAAAATATCCAGAAAGTAGCTGATGATCTCTGAATAAAGTATAGGACAAAGTTTATGGCTAGAAAGCTAGATATAGAAGTTATCTATGTAAAAATGATCATTCACCCCATGGGAGTAGATGAGGAACCAAGTGACAGAGTATATGGAAAAAAGAGAAGTGTAGCCAGGACAAAGTTTTAAAGTGAGCTCACAATTAGGGACCACAGAATAGATGAAATAAGGAGGCAGACAGGTAAGAAGAGAACTAAATCAAACAGTGACACCAGAACCTTAGAAAAGAGAATATCTAGCATGAGAAAAAAGTCAACAGTATCAAATGGTGTAGAACTCAACAGGGATACAGACAGATGTACTGGAGTTAGCTCTAACTGCCTTGAGAGAGAGATGATTGTTAAAGTATCAGTCAACTACCGGAAATTAGGGCTTGATTTATTGTTTTTATTTATTGTTGATTTAGAAATCAAGAAATCAATTAAGAAAGTGATGGAGAAATATCAGTAATGCAGATTAAATTTAAAAGTGTATTGGAGTAAAGACAGAGCTAAACAATTAGGAAAATGTTAATTGCTCATGGATAATAAAAATGACAACTATCTAAATTAACTTATTCAACGTTATAGCAGTCAAACTACCAAAGAATTATATTTTAGAGCAAGAAAAAATATAATAACAAAGTTCATTTGGAAGAAAAAAAGGTCAAAAATATCAAGATGATCAATTTTAAAAGTGTGAAGGAAGGTTAACTAGAAGTACCTATAGTATTGCAAACTATATTACAAAGCAAGAATCATCAAAAATTGTTTGGTACTGCAAAGAAAGAGTGGTAGATAAGCAGGATAAATTAAGTACACCATACTTAGTAATAAGTGACCATAGTAAAATAGTGTTTGACAAACCCAAAGATCCAAGCTTCGGAAGCAAGAACTCACCATTTGACAAAACTTATTGAAAAAATTAGAAAGCAGTTTGGTGGAAACTAGACATAGACGAGTAGTTCATTTCATAAGCCAAAATAAGTCAAAATGGGTTAAAAAATGACATAAAAACCATAAAGGGCAATACATAAGTAAATTAGGGGAGCATGGAAAAATTTACCTGTTATATCTAAGGAAAAGGTAAGAGTTTATAATTAAACAAGAGATAGAGAGGATCACAAGAAGTAAAATCTACAATTTTGATTACATGAAATTTAAAAGGTTTTGTGCAAATAAAACCAATGGAGGCAAAATTAGAAAGAAAGCTGTTTACAAAAGTCCTGAAAGAGGACTTTACTGCAAAGACGTTCTGGAACTTTACTGTTCATTTGTATTTGATTTCTCAGACAGAAGCTTTGTCTGTTGGTTTGTGTTACTTTATCAGACAGAAAGTGAATTGAGATGATAGTGCTGGCAACGTGTGTAAATATTGTTGTAGCTCTGTTAAGCTTTGTCTTCCTAGAAACAGAAACTTTGAAGAGCTTGGAGTAGAGCAGTAAGCTGAGGTATAAAAGAGGAGCAGATAGCTGTCTACGTATGAGTCCAGGTAAGAGCTGGGGTTGGTTAACCCAAAGTCAGATGAGTTAAAATGAAAAAAGCCTTTATTTGGGTACTAAGTGCTGGCTGATGATATTGTAACTTACTGTGACTTGGGGGCTGATAGTGTTTGTCTTTTCTTCTACCCCTTAAGGATGATTGGAAGCCTTGAATCAAGATGGAAGATGACTTTACTTGGGTATCCTATATTAATTGAGGAGATTGTAACTTACTGAATTACATGTTTTCTTTAAGACTATAGTATGTGACCACCTTAGCAATAAGTTGTTATGTTATATTGTTGTGAATGTTG
The DNA here is from genome assembly GCA_028646575.1 of Pseudocheirus occidentalis. Classification (NCBI taxonomy): domain Eukaryota; kingdom Metazoa; phylum Chordata; class Mammalia; order Diprotodontia; family Pseudocheiridae; genus Pseudocheirus; species Pseudocheirus occidentalis. The sequence goes on from CM053595.1 coordinate 135,559,686, forward strand.
TGCTTTAGATTCTTGAATATTTTGCTTTAGTTTATTGCTGAATAAATAGTTTATTATACTATGCAATTAGATCCTTGAAGTCAGCAGTTCTCAACATGTGGGACGCGATACCTTTGGGGGTAGAACGACCCTTTCACAGGGGTTGACTAACTGATGGTCTTATGAACCAAGACACCACTCTATCCGTAGCTGGGCAGGTCTGCCCACATGCAGATATGCCCACATACAAGTATTAAAGGGTCAGGCATTAGGAAGTTTGAAAACCACTGCTTAAAGTTATTCACAGCAGCAATCCTCAAGAGAGTTGCTCATGACTGGCCTTACAGAGAGGAAGACAAAAGTGGGAGAGAGAGACTGATCCAAAATGCAAACACCCAAAACATGGGGTTCAAGGGAACAAGTAGAGGTATTAGACTTTACAAGAAAAAGGTAATCTCTGAGACTGAGGCAAATGAGGAAAGGATGAGGGAAAACATAGAAGAGTTTTGAGTTATAGAGGAGGAGGAAAAGATGAAGCTCTTGACAAATTCAATTTTCTCAGTAAAGTAGGAAGAGAGGGCTTTTGCTGAGGAGGATTCAGTGGAGAGCAGTGCAAAAGTATTAAACAGAGAAGAGAAGATTTTGATTAGTCAATATGTAGTGTGTGATACAAAGTCAAGGACAAATGGAATATGATGCAATGGTGAGGATTCAGTTTAGATTAGATAACATTAATTTGTAGTGAACTCAGAGGAAATTTTTTTACTTCACACACCATCATTCAGGAGTCTAGAAGTAAAATTGGAAAGGATGAATGGTAGGGGTGATACACAGTTGAGATTTGGGAAGGTGTGATCAGTAGAAAAAAGTGTAAGGGGGGAGGACTATCCATAATTCATCTGGTTAGCTATAAAGAAAAGGCTGAAGGTGAGAACGTTTGGGTCAGAGAAGGGATAACAAACTGGAATAACATGTAGGAGGTGAGGGTCTTAGAGTCACGATGAGCATAAAGAATAGGTTTAGAAGGTGCAAGCCTAATGGTAAGTGGAAGAACATGAGAATATCATGTTCAGTTAACCTAATTTCAGAATTTAAAATCATAGATATGCAACTTTTTGGAGTCTAAAGTGTTACTTCACTTTTTGTAGATGTAGTAGAATATTTTAAGTTCTTGCTTGAATATAACATAAGACCTCTGAGTAGCATTTAAGTCTTTGTCTTCTTTGATTTCTTAATCTTAATATTTTTCACCATCCTCTCCTATGGCCACCTTTGCACTGATGTTATAAGACATCAAGATATGTCAGCTAGATCTAGAATATAAGATCCTTGAGGACAAGAACTAATTCATTTGTTACCTTTTTGCACAATGCCTGGCACATAGTATATACTTAATAACTGTGTTTTTGATTGTCTGATAAGTTTCAATTTTCCTCATGGTGATATTTTTGCTCATAAGTCATTCAAGATGAGATGACCAAGAAGTAAGGATGCAAATGTGCCTTAAAAATCAGAAATAGGCTATAAAAATGTACAGTATTATTTATCTGTCAAAATATGCCTTTTTATGATGGGCACTTTTGAGCAATATTCTTAGATCAATAGGCCATGGAAATATTGTCAACATTGTACCTAGATTTTAGCAATGCATGTGACAAAGTGTCTTAGAATTGTAAACAAAATGGAGAAATGTGGCCTGGAGAACAGTACAAGAGGTTTTATTCTGATTTGGCTAAACAACTGTGTTCAGAGTATTACCTCAGGATTAATATCAATGTAAAAATATATTTCTACTGACTACATCATGAGAGAGTAGTGAGTTCTCCATCTATGGAAGTGTTCAAACAGATACCAAATATTATCATTGTATTACCACAATTGGGGAGACAAGATAATTTATTTTCTGAACACTAATAATGCTGATACCAATAACTTTGGCAATGAAATCTGTCTCTGTCTCACTTTGAAGTTCCTTGTTGTTGTTGTTCATCCTTCATTTTCAAAGAGGACCAATGGCATCACAGGGTGATGCTTTGACTTTCAAGTGAATGATTTACGTGAGCCGGAGTTGCGCAAAGTTGTCAGGCTCACTCTCTCTTCCAGTCATCAAAGTCCAGAGGTAAGACAAAATTCAAGATAACTGGTGATGGCCCACGATCTGGTGGATGACCTTAGCATCTTCAAGCTCTAAGAACTCCACAGCACCTGCTTCAGCTACCTTTATGATTATTGGAATAAGTTGTTCACATCCACCCATTCCACCAGTCCTGACAAGCTTGGGGTAGACATCACCCTAATCCACCAATAGATTGCTTGTAACCAATATGTAACAGCAAAGACAGTCCAAGATTATGGAGTAGTGATTCTAAACTGACCCTTGCACTACAAAGCTGCCTCTTTTGTCAATGGGGAGTGGCAGGGAATAGAGGAGCACAGTTTTGGTGAGTCTAGTTATGGAGTTGCAGGGGAGGAAGGAGGAAGGGTCCCTGAAAGCCTATTTGTATTTCCTAGTGCTATTCATTTTCCTTGGTGAGTCTTACACAGAAGGCTTTATTGCAACCTACCTAAAGTACACCATAAAACAAAGTGTTCAAGTAGTGATGAAATTGTACCACCATGATTGGTCAACAATAGCAATGAACTTAATGATACTTTCTCAGCATTTTCCTTTTCCCTCTAGCAGACTTGACCAGAAGTAAGAGATCCTGGCAGTACCCTGAATAAAGGATTTAAACTTCAAGTAGAGTTTGCCTAGGTGGTATCAAAGGGTCCTTTCAACTCTGAGATTCTGCAATTCTATGATTTATATTTGAGGCTTCCCCATACTACTCTGCAGAGCACATTTTAAACATACACAGTCCAATAAAATGTAAACTAGAGGAGGGAAAAGTGTTTGTATCAACCCAAGCATGTTTCCATTTGCATTGCTATGGCCTCTTCAGCTAAAAATGTGATTTTTTTTTTACAACTTATGCATTTTAAATCCTAAAAGACACATTTAGAAAGTGTTCCTCCTTAGCACTTCTTCAGTCTTATTTTGAGATCAAAAAGCCTGACAGATAGGCTCTAACCTTTTCAAACATTACTGTAAAAGGTTGTTTTGTTATAATTTTACTTTTCCCAAAAAAAACCTCAGTGTCTTCATTCATCAGCCTCTACAGCAGTCTTACCAAGAACCAACTTCAAATTTTAAAAAGTGTGATTGTTGCTGATTGAAAAAGGCAAATCGCTGATGTTTCGGAGGCTGCTCAGGCTAGGCACCCAGAATTTTGAATGTCTATCCAAGACTCACATGAATGCTTATGATATGCCATCTCACAAGAACAAGACCAGTAAAATATGTTTCTCTTGCTCTTCTGTCAGATTCGAGCCCATACCAAAACCGTAAAATATCAAGATATATGAGTGCTTTGAGAAAAAAACATGAAGTTAATCAAACTCTTTCTCTCTCACCTATGTTTTAGTTTAATTTCCTTCTACTCCATTCCAACTTAATCAGATTCGGTTTTTACTTGGTGAGCTGGTGACTTCTGTAGCATAAGGGTCTCAGTATTGCTATTTTCCACCACGAGAATCAACTGACCATTTTTGCTAAGGATCGTTGGAAATGACTTAGGAGTAGGGGTGGTGGAGGATCCCGGAGAGTCGAGAATCTCTTCTGGATGGTTTTCTTTCTAGTTAAGCTATATTCCTCCCAATAGCAGAAGACTAGGTGCCAATATAAATTTAGTCTTTTCTGTTTCTCCTGTAGTATCCTGTCAAAGTAAATAAGGCTGCTTTGCATTAGAACTCAAAAATTTAATTGGAAGAAAATGATGAGTCACTCGAAGTAAGGTAAACCAGAGCTGGTGCAAGCTAGCACACCAAATAAAACGACAATTAGGAAAACTCTGAACACACTCAGGTACACGCATGTGCACACTTACACACAGTCACAAATACACTCATTTGCATGTGCTTTGGAAAAGTGATCCACTTTCCCAAAATGTGAAAATAGCTACTCAAAATTTTTTTTCACGATAAAGACTATGCTGATAAGCATTGCTTTTCATTTACACATTTAAATGTAATCAAGAGGGAAGACTATTGTTGCTTACTTAGCTTCCTCTACATAACCTTGCATGGATCTTCAGGAGCCTCTTCTCCATGAGAGATCATTGAAAGAAACAGCTGAAGTGCAAGTATTAAAAGGAAACTCAAAAGAAAAAAAAGAAAAGAAAAAACACTTGTCATTTCCTTAAAGAATTAAGGTCATTTAATTTTGTTTTAATTCTACCTTCTTTTATTTCCTTCCACTTAGTAATACCAAGGCCATGTCACCTGCCCACAATGGAAACATTTAACTTTTTTTTTAATGTGGTACAGCTTTAAATGTGGTCATAAAGTTTTGACCCCCATAATGATTAAATATGTGATTTAATGTGGTTTAATTACCATAATGTGATTTAATTAACTTTAACTTAAAGCACTTTACAAACAAAGAATCACTATCCTCATTCCAGAAAACATCTTAAACTGGGATAAACTAGGTTAATGTGGTTGCTTCAAACCTCTGAAACATCAGTAATTAGCTTTCTGGAAGTTTAAGGAGCAAAACCAGCTCTTAGAAAAATTGGGGAATTGATGAAGAAGCCATATGACTCTTTGTACCTGGTATTCTTACACCATGTTTGAAGGCAGGGGGCTGTGATTTAAATGCTAACTTCTGGTTCTTCCTGCCTGTATCACTGTGAACAAATCACTTAACCTCTGGGTCTGTTTCTTACCACGTAAAATGAAAAGATTGGACTAAGCAGCTAAGATTCCTTCTAGCTCTGGAGTCAACATTGTTTTGATATCCTCATATCTCCCTTTACATTCATTTTCTTAGCTATTCACACATTTCCTGTTTCATTCCCACATCCCTCACAGCTTTACCCCCTACAAATTCTAATGCTAGCCAATTCACCCTTACAGTACCTCTCTTAACTATACCATTCTCCCAAACTAGCATGCCATACCCTGGACATCTCCCTTGTCCATTTTCTGTGATCTTTCTTAGCATAACCTTATTTAATAATGATCTAATTCTAATTGGATAAACAAAACCATGGAAAGTGTGCTGGTTTTAGAGTCAGATGACCTGGGTTCAAATCCTGGATCTGTCACTTATTAGCCATGTGATCTTGGCAAGTCACTTAAACTCTCTGGGTCTCTGCTTTCTCATCTCGAAAGAAGGGAGAACAAACTAGATTGCCATGCAAGTTCCTTTCCTGCCTTATACCTATGATCTTATGATCCTCTACATTTTTTGTGAGTTTATCCTATTAGAAGTTATTACTATGCTAGGCCTATATCCCAAAGAGATTAAATAAAAGGGAACATGAGTTATTTGTACAAACACACATATTAACTCTTTTTTGTGGTGACAAAGAATTTTAAGTTGAGAGGATGTCCATCAATTGGTCAATGGATGAACAAATCATTACATATGACTGTAATGGAATACTATTGTGCTATAAGAAATGAAGAGCAGGATAGTTGCAAAAAAACCTTGCAAGACTTATTCATATGAACTGATGCAAAGTGAAGTGAGCAGAACCAAGATAATATTGTATACAGTAACAGCAATATTCTAAGCATGATCAACTGTTAAAGACTTAACCACTCTCATCAAGACAATGATCCAAGACAATTCCAAAGACCTATGACGAAAAATGGTATCCACCTCCAAAAAGAAAATTAATGAAATCTGAGTGCAAATTGAAACATACTTTCTTTATTTTTTCTTGGATTTGTGTATATTTCTTTTACAACATGGCTAATATGAAATACATTTTACATGACTTCACATGTGTAACTGATTTCATATTACTTGTCTTCTTGAGGGGGAAGGAAAGGGTAGAAGTCTGGAAGAGAATTTGGAACTCAAAATTTTAAAAATGAATGTTAAAAACCTTTGTGGGGCAGGTAGGTGGTGTAGTGAATAGAGCACTGGCTCTGGAGTCAAGAGGACCTGAATTCAAATCCAGCCTCAGACACTTAACACTTACTAGCTGGGTGACCTTAGGCAAGTCACTTAACCCCAATTGCCCTGCCTTCCCCCTCCAAAAACAATCACCATGTAATTGGAAAATATTTAACTAAATAAATTTTTAAAAAGAAGTCATTAGTGTGTTTAAAATAATGTCATACGTAACCCCCTCCCGCATGTGGGACATATGAATTGAAGAATATTGGAAACATGATGCCTTTTTTTCCAAAGAGTGAATAATGGAATTTCAGGCACAGTAGCACACCAAACAATGAGGGAAGAAATAATTTAGGGCACAAGAGTCTTTTACTTGTCACCTTTCAAAACATACCATATAAATGTCTGCTAACTTGATCAATATATAGGTCCAGCTTTACTAATAATAACATTTTTTTTATTGAACCTCTGAGTTCATTATTACATGGAACTCCTAATGATGAAACTCCTTCAATCAATGCAGGTCAGCATCTTCTCTACAATTTTAATCTTACTGAGTTATTTGGAGCACTAAGATGGTAAGGTACTTGTTCAGAATCACACAGTTAGTGTGTCCAAGGTGGGAACAGAACTCAGATCTTCCTGTTGCTAAGTCTGGTTCCCTGTCCACTATAAAATGCTATCATTTGGGGTAAGTATTATTGTCTCCACTTATAGCTAAAGAAAACTGTGGCTTGGGAAGATTAATTGATTTATTGTCCCATATTAATCAAAGTAAGGAAGTGGAACTAAAACTCATGTATTCTAAGTCCAATGCTATTTCCACTATACTATGCTACTTCTAGTTAGAAATTATAAGCAAGATTTATTTAGAAGTTGAAGGTTTGCAAAGAACTTTGCATATATTCTCATTTGAGACCCACAACAATACTGTGAAATAGGTGATAATATTATCCTTCTTTTAATAGAGGTGTAAAATTAGTTTGATAGAGGTTGAGTTAAGTAACTTGCCCAGGACACACAGCTAATAAGAGTGTGAAGCAGGATTTGTGTTCAGATTTTCCTGACTCTGTTTCCAGTGCTCTATCCATTTCACTACCTACGTGTAACAGCAATAACCCCTCAAAATTCAACCTATTATGCATGTTACAGAATATGGCTGGTAGGGTAGGAAGGAGTAACAATAATGTAGACATTGCTGGGTCAGGGGCCATTGAGCAAGGACTTCTTGTGCTCTGAGGCCATCATATAGGCGTTGGAAAGACTTGACAGGAACTATGAAAGAGGTGAACAGGACTTTGGTAGCCCAGGATTTAGTACAGTGCCTGATGTTTATTGATTACTGACCACTTGGTTCATAGTATCAGTGATCAAGTTTATACTCTAGTCAGTACAGAGTAATTGTTCCTAAAAATTCAAGAAGTTGTCAGGTGGTACAGGGTGGCAGATTGGCCCAACAACAGACTGTCATGGTGAAAACATGATATGGAAGACAGTGGAGCAAACAGAACATGTCCATATTCTGGTACTAAAAGAAGTGTGCATGGAACTCAGAAACAGAAAACAGAAATTCTAAGTACTAGCAGTCAACAGCTAAAAAATGGAAGCTAAAACTTTAAGGACTCAAAGCAACGCAGTGAACAAAATAAACAATTCAACATCACTCAAAACTTTACTCTAGAGGCTTAAGAAGCAAAGAAATTAAAGGAGAAAGAAAATACTCAAAGAAGAAAGATGTGAAACATTTCTGGTCATCTACATAGTCAAAAAAAAAAACCCCAGCATAATGAAAATACAATTTGGCTCAAACATGAAGTAGGCCACATACATACTGTTGATATAATGAATGACAGAACAGTTACATCAAAAAAGGGAGCTGAAATATAAGTTTTGGAGAGGACTCTGGGAAGATGGCACAGTAGGTCAGAAAACTTTCAGCTCTCCAAATTTCCTCCACAATAAAAAGACAGAATGTTACCTCAGAGGGAATGCAGAGTAGCAGAAATAAACAAAAGTCAGGGTAAAACAGTTGTACTCCTAGCTCAATCTCAGAAGACCCCAGGAAAAGACCCAACCTCAAGAGGTGGAGGTATGACCTGAGTGAAGCACAAACACCTCCAAGCTGACTCTTCAGAATCAACAAACAACAAGCCCTGTGCACATCCAGGGTCAGGAGGCAGCCTCACTTATCTGGAAGACAGTGTGGGGGTCTGATGGCCCCATGGGAGACTGGAGGACCTTCCACTATCCCGAGGGAAACCAAGCACAATTGTGCTGATGCCTTGAGGGAGGAGCTAGCCCATACCTGTTAAGTGTGGTAGCAGAGTCACAGGACCCTACTGGTTGTGGGCACTTGCAGGAGAGCAGAGTACCTGGTTTCATTTCCAGGGCAGAGAGGACAGTAGTTTGTAGCTACTTGAGGGACACCAGGGAGCAACCTCATTTGTGGAACAGTGAGGTTGGGAGCCCTAGCTATGGCTTAGGAGTGGAGAGGAGAGCCCAAGTGTGGGCCTAGAGGTAGACCTTAGAAAATAACAGTAAGAAGGACCCGAGGCTTGAGGAATCATTTCTCATACTTTAGGACTACAACTTGATTACACTGATGGCTACTAAAAACAAAATAGATACACAAATAGATAGATAAATAAATCAATATGAGTAAGGAAAGCAGAAAGAACCCAACAATCAATAGTTACTATGGGGATAAAGAAATTCTGGATTCATATTCAGAGAAAGATAACAGAGCTTTAAAAAAGCCACTCCTTTTACTCCTTTTACAATGAGCAATGTCACATGGTTCCAATCACAAAAAGAGTTATTGGAAGAACTTCAAAAGGACTTTAAAAATCAAATGAAAGAGATTGAGAAAAAAGTAGACGAAAAATGAGCAATTGAAGAAAATCAAGAAAATTATAAAAAGAAAGTCAACCAGTAGGTAGTACAGTAGATAGATCACTGATCCTGGAGTCAAGAAGACCTGAGTTGAAATCTGGCCTCAGACACTTGACACTTACTAGCTGTATGACCCTGAGCAAGTCACTCAACCCAAGAAAAAAAGGAAAGTCAACCAACTTGAAATAGAGAATCAAAAACTTAAGGAAGAAAATAATTCCTTGAAAACTAGAATCAAGCAAAGGGAAGAAAATAACATTCTAACATACCAAAAAAAATAGTAAAACAAAATCAAAACATGAAAAAATGGAAGAGACTATGAAACATTTCATCATAAAATAACTGATCTGAAGAATATATCAAGGAGAAATAATATAAGAATAGTTGAACTACCTAAAAATTATGATTAAAAAGGAATCTTGATACAATATTACAAGAAATTATCAAGGGAAATTGTCCTGAAGTTCTAGAACAAGAAAGCAAAGCAAAAAATAGAAGAAAAAAAACCTACTAATCACCACCTAAAGAGATCTCAGGAGGAAAACTTACAGGAATATCATAGCCAAATTTCAAAGATCCCAGGTTAAGGAGAGAAAAAATGGAAGCAATAAGGGGAGGGAAAACAATCTAAATGTCATGGAGGTACAATATGGATTACACAAGACCTAGCAGTTACTACATTGAAGAACTGTAGGTCTTAGAATACTAAATTTTATAGAGCAAAAAAGCTGCAATTACAAACAAGGGTAACTTACCCAGTAAAGTTAAGTATAATTCTGAATGGGAAAAAAATGAACATTTAACTAACTGAAAGACTTTCATATATTTGTGACAAAAACAGCAGAACTTAAAGGAAAATTCAACGTGTAACATCCAGAAGAAATGTAAGTTCATATTAAAGACCAATTTTGAGGGACTTAATAAGGTCAAATTGTTTACATCTTATATGTGAATGTATTATCAGTACTCTTATGACTGTCATCATTATTTGGATAATTTGAAAGAATGACTTGGGCAGAATGGAGTATGATGGGGTGATTCTAAAAAAAACTCTGGAGAAAGAGATAAAAAAGGAGTAATTATCTCATAGAAATGAAGCATAAGAGGGAGGAGCCAAGATGGCGGCATAGAAGCAGCAAGGATCAGCAGCTCCTGCATGGCCACCTTAAATACACATAAAATCAATAAATTTTACTGCTCCAAAATCCACAGAACTGCAGAAAACACGTCCCCCGCTGAAGACAGTTCGGCAGGAGGAACCCATCGCAGCAGGTCTGGAGCCAAGGCCAGCAAAAGCGGCCTGACCCCAGGGCAGTGGGGAGAAGCCGCAGCCGGCAGCCAGAGCCATTCTAGCACTAAAGACTAAAAAGTGAATCTGAACAAATTCAAGAGCGACAGAACCCACAGAACCCACGGAGAGACTGAGTGAGGCGGATTCCCAGCCCAGGAGAGGGCCTACTTAGGTTGGGGTAAGAAGAACACTGAGCTCAAGGAAGCCACATCAGCGTGGAGCAGAGAGCAGAGAAGAGCGGACTGAGAAAAAAAGTTCCAGCCAGGCATCCAGCAGACTCACCCAGCCTGAGAGATTTCCAGCCAGCTCACCAGAGGACGGAGAATCATCTAACCAGGTAGGAAAAATCTCGGGGCTCATAGGAGCAGCAGCAAGTTCTATGGGGGAAATCTGGATGTTTGAACTTATACACCCATACTGCCAGAAGCCAAGATGGAGGAATAAAGTTTAGTGGCTCCTCTAAATCCCTCCCAGAACAAGAGAAGTCTGGAATTAAATGTTCTAATCAAAGTAAAAACTTGAATCAGGGGAAGCGGCCCAAGGCAGGG
>CM053595.1:135570845-135587196 GCA_028646575.1 Pseudocheirus occidentalis
CAAAAAAAGATTCTAGAGTTTTATTGCTGTTTTTATTTTGCTTCCTTTTCCTCATGTTGGCCAGTCAATTAATTGGTTGGTTTTTTTAAGCTCTGTGAAACTCTGCTTCCAAGGGGGGAAGCTCTGTTTCAAATCGCTGGGGTTTTCCCAGCTGCCAGAGCTATTAGGGGGATGTTGCACGTCCCCCTAGCTTTGGCTTGCTGAAAGTGCACCCCAGGACCACCACCCAAGACCTCGATCCAGATCCAGGCCGCTCAACACAAGAGCACTTGGCCCTGATGAATCGATTCAGCCCTCCTGTGGAGTCCACAGGCCAGGTGCTCTGAAGCAGCCTGGTGGGGACTGCCGCGGGTTCCAGTAGTTCCCTTCCCCCACTGCTTCCTTCCCCGTGGGCAAATTGGCCAAACTGCTTTAACTCCCCCAAATTAATTTTCAAAGTTCCACTTTCTCTAACCGTCTCTTACCAGGATTTTAAGATCCCCTCAGGCGGGTGCTTTAGATCTCCTCTGAAGTAGACTCAAGCTGCAGCTTGGGAGGCTCACTCCTCCTGGCCGCCCTGGGGCCTGGCCTGGCCGCAGCTTCGGTTTTGGCCTGGGCTGGTCTCTGCTCCGGTGCGAGCTGCCCCTCTCTCACCCTGTTCCTCACGCCTTGGCAGATGTGGAGGTGCTGGAGGCTGTAGAACCTCTGAAGACTAGCTGTGGCATGGCTCAGCTCAGCTCAGCTCAGCTCCTTCCCACTGCCCTGGGCCTGGCCGCGGTCTTGGCTTCAGGCCGGGCCAGCCTCTGCTCCCCGCTGCCATGCTGTGCCCCTGCTGCTGAGCTGCCTTCAGCGAGAGATGTGTTTTCTGTATTTTTGTGTGAGTCTGAGAATCCTAGACTTTGTCTGGGCTCATACTTTTATGGGTGTTTAGGGTGGTGGTGTGGGAGCTGCGGGACCTTGCTGCTTCTATGCTGCCATCTTGTCTCCGCCCCCCAGCATAATTCTGAATAGCAAAATATAGCACACCCTCCTTATATAAGACAGAAGCATATTATTCAGATACCAGCAAGCCAAATCCCAACACCAGAAAACTGAATTCATCATAGCAACAAAGAAATCTATTTACAATAACTCTATAGAGAGCAACACCATCCCAAAGCCTTCCCACAAACAAACACTCACAAGCCTGGCTGTCTCCTTGCCTGCATCCCCTCTCTTCCACCATACTAACTGCTCTGACTCCCAGCTTCCTCTGGGCTCTACTCTACCATTTCTGTTCTACCCATTCAGCAAACTCCTCCCACCACAAGGTTCATGTGATTACATTCGGCTTATTAAGGGGCAGGGAAGATCTTCACATCATTATTATAATTATAAACCTACTTCAACAATTTTATTTTTCTTTCTATTTACTGCTATGTAATAAATACATCCTCCATTTAGGATAATAGAATCCAAGAGATGTGGGAGACCTCAGAGGCCATCTTTTATAACTTCCACATACCTGGGAAAGAATGCTCTTGACTATGGCTCCAACATGGTATCACGCAGCCTTTGCTTGAAGGCCTTGGGAGAGGGGGAACTTGTTACTGTGGATGGATACAATTCTACTTTTGATTAGTTCTAATTTCTAAGAAGATTTACCTTTAATCAAATATAAATCTGTATCCTTACAATTTTGTCCCAGTACTATTAGTTTCGACCTCTGGAACTAAATTATAATCCCTTTTACCACTGATAACCATTCAAATATATGAAGACTCCCACTTCTGTGCTTCCTAAGTCTTTTCTTCTAACTAGATACTTCTATTTCCTTCAACATCTTCATATTATGGAAAGACTGAATAGTAGTTTGGTGTTTCTAAGTAGAGATAGTGAGTATAGTTTTGGGGGAAGAAGTTTGGTGATAAAAGAAAGGAAAGACAGAGGATGGTAGGTCAAGGACATAACAAGAATGATGGGAGGCATCTATCCGTCTCTTTCCATCTATCTCTCTGTTTGTCTCTATCTATCCATTCATCTATCTCTCCGTCTGTCCTCTATCCCTCTACCCTTTTATGTCTCTTTCTCTCTTTCTCAGAATGGGAAAGACTTAGCATAGTGCCTGGCATGTGCTAAGTGCTTAGTAAAAATGTTGGCTGACTGATTACTTATTGATTGACTATATGAGAGAGAAATGAGATATGATAATCAATGGTTCTATATTGAGGAAAAGATGGGCTCAAAAGGGGCTAGGGAGAGAGATTTAATTTCCTGTAAACTCGTGTACAAAAAAGAAAGGAAAAAAGTTCAGGTCATGGTCCCATGTTAAGAGACTTTGGAGAAGCAAGGAAATCCCATGAAAGTTAAGAGGCAGGTAATGAACGGCTTGATTAACTTTGTAAACTTCCAGGGAATTAGCCCCACTACCTTCTCACTTTTTCAATCTGTCATCCTTGTGTGTACTCCCCATGTTTTGGACAGTATCTTGCTAAGGTATCACCCCTTACAGGACAACTTACCTTTCCATTAAGCTCCTTCAATAACTGATATAAATTATTTCAAATATGCTTAGCTACTGATCCTACCATGACCAAGAAAGTTAAAATGTGTCAGGTGTTATCTCCTTATTTTATCTTTCTCAGCAAAACATTTTGAGATCATTTAGATGAAAGATGTGGTATGAAAACAAACGGGTTTGAAATGGCATAGGCTATAAAATGTTATAAAAGATGAAGAAAGTGGGTCACCTTATGTTTTTGGCGTGGATCCCAGAGAAAGACAGAGAAATAAACTTGGATGGGGGTGGGAGGGTGAAGGGCGATTTGCAGTGTGCAAATGAAATAGCTGAGAACCAGGGACACAAATATTTGGGAAATTAGAGGAATAACCTTTCAAGTCTTGTTGCATGACCTTTTGTCACTTGCCAAAGACACTTTCTAGTTGACAACAAACAACCCAAAGTTCATTGAAAACAAAATGGTTTTGTTTTTTGGTTTTTTTGAGTGCTGAAATGGCCCAATGGGAGTATGGGTGTAGGTGTGGAGAGATATGGGAGGAACATATTGTAATTGTGATGTTTCTTCTAAAAAAAGTCGCTATTCAAAAAAAGAAGCTAAAGGCTGCAAATACAATGACTTTAGTGCATGAGCTTCTGGTACTTCACCTGTCAAACTTTGCTCTAGTGTATTTCTGCATTCATATCATGAACTCTTCAGAAGCCTATCACATTCATCTCTTCCAAGCCTAACCCGTTTTAAATCACATGTATTCCCAGTATTGCTGAAATTATATGCTTTGACCTTTAGTACAAGAACAAATATTACTAGACAGTCCATTTTTTTCCCTGACTCCTTGGATGTCACATAAGTCAGGACACATATAGACACAAATATGACTACATGTATCTATGTCTCAACTAATGCCCAACATGTCTATTCTCAAGCTAATGCTTTATTCATCTAACTAGCTTCCTTAGGGGTTCTTAATACACACGTGGCATATTGGAAAGAGCAGTGGATGAGGAGATGGGAGTGCTGGGTTATAATCTCTATTCTGACACTAACTCATTTTGTGACCTTCCATAAGTCATATCCCTTCTCTGGGCGTTAGCTTCCTCCACTATAAAAGGAAGAGTTTAGAATAGATGATCTATCTTTAAAGCTTCCTCTGGCTCTAAAGACTGGAGTATTCTAACATCAAAAGGGATGTTAAAACTCAATAAGCCTAGAAAGAGAAAGAATAAATGGGAACATTATTTATTGCTTTTCTAGGCTCAGCAAATACCATCTTGAAATGATAATAGCCTCTGATGAAGAAGTTTTTCAATTAGATAAAATAAACCATTAAATTGAGAACAGAAGTGACAACATAGTTACAATCTTCTAATTTGCTTATTGGTGGAACATTAGCCTCAATGACTATCTATTTTATATTTATATATATGATTTTATGTTTTGCTATAAAACAGTATATAACTAATATAATAGAATGGCTGCAGCTATACTTTTCCTTAGCATGTCTCTTCAGTGGAGCATGTGGTGGGACCTGTTTCTCTATAAAGGCTTAGGCTAAGCACTTGTAGATTCTTCCTCATTCTCCAACTTGTCTTCAAGGTAAATAGCATGTGGCTATGTGCACTGGTTTCCCCCCCTTTACAGGGTCTTGGAGGTGGTAGTGATGAGAACTGACTACATGATATCTTCCAGTGAACTTTAAAACTATTTGTAGAATATTTTATATTATAGCTACATTCCTTTATGGCTGTACTCACTATTTGCAGGGAAACTATATAAAGGTAATTAAATTTCATTGCATATACAGAATCATATTTTCTTTCTCCTTTCTTTTTCTTTCAATATATAGATATGCACAGAACACATAGTATATATATATATGTATTTACATGTGTGTGGGTATTTAGAAATAAATAGAAACTCTCTTTTTTGACAGTCTATCAGCCAAACTCTCTGTAAGAATTCAAAGTCCACTAATTATTGAAATTCGTAGTGGTGGCCCTGCAGTGCTCTGAGGTCTTAAAGGGCCTTTAGCATAATCAAACAAAAGATAAAATTTTGTTCCATATGTTTAAGTCAGGGGTCAGCACACTATAGCACGTGGGGGTGAGGCTACTGGTTTTTGTGCAGCAAGAGAGCCAAGAATAATCTTTATATTTTAAGTTTTATCATATTTAAAGAAGTAGAAACCATTCTTAACTGGGGCTATATGAAAAAGAGGCTATGATTGTGGTGGACCTTTAGGCTGCATTTTGTGTATCCCGCCCCCTTGGGGGTTTTCTTGTACATGTTCTCAGGTCATTATCTTCTTTAGAATTTGTGTTTTGAACTTCCTTGTCACCATACTAGCTTTTTTTTTTTTTTTGCAAGGCAGTCAGGGTTAAATGACTTGCTCACAGTCACAGAGCTAGAAAGTGTCCATTGTCTGAAGTCGAGTTTGAACTAAGGTCCTCTTGATTCCAGATCTTCTATCTATTACTGCACCACCCAGCTGCCCCAACCATAGTAGCTTATAGCCAACTTCTTTTTTTGTTGTTTGTTCATCTTTTAGCCTATTTCTTGACTTTGGACTTTGTGTTAGAATCTGACTCTGCTTACTCCTGGGGCTGGAGGGAATGTCTGACCTGAGCTTCTGTCTTTTACAGTCTTCTGTTGATTTCACAGTTTGGTCTAGGAGCCTGGAAGATTTCAGTACTTCTAATGTGGTGTGTTCTGGAGAGTGGTGTGATCACTGCCCTTCTGTTCTATACTCTGGTCCTCACGCAGAAGGGCCTCTGCTCCCTTGTGACCATGAGTGCTACTTTCTGCCCTGGAATTGGGTAATGGGTAACAGAGCTGCCAAATGGCACCCAATCCTGTGTCTAGTGCTAGTTCAGGGGTCCCCTGGGATGCTTTCTGATCAGCTATTCAGTCCCCTTACACTGCAGAGGTGTGTGGTTGCCTGCACTACTGCTGCTTCTCAGGTCATAGTTGGTGCTGCTTCTGATGCACCGGTCCAGGCTCCTGGCCAGCTCTATCCCAATATCCACAGACCTCTCTTTCTGCCTTTCTAAGCTACTCTGGGCTAGAAAATGACTTTTTGGGTTGGTTTTCCTGTTCAGAATTCAATTTGACAGGTTGGATTTTTAAAAAGATTTTATAGAGGAGTGTGTGGTGAGAGCTCAGCAAAAATGCTGACTTTGCCATTTTGGCTCCACTGCTCCTGTGGGCGATGTAAAAGGAAATGGAGAGATATGTAGGTTGCTCTTGCATTTTATCAAAGAGCAATTGGATACAAGAAGTGGAGGAAAAGCCATCACTTAGAAACAATATCACTTGTAGGTGGAGGTCATCTGGTCATGTGATGAGAGTAGGAGATAACGGACAGTCCAGGTACTGTACTGGTACCCAGGTAATGTTTGGAGGGCTAAAGGAAGATCTCCACAACCACGAGAAGACCCATGGTAGAAGATCTGTGGAAGAACATGTACAAGAACAGCACAAGATGAGATGGCGTGCATGGGTTGTGAACTCTATCCCTACAGAGAATCACGGCACTCATTGTGATCACAGATCCATCAGAGGATTGAGGTACTGATGTTTAGATTACTTCTGTTTGCAGGCCATTGTTTCCCTAGGACCTAACAAAGAGCATGTGGTATAATTGGTATCTAATACAGGCTGTCCCAGAAGTGTGAGTGAAGTTAGCACTGCACTAAGACTTTTGGGAATGTTTGATGTTTGATTGATTGCAATCTCCTAATCTAACTAAAATAGTTTTCACTAAGAGATGGTCTTTTAATTATTTAATCATCAAGTAAAATGTTTTTGTCCCTGTTGTTGTTCTTATCTTTCTTGACCTTGAAACAATTACATGGTGTACTGGCTAGAGTACTAGAGTTGGCGTTGAGAAAATGTGAAGACAAACTCTTCCTTAGATGTTTGCTTGCTGTGTGAACTTGGGTCAGTAACTTGGCCTCTCTGTGCTTCCATTTTCACATCTGTAAAATGAGGAATGTGGACTTGATGGAGCAGCTAGTTGGTACTTTACATAGAGTACTGGATTCAGAGATACATGCATTCAAATTCTTCAGACACTAACTACTTACTAGCTATGTAATTCTGGACAAGGCAATTAACCTCTTTCACTTTTAGTCTTTTTATCTGTGAAATGCATGTCATTGTAGTACATACCTCACAGTGTTGTAGTGAGGATTAGATGAAGTAATGTATATAATATGCTTTGCAAATACTTAGATATAATATTCACTTTAGTATTACTAATCCATCAACTGCTATAATTAATTATTAAAATAATTG
Organism: Pseudocheirus occidentalis; assembly: GCA_028646575.1. Lineage (NCBI taxonomy): Eukaryota > Metazoa > Chordata > Mammalia > Diprotodontia > Pseudocheiridae > Pseudocheirus > Pseudocheirus occidentalis. Next base: position 135,577,619 of record CM053595.1, read on the forward strand.
TAACAGGTATATAACCAATAATAATCAAAGCTAGTATGCATATAGACTTTACATTTTGCAAAGTGCTTTAATGTGATTATTGACTTCTCTATAGTATTTGATGCCTTTTACTATTCCAACCTCCTAGATTTTCACCTTTTTCGTTTTCCTGATACTGCTCTCCCTCAGTTTTCTTCCAGCCTGTCTGGCTGCTCCCTCTGGGTGTTCTTTGCTGAATCATCTGTATCCTTTCCCTTAATGGTGAGTGTATGTCAAGGCTTTCTGTTCTGGACCCACTTCCTTTTCTTCTCCATATCCTCTCTGTCAGTCTCTAATGGGCCCAGTTATTATCTCTATGTAGATGGCTCCCAGGTCTATGCATCTAGTCCTAGTCTATTTCCTGAACCTCAGTTGAACATCACCAATTCCCTGCTGGTCATATCCAGTTTGGTATTTAGTGGGTACTTCAAACTCAACATGTCCAAAACAGAACTCATTACCTCCTTTCACCCCAAAACCTATCCCTCTGTAGTGCCAATTCAATATTCACAGCACCAATGGTCACAATAAATATGCCTGCGTAGTGCTCAATCACAAATTATAATGGACACTCCATAGAGAAGACAGAAGCAAAACATTTATTCCGACACAAGAAAACTGAATCTCCAAACTAGTAAGCTGAATCCATCATAGCAACACAGAAGTTAATAAGCCATAACACTGCAGAGAGCTACACCATCCTTTAGCCTTCCCATAAACCAACATAAGCCTAGCTGTCACAGCAGGTGGCAAACACTAACATTTACTCACAAGTCTAACTGTCTCCCTTGGATGAGTCCTCTCCTCTTTGCATTCTAGCTGCTCTCACTCCCAGCTTCCTGCGGTCTCGGCTCCACTCTTTAGCAAACTTCTCCCACTACAGGCTCCATGGGATTACATTTAGCCTAGTGGGGGCAGGGTATATCTTCAAAGCAGGCAAGGTCTTCAAATTCCCTTAGGCTTATGCAGGGGCAAGGAAGATCTTCATATTCCCATTGCCATTATATTTTCCCATTACTAACTTCCCTATTTCTGTTAAGCACAACACTATCCTGGTCACCCAGGTTTGTAACCTATTTGTCACCTTCAATTTTCTACTTTTTTTCTCCCTCCCACAATCCCAATCAATTGGAATTCTACCTCCTTTACATAATAATTATTTCTACTTCTATTAATTATTAATTCTACCTCCATTACATCCCTTGCACCTATCCCTTTCTTTTCTTCACACAGTGAGCACCCTGCTTTATACCTTCATCATCTCACCTAGATGATGAATGAAATAATGAAAAGCCATTTATTAAGCACTCACTGTTTACCAGATAGTGTGCTAAGTGCTGGAGATGCAAATACAAAAAGTGAGGAAGTCCCTGCCCTCAAGGGGCTTTACTATAATTTAATAGGAAGAGACAACATATATAGGGGGATGGTTGCCAGAGAAGAAAGTATATGGGGATTTATGGGGATGGTTAATTGATCAATTGGGTAGTTTATTGATATACCCTTTTCAGAAGTAGTGGTACTAGTGATTTGATTACTAGGTCCAGAAAAAGGGATGGAATGTGGGATGGTAGTAGTGGTAGTGGTGGTATATACACTGGCAGGGTACTTGGATGGCAAGTAGCTTTACTAGATAGGATGTGAAGATGAAGCATTGTTTGGTCTGGTACTAGCTCAATATACTGGGATAGAAGAAAAATTTGTACTTCCATTCCCAGTCAAAACAGTTTATCACAATAGCTTTCTAACACCCAAGATCTCTTCCCAAAAGTCCATTCTCCAAAGAGCTATCAAACTGATATTCCTAAAGCTTAGGTATGTTACTCTCCTACTCAGAAAGTTCCCCGGGGGGTGGCTAGGTGATACAGTGAATACAGCATGGGCCCTGGAGTCAGGAGGACCTGAGTTAAAATCTGGCCTCAGACACTTAACACAAAACTAGCTGATGTGACCTTGGACAAGTCACTTAACCCTAATTGCCCTGCCCTCCCCCCTCCAAAAAGCAAAAAAATTAAAAAAAATAGTTGCCTTGCATCCCTATTGCTGTCCTATAGGATCAGAGGGCTCCTTTCTTTAATATTTAAAGCCCTTCATAATTGGTTTTTAGCCTCCCTTTCTAGGTATGTTATACCTTACTCCTTATTCACTCTGTAATCTGGTCAGTCAGCTTACTTGCTCTTTCTTTCTTTTTTACTTATTCTTTCTTGTACACAATATTCCATCTCTAATCTCTGAGCCTGAGTAAAGAGTAGAACATATTGTACCTTCACCTCCACCTTACAGAATTGTTAGATGCTTTCCTTCATCATTCATTCTAAGTGCCATCTCCTGCAAGAGGTTTTTCCTGATGCTTCCTACTGTGAATACCATCCCCCTTCCCTCCTTGGCTTTTAAACATTTATCTTTACTGATATATCTACAGGTTGTTTTCTTGATAGAATGCAAGCTTCTTGAGGACAGAGACTTTTGTTTCAAACTTTTAATCTCCAGTGTCTGCCACAGTGCTCGGCAGTCAGTTAGTCAGTGAAGCACCTACTCCTATTATATGCCTGGTACTGTGATCAGTGCTAGGGATACAAGGAAAAGTAATGGTACCTGCTCTCAAGTTCACAGTCTAATGGGGGATACAACATGAAAATATCTATATACCAACAAGCTATATGTATCTTATATAGGAAAGAATCAGTAGAGGGAAGGCACTATCAATTAATTAATCAATCAATCAGTAAACATTTATTAAGTACCTACTATGTGCCAGACATGATGCTTAATGGGATAAAAAAAGAGGCAAAAGACAATCCTTTCTGTTGAGGAACTTACAATAAAATGAGGGAGAGACAGCATGCAAAAATATATATAAAGCAAGTTATATATATATGTATATATGTATATACATATATATATATAATGAATAGAAAATACTCAGCAGAAGTATGGCACCAGATTGAGAGGTTGGTGAAAGCTTGTAGTAAAAGGTAGGATTATAGTTGTGACTTAAAGAAAACCAGGTGAGTCAGTAGGTGGAGCTGAGGAAAGAGAGTGTACCATGCAGGGGGAACAGCCAGAGAAAATGCCCAGAGCCAAGAGATGGAGTGTCTTGTTTACGGAATAGCCAGGAGGCCAGTGTTATTGAATCACATAGTATGTATCAATGAATGAGGCGTAAGAAGGCTGGAAAAATATGAGGGGACTAGGTTATGAAGGGCTTTGAATGCCAACCAAACAGAGCATTTTGTATTTGATTCTGGAGGCAATAGAGAGCTATGGAAGTTTCTTGAGTAGAGGATCTGTGCTTTAGGAAAATCACTTTAGTGGATGAATGGAGAATGGATTGGAGTGGGGAGAGACTTGAGACGCAGATTCACCAGCTGGCTATTACAATAATCTAGGTGTGAGGTGATGAGATCTTGCACTGGAGTAGTGGCCGTGTCAGAGGAGAGAGTAGATTGGAGAGATGTTGCAAGGGTGAAGTAGACAGATCTTGGCAACAGCTTTTATATGGGGGTAAGAGATAGTGAGGGGTTCAGGATAATTCTCAGGTTGAGAGTCTGAGGGACTGGGAGGATGATGTTGCTCTCTAGAGTAATAGGAAAATTTAGAAATGGGTTTGGGGGGAGGGACTAGGGATAAAGCTAAGGAGCTCTGTTTTGAATACATTGAGTTTAAGATTTCTACAGGACATCCAGTTAGAGATGTCTGCAAGGCAATTGGAGATGTGAGATTGGAGGTCAGCAGAGAGGCTGGGAGAGGATAGTAAGATCTGAGAATCATTACTATAATTAAGGGGTAGAACTGAAGGACATAGTAGGTACTTAACAAATGCTTGTTTATTTGTTCCTCCATTTTGCATCTGTGGCAAATATTGCCCCTAAAACTGTGAGCTTTTGCATGGGGAGTAGCTAACAGTCATAATGACGTATAAGACACGCATAAACAGAAAAGGAAGTGGGGCTAGTCACATAGTTAGTGTGAGGAATAAGAGATGGACAGTCCAAGAATCCCACTGATCCGGCTTTCCCTGTTCCTAGTGTGCTGGATCAAACCTCTCTGGGAGGATTTATGGAGCGACATGGACAAGATTATACAAGGTTGTGATCCGTTTAATACTAAAAATGGTAATCCATATGTAGTATGTATGGTAACTCAATTTTCAGGATATCTGATTAACCAGAACATACTATTTGTTTACTCACCATGCTAAATACAAGCAATTTTATAGTATATATTTACATATCTAAATGCACATGTATTTAATTCCTATGATTGGACTGGAGGTACATGCTGGCAACAATTACTGTAAATGTCTCAGAAGGCAACTAAACACTTCTTTCTTCTTGAATCCATTAAATCTCTGCAGTTTTGAAACTTTTCCATATACAATAGATGAGGAGTTTGGTACAGGGAGATAGAACCTGTAAGGTTTGGACATGTTGATAAGATGGTGATTTATTTTGATGTGGCTGTTAGGGCTGCACAGGGATATTACTACTATGAGTCTTGTTAATACAAAAATATTAGGCTGACTCTGACTTCCTGCATGCGTCCGATGGGAAAGATACAAAAATATATGAAAAGAAAGATTCTTTACTAGAAATATTGCTTTGTACTTCACTCTTTCGCTGTTTTGTCTTGTGGAGAGAAATCAGATGGAAAAAAGGGAAGTAAACAGAAATAAGAGGCAAAGATTTTATATTTCTGATCTTAAAATGGAGATAGAAAATGAGGAGCAGCTTAATGGTTGGCAACTATTATAGAACAGAGTCTGCTTTTGTTTATGGTGTAAGGGAGAGGTTTGTGGTCTCGGGGAAAGAGTATTAGACTTGAAATCTGGAGACTTGCATTCAAATCTTGTCTACACCAGTCACCAACTGTGTGGCCATTGGCAAGTCTCTTAGCCTCTCAGAGCCTCTATATTCTCATTTGTAAAATGGGCATAATAATTCTTGCACTATCTTCCTGTCAGTGTTGTTGTGAGGAAAGCCCGTTGGTTCTTAAGGGTGCACCAGTATTATTTACACAACATAAATCCATTTGGAAATTTCTATTACCGTGGGGGCACTACCATTTTCCCAGTCACACATACTTGCAAATTAAGAATCATCCTCATTTTTAAAAATTCTTTCAACTCCTTTCTTCCGATATGCAATCTGTTGCTAAGTCATTCCAAGCTACCTTAGTAACATCTCTTGTATGTACTCCCTTCTCTCCTCCGACTTGCCACCAACTTGGTTCAAGCTCTCATCATCTCATGCCTGGATTATTGTAATAGCCTGCTGATTGGTGTGCCAAACTCAAATATCTGCCCACTTCATTCCATCTTCCACTCAGTTGTCAAACTGATTTTCCTAAAGTACCCTCTCCCAACCCCCATTTAGTAATTCCACTGATTCCCTGCCACCACCAGGACCACATTCAAAATACTCTGTCATTCAAAACCCTTACCTGACCTTCTTCCTATTTTTCCAGTCTTCTTACATCTGTTTCCTTCCCCACACCCCTTGAGTACTCTGTGATGTAGTGACATTGGCATCCTTGATGTTTCTTTCATGAGACAGTCTGTCTCCTGACTGTGGACATTTTCACTGGCTGTCTCCTATGCCTGAAACTGGGTATCTCCATCTCCTGACTTCCCTGGTTTTTATCAAGTATCAGCTAAAATCCCACCTTCTAAAGGAATCTTTTCTTGATCCCCCTTAGTGCCAGTGCCTTCCTCTCCAATTTGTCCCATATATATCTTATGTTTACATAGTTATTTGTGTATTATCTTCCCCATAAGACTATGAACTCCATGAGGGAAGGAGCTAGGCTTTTTTGTCTATCATTAAATCTCCTGCTCTTAGCACAGGACCTGCCACTAGCAGGGGCTCAATGAATGCTGTTTGATTGACTAGTATCAGTCTTTACTCTTGCTGCTTTGTGGTTTTTGTTCAGGAAATATTTCTATAAATATTAAACTTGTTTAATAATAGCTGTTTAACTTGCTTACTAATAATAACTTAACATTTATATAGTGCTTTATGGTTTGCAAAATAAATTACAAATATTCTTCCACTTTATCCACACAATGACCCTAGAAATCAGGTGCTATTATTTTCCTAATTGCATAGATGAGAAACTGAGGCAGAGAGATATTGAGGGACTTGCCTAAAATCACATAGCTTGTAAGAGTCTGAGGCTCAATTTGAACTCATACCTTCCTGATTCAATACCCAAAGGTGTATCGTATACTTTAAGAACATACACATATATTCTTGTTTTTGACAAAGAAATGTTCATTTTTTTATAACTGCCTTGTAGTTATGAACCCTGAGTTTGTTAATAGTACTTGAATTTTGTTTGGATGATTTCTATTGTTGTCCACTGTACTATTCCAAGTACTGGCATTGGAAAGGGATTAATTGTCCTGAAGGTATTGTTTCTGCTGAGTGCTTGTTTCATTCACTGTGAGATAACCTTCCATTAACTCTCTATTATCTTCTGTGATCCTTGTTGCTTTCATATTTTCCCCCATCTAGAATGTAAGCTCTTGAGGGCAGGTACTATTTTTGCCTTACTTTCTATCCTCAGAGCTTAGCATAGTGCCTGTACACAGTAGGAACTTAATAAGTGCTTATTAATTGATGGACTAAGCTTTGACTTTAGGATGTCAATCAGTCTCTTGAGATACATAGTTATAATATTTGTGATGATTTTGTGCTTCATGTGTCTTATTTGGGAGACACAAATATTTATAGGTATCATTTTCCCTTGTTGGCTTCATGATTCAAGATAAAAAATTGGATGTACAATGAAAGTTTTATGTTATAGAGTTCAAATGATATTTTTATATCACTGGAGAAAATTTCCTTTAGATAGAGAAGCCATTAATATATTTTGAGGTGGAGACATAAAACTTGATGTTATCCAAGTACACCAAATGATTTGCTTTGCTAGTACTCTTTACTTTGGAATCCATACTCACTTCTATTTGGGAAAAGGTGATAATGGATTTAGAGCCAAATTATAACAGTTTTAGACTGACATCCTGAAAATTATTATGTATAATTTCTTTTTTTTTTTTTTGGAGGGCAGTTGGGGTTAAGTGACTTGCCCAAAGTCACATGGCTAGTTTTTTGTGTTAAGTGTCTGAGGCCGGATTTGAACTCAGGTACTCCTGACTCCAGGGCCGGTGCTCTATTCCGCCATCTAGCCGCCCCTATTATGTATAATTTCAATAGTTTTTGCGGTTATTGTATGGGTAATATGTTTTAAATAGGGATTGCTTTTCCATGCAGACATTACTGGCTCTAGTGTTATCAATATTTTCAGGTTTATTTTATGTATTTGCAATACATAAATTAGTCATTAGTATAGAACTGAGTTGAAAGCTTTGTGTTAATCAGCAAAGGTAGTATAACAATTATGACATTTTTGGGGTATCTTTTTCACAAATTATTGAATCATTCCTGGGATGCTTTTTATAGCCTCAGGAACTTTTCAATGAAACTTTTTTTTTTTTGCTCTTCAGCTGGTATATTGTTTTTATATAGCTCTTTATGAATTTTTTGGTTGTATAAAATGTAAATGCTTTGTAAACAATACCAACAACTCCCTGTAGAATTGTACTAGATTTGGAGAGATTGTAAGTATTCCCATCTATTGGTAATGGGATCATGATCCTTTCTGTTAAGAAATATGGGATCAGACTCTCATCTAAAAGGAAGCTGCTGAAGTCTTTTGTTAGTGATCATGTACCTCTGTGAAGTTTTTAAGTCAATAATTATTCATCTTATCTGGGCTTGTTGCTTTTCAGTTTTGCAAAGAAACTTGTATTTCATTTTTTGTACCATCTGCCAATTTCTTTTTTTGTGAATTTTTAAAATTCACTTTAAACTTAAATACCAATGAGAAAAGAAAAAAAAATATTGTCATGTACACAGCAGAATATAAGAGAGGATTCAGTATAGAACAATAAATTTCCATTTCAAGAAAACCTATGTAATAAATACTGCACATTGTTTTCAAAGCTGCCCAGCTTTTCTTTGCTTCCTCATAGATTTTCTTTTGTTCTCTGCTGTGTACTTTTAATTCCCTGACCCCATCCTCTCCACACCTCACCCTAAAGAAAACTACAGTTAAGTGTGGATGTATATATAATAATACACATGCACACACACATATATATATGTGTATGTGTGCACATACATATACATGGATAGCTATAGACATATACACATACATACTTATATACTGCTATACATATAATTAAGATTGTGCTATGCTTATTTCCATTTGTCGTCTGTTTCTCTGAAGTTGAATAGTATCTTCCTTCACAAGTACAAGTCTTTTTCTGTTTTTCTAAGTCAATCAGCTCTTCATTTCCTACACCACAGCAGTATTCCAACCCAATCATATCTTATCTGAGAGATTGTCTATGAAAGTTTCTCCCCAATTTTCTGCATTCCTTTTCTTCTTGGCTGAAAATTTTATTTTAATTTAATAATTTCTAAACAAGAAAATTTTAATTTAAAACAATCAAAATTATCCATTTTCTACTTCAATGGTGCACTCACCTTAGTTTAAGGTCTGCTATTGCTGAATTTATTCCCTTTATATCTTTTTACCCTGATTTCTTTGAAGTTCCTGACCATTTATTCTTCCAAATGAACCTTATTATTTTCTCTAACTCAGTAAGATTACTTTTTATTAATTTAATTAAAATAGCATTGAATAAATAGATTAAGTAAAATTGTCATTTAAAAATTATATTGGCTTTACCTACTCATGAACAATAACTATTATTTCAATTATTTAGATCTGACTTTATTTGCATAAAAAGTGTTTTACGTTTATGTTCATATACTTTTTGTGTCTGTTTTGGCAGGTATACTCTCAAGTATTTTATACTGTCTAGTTATTTTAAATGGTCTAAAACACTATTGAATAATATTTCTGACACATAGTGTAATTTCCCTATTTTTCTCTTTTGATTAAATCTATTTTAGCTTTAACTTTGTCAGAGAACATGATTTCTACCCCCTGCTGTTTTACATAATAAATACTACTACTGACCTTTATTTTATCTTTGTGTATATCTCTCATTTTATAATATTTCCTGAAAGCAACTATTATTGAATTCAAGTTTTTAATCTGTTATCAGTTTCCATTTTATGGGTAAATTCATTCCATTCATATTCTAAGTTATAATTACTTGTGTATTTTCCTTCTTCCAACTTTCCTCACTATTTTTCTTATCCTATTCCTATCCCTCCTCACTTCACTGCTTTACTATTACCCTCTACCTTGCCCTCCTATTCCTTAACCTACCCATCCTTCTAAGAGTCCCTTCCTATCCTCTTGCCCCCTTATTTCTTTCTGAATTTAGAAGACTTTTATACCCTTCTAGATATATATGTTATTCCTTCTTTAACCCATTCCCGATGAGAGTAATGTTCCAGCACTACCCACCCTCCCTGCACTAGCTTCTTCTGTATATATATATATATATATATTCTTTTATGCCTCATTTCTTTTTTTTATTAACTTGTTTGTTCACTCTTAGGTTACAAGATTCTGTTCCA
>CM053595.1:135587696-135609665 GCA_028646575.1 Pseudocheirus occidentalis
CTGAATCTTAAAAGCTGTTCACAATAGCATTCTCTCAGGAATCTACTGCTGATTGGCTTCACACCTTCCTTCCTTCCTTCCTTCCTTCCTTCCTTCCTTCCTTCCTTCCTTCCTTCCTTCCTCCCTTCCTTCCTTCCTCCTTTCCTCCCTCCCTCCCTTCCTTCCTTCCTTCCTTCCTACCTCCCTCTCTTCCTCCCTCCTTCCCTTCCTTTTTTCTTTCCTTCTTTCTGTTTACAGTATTGTAGTCATTGTGTATTTTGCTTTTCTGGTTCTGTTTATTCCCCTCTACATCAATTCATATAATTCTTCCCAAACTTCTTTGATTTCTTCATATTTGTTGCTTATTCCAGCACAGTAGTTGTATAACATTCTCATGATAAGGAAGGATGAGATTTGGATTACCCAGATATCATTATCTTTGCAACACTGAGTATTTCCATTTATGCCATATTGTGCCCAAGTATTTTAATTTACTTCTTTAGAAAATACATTTCTAAGAAGCTCTTCTATGTGATAATCAGAGGCAGCTTTTATCTATCTACTCTTGGCCTCTTTCAACTGCCCTACATATTTCAGTACTTTTTTGCAGAGTCAGATTATCTTTCCTGAATAATCTTCTATTGTCATTTGTGATCTCCACTATAGTCCCGTCTCTATCAATTTACTTCTAAAGATTTTCCTAGTCAGCTTTTGGAAAGCATACTTGTATTCTCCTGGTCAATTTTAATAACTCCACCTAGCCCAGTCTCTCCACAGACATATAGAATTTGTATTCATGAATGCAATAATACTTTTGAGATATATATAACTTCTTACGTTGAATAAAATATAATTCTGTGCTTTCTGAGTCTTTAAGGCCTTGCTTCCTTTTCACTAAATAAGACTGATGACAATTTCCAATGATCTTGACCTTTAACTTTGCCTTAAATATTTGCTAAATGTGCAAGGCATTGTATAAGGTAGGTAGAGGAGTGTGGCAAGTCTGAAGGCCCAGTGCCGCATTCTATGGACTTGCTTCTTATGTATGATGCTCAGAGTCATTGATGTTCTTTTCTCTTTGGTAGCCCTACTCTAGTTCTAATCAGTTTATGGTAGATATTTGGGAACTCTGCCTCTTTTCAACAACATAATTTTCCTTGTGAGCCCCTTTTAAGCCTTCATTTAATATTGGAAAACCTTAAAAATGTCTTGCTTTTAGGTTAGGCCCTCGTATTCTAAGTAACTGTTTGCATTCTGGGAACTTTAGCCCATATAATACATTCTCAACTGGAGTCACTCCCAACACCATGAGTAACAGGAACTGTCCCCAACATGTAGCATGGCGGTGTTGTGTGTGACTCAGAGAGAAGGCAAAATAAATACCTTTAGCCTCTTTTCCCCCTACCCTTTTCCAAGGGACTCTAATTCCTGCCAGAAGGTGAAGCAGGAGATGGGGGTCAGAAGCTTGTCTGTTCTACTCTCCTCAGAGAGTGGGGACCTGGCTAGAATTATATCTATCTGCTCCTTTAAATGTTGTTAGTCTAGGGGAAATAATTTTCAGGTTCAAGCTAACTTCTGATTACTGTTTTTTTAATGGGGAAAAAAGGACCCAAGTTTTATATCCAAGGCTTGACTTCCTTTCCACCAAATACTAGTTCCACAATAGCCACACATATAGCAAATAGCAAAGAAACATTTATTTAAGTCAATAGTCAAATAGAAATAAGAGAAAGTCTACATATGAGAAAATACACCAGATAATAGAGTGAAGGGGAGAGAGAGAGGGAAAGAGAGAGAGAGAGACAGAGACAGAGAGAGAGAGAGAGAGAGAGAGAGAGAGAGAGAGAGAGAGAGAGAGAGAGAGAAAGACTCAGATTTTGTCTAAGGGGATGTTCCCTCAAGTCCTTAGTGAAACAATCAGGGGATAGTAAAATGGTGAAGACTGCCAATTCCTCCCATGTTGGTTTCTTCCCATAGTCTTATTTTCCCTTTATTAAACTGATGTGGAGTTTTGCATAATTTGTTTTCTCTCTGGAAGCTGGAAGCCAAAAGTACCTGAAGCTGCTTACTACAAAAGAAGCTTGAACAAAGTCTGAAGCAAATCTTAAGATTTGAAGATGCTCAAGAGGTCAGAGAGTGAACCTCTCCTTTCTTATGCTCTTGATCTCTACCATTAAGGAGAAAGTCTCATACCGATGGGCTTTGGGACATGGGCTGCATGTGAACTGTGGACCACTTGAAGCAAATACAGGTTTAAACATACATTTTCCTTCATTTTTTTGAGCGAAATGCACATGGGTGTTGTATTTGTGGTTTTGGAAATATAAATATCTTTAAGAAGGACCTGAGATATCATTTGGAGGAAGAAATGTGAGAAAAATGTTCAAACAGTGTTCAGCGGTGTGATATTTTCAAGACTCTACATGACATTTAGGACCACTTTCTGTGCTGATGATGAAATCTGTTGATCTTTGTTGGTATGATGAATTGGGATAAGTATGTAATTTGAGGAAGCAGTTTTCCATTTAAGAGTCCTATTCTTCATCATGTAATGAAATAACCCTAAAAGACTTTGCTAGAGTAGCACCCTAAAAGCTTCAAAGATGACCAGATGACATGTTTTTGTCTGAGGACCACTCTAACTCTGTTCAGGGAAGAACATCACTGGATTGATTATGGGGTGATCAATTTTTCAGCCATAGCTATTCATAAAGCCATCCCACAGAGAAGCTGAAATCTGTACTGGCAGAAGAAACCTTCTCACTGGTGAAATCATGGGCCCTTAAATCATGAAGCAAATGGATAATGTTATACATTAAGAATCATTATGTCAAGTAGATTCTCATTTTTACAAAAATGCAAAGTTTGCAAACTAGGCCCTCATGCTGCTTAGTTATAAGATTTATTCTGTCCAGTTCTCTAGTTAGGGATTAGAAAGTAGATGTGATAAACCCATGGAGTAAAGTTTTGGATGGCTTTAGGAGAAGGAGGTTTTTCCCCTAAATTGTATTTGAATGCCTAGTTGTGTTTCTGTTATTGCTCTTTCAGGTACTTCCTTGTGGATGAGATTACTAGGGTAGAAGAAGGCTTAACTCATATAGATCAATTCTCTGTCACTTGTGCTAATTTTGGCCTGACAGTTAACACCAAAAAAACACAGGTTCTCCTCCAGCCAGCATAGCACCATCCACATGTGGAACTATCAGTTACAGCAAATGGAAAAGTTTTGAATGAAGTGGATAAGTTCTCTTACCTTGCAGTATAGTTTGCAGGGATGTCCACATAGATGATGAGGTTAACACATGCTTTGCCAGAGCTAGCTCAGTGTTTGAGAGGCCCTGAAGGGAAGTGTGAGAGAGAAGTATTAGGCTGCCTACCGAATGGAAGGTCTACAGAGCTTTTGTGCTGACCTCAGTGCTCTATGACTGCGAAACCTAGATAGTATACTAACACCATGCCAGGAAATTGAAATGATTCCATCTGAATTGTCTTGGGAAGATTCTAAAGATCACCTGGCACGATCAGGTACCAGATGCTGAGGTTCTTTCTTGAACTAAACCACCAAACATTCAAACCCTATGGCAGAGAGCACAACTCTGATGGACTAGTCACATTGTTTGTACGCTTAACACGCCTTTACTTAAGACTGTTTTACAGAGAACTCACACAAAGCACACTACCATGGAGGTCAGAATAGGTGATACAAGGACACTCTCAAGGTCTCTTTGAAGAACTTTTGAAGTGATTGTCAGACATGAGAGACATTGGCACAGGAACACCCACCATGGTGGGTGCCTATATTAAAGAAAGTGCAAGGCTCTAAGTGCAAAGCAGAATTGCAGGTGCTCAAAAGAAATGTGAAATGCTCAAATTTAGACATCTCCACTGCAAGTGTTTGTATAGACTACATGTGCCTGACCCATGACAGAGTATTTTGAGCTCATATTGGTCTGATTAATCACAGTTGGACATATTGTACCTTGACCCTGACATAGTGATGTCATTTTGGTCCTCTTTGAGAGTGGACAACAACCAGTTAAATATGACAGGGAACATCTAGTTCTACCCCTTTATTTTATAAAATATTAGAACTGGTCCTTGTTTAAGGTGTGTGTGTGTGTGTGTGTGTGTGTGTGTGTATGTGTAAGATAGAGATAGACAGACAGGTAGAGAGACAAAGATCAATCAATCAAACACTTATTAAGCACCTTCTATGTGCTAGGCACTGAGAGACAGAAAGAGATGGACAGAGACAGAGAGATGCAGAGATACAGAGAGGATGACAGAGAGAACAGATAAAGGGAGACAGAGATAGAACCAGAGAGAGTGAAAAAGAGATAGAGGCAGAGAATTAGATGTAAAGCCTTAATGAAGCATGTAATATATTCCAGGTACTGTGCTAAGTGGCAAGAATGAGATTTTTACCAAAGTTGGAGCAGAACGATGGTGGGCAGGATGCTGAGGAGCAATATGGTGTGATTTCAGGGGCCCTGGAAGGGGGTCTATAACCCCAAATGTAAGTCTGTCACCTGGCCCACTGGCATCTTGAAATATGTCCCCTCTTAAAACTCAAATACCTCTGAATTTAATCTTCAACTGAATTTGTCAAATCCTTTCCTAATAATAAGAAGGGAAGAGATAATCAAAATATTTTGGACTCCTCAGTTCTAAAGTTACTCTTCCAGGTCTCCAACACCTCTATGATTCATTTACAGGTGCTTTTTTGTAAGCATAGAAATGGCAGGTAAACACGAGGCTTTGGAACTAGAGTATACATAAGACAAACATCGCAATTGTTTCCTGTGCAGTGGGTTATTAATACACAATGGAGTCTTTGAACAAGTTTTTTTCTGTTTGAGGGCAAAGAATCTCTGAACATCAGTGCCATTAAGAGTAAGGTGCACTGGTACCTCTCAGTGCCTGTCTTGTCTAATTGGAGGCCTCTGAAGGCCAACTATGTGCAATCAAAACTGTGCAATCAAACATCAGCCCAATGATTAAAGAACAAATATGTAGTCATATGTATATTTATATAGTTTTTGCAGACCTGGAATTTGTGCTCCAAGTAAATGTGAAAATTCATTCTTCAGTAGTGAATTGGCACTGTTGGCATCTGACATTTGGAGAGATTGAATTGTGAATTTAGATATCCATTTTCCATATAATTCCCAAGTATAATATTAAAGGAAAAGTTATTTTTTCCTTCCACTGAAAATTGAGGTTCTGTGCATATAGCTTTCCTCTTTGATATATTTTAAGTATATCTACTTTAGACTACTCTGCTGATGGACAGTGAGCTGGGTCTAGAATTGAACAGGAGGAGAGAAGAAGGGTGCATAGATTTTGAGGAGATTATGAAGTATTGTCAGTGATCCCAAACTACTTACTGTCTTAAGTCTAACTTAAAAAAAACACACCAATACTTTTGCATTGATGTTATTGACTGTGAATCTTGAAAGAACACAACCTTAACAGAATACGGTTTTCTGGAGATATAAAGGGCAGTGGGTAGTCTATTGGTGGGTGTAAGTAGGCTGTTATGCATTGCTAACAATGACTTACCCATGAGTAAAGACATAAAAAAATTCTAAAGGTGACTGGAAAAGGAGGCGGGCCAGTCATGTATTGAGAGTGAGGGATAACATATGGACAGTCTGAGTGATGCTCTATTGAGATATTAAAAGAACTAGAGAAAGGCTTCTGGTGTATCAAACAGCTCTTAGCATGGAAAATGTCTAGAAAGATGGGGACAAGAATCACATATGATGAAAAGGTTTAGAGGGTTAGAATCTGTACCATGGGAGGGAATACCTTCCTTGATGAGATTGTCAATCATTGAGTCATCAATGTATATGTGATAAATTTTCAAAGAACATTGTTCCAGTTTGAGAATGTTGGAAAATTATATTTCAGAGAAGTGCTGAAATTGACCATGGTTCTATTCATTTTAAAGTAAAATTAACAAGGGTAATGATTTGGGGAATATAATATTTTTTCTTCTCTTGTGAGAGATACCATATATAAATTCTTTTGCTGGGCCTAAACAATTATATATTTGAGGTAATTTCTACTTACTTCTTCATTTATTTCTGTAACTAGTATTATTGTTCCCTTTCTTTCACTGACACAGAATCACAGAGACAGCCATGGTGCAAAGGACAAAGTGCAGTTATCAATTCAAGGGCCTAAGGTTTGTTTTATTTCTTCTAAATAGTTTTTGAGAATTGCATAGCAAGTCAACTCACCTGTCCTTCTATTTAGAGAGTGAACTTAAGAATATTTTTGGAGATTTCTGGAAAAGGGAATTAAATTGGTTAATTGCTGAAAAGTTTACATTTTCTATGAGAAGTTTGAAATTTTCATAAATGATAGAGATGAAAAGGTCGGTGTTTAAATCTGTTTCTATAACAGATGGCTCCCGGAGTGAGCAGAGATCTGAATTCACTTTCTGGGCTCAGCCACTCTTCATAAAGACGGTCGTGTGGTTTATGACATCAGTGGAGCCCCTGGAGTGAATTACGGTCCAGCCTTGTATTCACTCTGGTGCCATCTATTATGCTACTGTGTATAATGTTGATTAGGAAGGTGTCTTTGATAGCTCAGTGGAGGAAAAAGAGCTTGTGTTGGAGGACAGAATTACAATAATGGTTAGAGACAAAGGTACATAAAAAGGGGGTTGGACTTTAACAGCCCTTTATGTTTGTGTGTAAGAATGTGGAATGAGACTGTATTAAGTCATGTCAAATGACATGTTCAACATTTATCAACATAAGATTTTCTCCCTTGTCCATACCCCCAAATAATTTCCAATTAAGGCCATTGAATTTCTAAGACAAAATTTTGCCTTTTATCAAACACTATACATTGAAAATATGTTTCACCAGTAATTTCTCTTGCTTGGGGAAAGTGCTATCACCACTGGGATCTTGAAAATCACTAGAAAAGGGAATACAGGTCAAATTCCATGACAACTAACTTCATGGGAGAGTCAAAATGGGTTATCTCTCTGGAAATGTGGTTGCATCAAATACTGTTGGATGTAAGCCTTTGGTTGGGGCTTGGAAATTTTTGTGTGTGTGATAGAGAAAATTTTATGGTAATGGCATTTGTTGTAACACAGTTTGACCTGGAACAAATGAAAGAGATTAAAGGGTATAGAAATGATCTAAGAAAAGGATGGGCATCAGAAAACAGCAAGTGAATCCCCACCCACCTGAGTGGATATTTTTTGACAAGTGCATATAATAACAAGGTATAGCACTAAAGCCAGGATATCCAAAGCAGCTGATGTGTGCTTTATGTGGTCCTAAGAATAGCACCTTTCATGCGTGAATTTTAGACCACTACAAATAAGCATTCTTCATCTTAAAGCAACTTAAAAATGAGGATGTGGAAGCTCAGAGAGTTATTTGCTGAGACTTCTAGTTCAGTGTCATGACCACTTATAGAAGCTACTGCAAGAGATAGTACAGAGACTTTCTGAAGACTCAGTCATCTAAAAATCACCTCTGGGTCTGCTGTTTGGGGGTGATACTTGAAACTTTCCTGTGTGTCAGAAAGATGCATTTCCTTGCACATGGTACTTCCAGAAAAGGTGTTTCATCAACAGAAATGCTGATTCTCTGGCTTCATAATGCTATATTTAGAAATGACATTTACATTTGCACAGGTCAACAAACTCCCATTTAGACACAGTTTCCAAGAGCATTGCAAAGACTGAGGGTGATGGCTTTTTATCTTTCATTGTTCTTTGTTCTAAGTATGAACTAGTAAAAAATCTTTTTGAATATTTAAATTGGCCAGTGAGGGGATGAAATTGGTTATAATAAAGGTTTGTATCTCATCTTTAAGACACCAAATTAAGCTAAATCTTAAATTTTTTTTACAAAGACTGTCAACAAAAATGATAATTAAATTAACCTATAAATCAAGGGGCAAATCCTTATCCCAAACTTCATAGCCATTTATATGGGAAAATCAAACAAATTAACAAGCAACAAACAAGTAAATAGGACTTGAAATTGAATTTATCCTTTATTATTTTTTACCTTGAATTTTAAAATATTTACAATTATATATACATATATATGTGTGTATGTACACACACACACGCACACACACACACACACACACACATATATAATCCCCACCACCATTGTCACTCCTAACCTCTTTCCTTGCTCCATAGGTACACTGTCACCTTTGCAGACTCTTCATAGGATTTTAAACAGGAAGTGCCCTTCCATGTCTTTGAGTCCAACTCCCATGTTTTATATGTGAGGAAGCTACTGGACAGAGAAAAGTTAGGTGACATGTCCAAGGTCATGCAGGTGGTAAATGCCTAAAGTAGAATGTGAATAAAAGACTTCCTGACTCCAAGTCCAGCATTCTATCCACCATGTCAACTAGTTGCTAGGAACTTTACTACCCTTCCCCTCCCCTACCTCACACCCCCCCCCCCATATCTACTCAAGGTTTTCTAGAGAATTTTGAATTCAAAGGATTTTAAATACCCAGGGAGGCTGGTCTAATGCTATTTTGAATTCCAAGAGGATTTCCTTCTTACTTAAAATAAAATAATTTGTTTAAGGTATGTGTGTTTTTTTATTTTTTTTTTGAGAGAGGTTTGGGATGTACTTGTTCTGTTGCTATTTCCCACAACTGTTTATAACAAAGGAAATTTAAATCTTCCTTCGAATTTTTTGGTCAAAAGAAGGTAAGGCCAACTCTTCAACTTCCTTCCAGCTCTAAGAGCTACGACTAAGTCTGGCTTTTAATATTTATTGCCTGGGGGTGCCTCATCAGGGTTCCCCATCAGGTCATGGATATGTGAACCATTAGAGGGCAGTACACTCTTTCAATCAAAGAGTGAAAATCGGGTGTTTCCTGCCACAGCTAACAGGATTTGTTTGATGAAATGGCAAACACCTTTGGTATAAAAATTAGGGTTATATAGAAGGGACTGTTTTGTGGGTTGCTTACTGTTATTGCAGTCATAGGGATTTAAAGATTCTTGTTAAACATAGATACAATATGCTGGGGCATTGTCAACTATGTACATTTCAAAGTTTTAGTATTTATCCTCTTTTATTGATGATGAACTGAGCTCAGAGAGGGGAAGCTGGATCTGCCTTGAACAGCACTGGTGGTGAATTCTCATTTCCATCCAGTGTTCTGTCTTTCATTAGGGTTTGGAGGATCCTTTATGTATTCTGAAGAAATTGCTTAGAGAAAAGCAATGCCAGTGTACTGCAGGAAGTAACCCAGAACTTCAGATGTTCATGAGGATAAAGAAAAACAATAACAACAAAAAAGCTTTTTATTCCTGGTTTAATGGACCACTCCTTTTGTGGAAAGCAGAACATGAAAAGGGTTTTAGCAAATGGAAAAAAAAATTCATTTTTTTTATCCACTCAGATGCATTTAACACTTTTCAAGTGTTCTTACATATAAGAACCAAATGCCGAGCTAGAGGATGAGTGAATTGTTCTATTATTCTTGTTTTGCTGAAAGGCATTACAGAGTGACTTGGTCAGATCTGACCATTGGTGAGGAAGGAGGAAAGTCTAGGGAATACATTCACGTTATTGTAGACCCTCCTTTCATTTTTTTTTAAGATTCCTTTTGGTCTGTACAATATCTGCATTCAATATCCCTGGAGGCACAGAATTATAACACTGTTGTATATCTATGATCAGAAAATTATGAGTCGATGCCTATACAGTAGTAACTGTCACTTCTATATTTATCTAATTGTAGGTACATGATCGTAAAAAGGGGAGGGGTGTATCGTCCTCTTTAAAAAATTCAGCAGACAAATTGTATGCTTTACAACCAAGGAGTTGAGTTTTGTCTGGTAATATTGTTTTTCTGCTGACTTTGTCAGTCTGAGCTCTTCTAGCAGAATTTCTCTAGAGGGCAGTAAGGATTCAAGGCTGCTTCAGTATTTTTCCAAAATGACAGATCATCTTTGCAGAGCAGTAAAGGTTACAAGAGAGGCACACATGCTCTGGCAGAGGATGGACTAGCTGAAATGCTCATAAACCAGACGATGTTGCTGTTTGTTATGTCTTCCAATCTGATATTTTCTTGTAAATCTGCTTTCTAAACTACGGAGATGCTTTTGAGGAAAAATCTTGATTTATTAGCAGAGCATGTGCCTGGTTAATAACGCACATGTATGAACAGTCAGGGCAGGATTTAAAAAAAAATTGTACTGTTCCTTCAGTTCACCTGTCTCTGATGTTGCTTTGGACAGCTGGATGAAAGCCAGTGATGTCTATTCAAAATAGAATGGCCAGGAAGGAGAAATATGCATGAAGATCTCAGGTAACTAGGAAGAGTAATTATTCTCAGCTAGGAGAATATGGAAATAGCTTTCAGAAAGGAGGTTATGGAATATGCCAAGCTAAAGGTGAACTGATATTGGTTTTAAATGCTGTGAACTGGGAAAACCAACCAACCACAAGAATAAGTCATGAAGATTAAAAGAAAGAAATCCCATGGTATTCAAGATTTTTTACTTTTTGCCAACTTCTTCAGTCTGTAAGTCCATAAGCTCTTACACTGAAGTGACTCAGAGCAGTTTAGAAATATAGCCAGGTTCCTTATATTTTTGTAATTTGGCTCCTCAGTGTTGCACTAAGGGGCAAGATAGACAGTTTAATTCCTTTATTCCTCCCTACTGGGCTCTGTCCTTTGTTACAGCTCAGTGAGATCCCCAGGTGAACAACCTCCAGAAGGCGAGGTTTTTTTAACTGCAAGTTCAGCATCAGAAATAAATGCTGATTTACTGGTGTTGAAACATTACCTTGGGGAAATAAGGGGCCCTTAAATTGGGACTTTTTGCAAATGATAGCCTTCTGTTGGCTATATGTGCAGTTCTGTGGTTTTTATTTTAAAACAGTTTTTAAAAGCCCTTGCAGTTCTGGAACAAAAAAAAAAATCTATCCTAGAACATTCCAAAAAATGACCCGCTTCTTGGAGTCAAGACTAGACACTTCTCTTACTGGAAATATTATCCTTCAGTTTCTATTGTACTGGTGAAGTTGAGTCATACACTCACAGGTGTTTAAAGAAATAGATTTGCTCACAAAACTGGGTGTTTCGTAGAGAAAGCAGGTGGGGACAAGTATTTTCTTTACTTGGATATGCAAATTGTGTGTGTGTGTGTGTGTGTGTGTGTGTGTGTGTGCGCTTACATACTTGTACATAGGCACAGCATTGGTGTTCCCAAGGTGGGTAGGTGCAGAAGGATATATATGAACTCACAAAAGGTTGGTCTGATACTTAATTGCTCTCAGACAAACATACCAATGTATTTCTCTGTTCCACATCTCATAGTCCTGACCACTTTTGCTTGGGAGGTCTTGAAGGAGACTGGCTTTTCGGATTGCCAGCGGGAACCAATGTTGCTTTTGCAAATTCTGTAGGCCAATTACTTGCTTCTAGAGGAAGGTGTTTCCCCCACCAATAAAGATCACAACCCTTCTACACTTTAATAGTCTTCATGAGTTGCTGTGGCCAAAAGAATTCATCAAAGCACTTGTCATATGGTTAAGTGCTTAAGAAATCCTTGCTGATTGACTGGTAGCCACCTTTCTGGCTATGAGCCTCTTTTGAATTTAGCCAGGCTGGTCCTTGGAGGAAAGATAAACAATATGTTATTGGCTTATACCTGGGCCCCTTTTTTAGTTGGTATAACCTGTCAGAGATTTGTTTTGTTGACATAGCTTCAGAGAGGTCAGGATCACCTTTTCCTCATGAAGAGGCATCAGAGGAGGACATTAAATAAAGGTTTTAGAAGAAAGGAAAGGAGGAAGGAAGGAAGAAAGGTGGGAGGCAGAAAGGAAAGGAGAAGAAAAGGGAAGGGCAAAAGTGAAGCAGAAGTCCATTGTCCATATTAGTCATTAGCTGACATAACTATAGGGGGTCAGTCAAGGAAATCCCCATTTTAAATACCCAATCAGGTCCTTTACCGCAGGAGTTCTTAACTTAGGTCTACAAACTAGAGCCATGGACAGATTTCAGGGGGTCTATGAACTTGGGTGGGGAAAATGACATCTTTATTTTCCCTAACATTAACTGAAATTCAGCATTTCCTTTAGTTAAGAATATAAACAACAAATGTTAGTCTGAGAAGAGTCCATAGGCTTCTCTAGATTGCCGAGGGGGTCTAGGACACAAAAAAATGTCAAGAACTCCAGCTTTTCACAGGAGGTCAGGATGAAAGTTCAGCAGTTTCCTAAAACACAGAAATCATATCTGCCAGAGGATTATATATTCCCCTTTGATATCCTAGTTGGAAACAGTAAAAGCATTAAGGAATATTTAAAGAACAATTGTACAGAAGGAGAAAGTTGATTTAAATAACGACTACTATGTAGCAGTCCCTAAGTTAAGAGCTGGAGACAAAAATAAAACATTGCCTGCCCTCAAGGGGCTGACATTCTAGTGGAAGGAAACAATAAAGGCACACACATAGGTAAAAACAAAATATCTACAAAGACAATATAAAGTAATTTTGGGGTAGTGGGGAGAGCATTAACAGCTAGGGGGTGATCAGTAGATGGCAGTCGAGTTGAACTTTGAAGGCAGCTCAAGATTCCAAGAGGTAGGTAGGAAGAAGGATAACATTTCAGATATGGGGTGGGGGGTGGGAGCCCTGTGCAGAGACACAGAAACAGGAGAGAATCAATCCTCTTTGTTTAGTCTAGGAATGAGTTATTGTTACTAGTATTGCAAATAACAGCCTAAAGTGATTGGTAGCTAGTGTTCCTTTAAATACCTTTTGTGTATCTCCAGAGATTCTTGAGCTCTCTTTAGTATATAGGAAAAAGCCTGGCTACCAGTCCCAACTCCGTCACTAAATAGCTTTGTGACCTTGAGGTAGTCACTCTCCCCTTCTCTGAGACTCAGTTTCCTCATCTTATAGACAATATCTATGGGCCCTCTTAATTTATTTTATTTAATTCTTTTTATTTATACATTTTTTCCTTCATTTCTTAAACTCCATGATTTTATATTTTCAGTAAAAATTTGACAATCAACATTTGAAGTCTGTATTTCTATGGCTCATGAAGCTCAACTGCCAGGAAACCTGTTTTTCCTATTACCTTCATCGCTAAAAGAATTTTCCAAAAGTCTCTTCTTCCTTTACTGTTAAATAAATTAAAATGCTTACACCGGGTAACAAAAATAGACTTTCTGGCAGGACCTGCTTCCTTTCAGGATTTTAATTTTCTTTTGTTTTCTTACATCTATTCACCTTCTCTTCAGTTTTTTGTTATTAAAATAATTTTTAAAAGAAAAAAAAAAGGGCCTTGGTAGCTCCAGGATTTGTATACTGGATGCTGAGCTGCAGCAAATCTTTGCTGAGATTCTATGGTGCTCCTTCAGCTGTATATGATAAAAATTCAGGTACAAAACTGTAGGTGATTGACCAAAATCTTCTAAAAGAGAAAATCCAATTAAATCAGTTTTACTATACAAGCTATATATCCCAGGGACTTAAAAAAACCTATTTGAAGTTCCCACTTTTTCCCCCCTCTAAAATGAGTCTCTAGGTCAAGGGATAATAATTTGTGTCTACCCAATGCTCCTCTGCCATATATTAGGGGTCACACACACACAATTTTTTCTTTTCCCCATTTGACTTACAGTGGAAACAATGTTCAATTTAAAATCAAGTTTTCTCTTTCTGAAGAAGATAATTGGGCTTGTAAGCACCTCTTTCCTCTTTTTGTCAACTAATATGTAGATAAGCTGGTGCATGACTTTATATGTGGGTGGATTTGAAGGTTGACCCAGGGATTTCAGACGACCTCATCCCTGCTCCACTTTATGAATCATGGATTCATAGGATTTAAAACTGGAAGGAACCTTGGGTATCAGAGATTCACGCTTTCATTTTAGGTTTAAAAAAATTATTTATTTTATTTTTAATTTATGGAATAAAGCAAGCATTTCTGTAACATAGTATAATAAAAAGAAGACAATTGCCCATGAAACTGCAGCTCTATTAGGTGCAACTAAATATCCCTTTTAATTATATAATAAAGTTATTGTGTAAATTTCTTTTCTTTCTTTTTTTTCTTCCCTCTCCCCCCCATCCCTGTCCTAGAGATGGCTACCATTAGACACAAGTGTGTGTGTGTGTGTGTGTGTATAGACACTGGCACAGGACCACTCAGCATGGCATGCCCACATCAGAGAAGGCGCTGTGCTCTATTAGCAAAGAAGAATTGAAGTAGCTCAAAGGAAACACAGGATTCGTGAATTTAGAGAATCCACCCAAATGTTCACATAGACTATTTGTTCTGACCTGTGGTAGAGCTTGTGTTGGTCAGATCAGCCATAGTCACATACTTGAAACTTGACTCTAGCATAGTGATATCATTTTGGTCCTCTTTGAGAACAAAGGACAGCAGCCAATTAACCAATCAACTAATGAGTGAAGAAACTAAGCCCAAGGGAAGTTGTAACTTTGCCTTAGGCAGTAAGTGTCAGCTCCTGATTTGAGTACAGGTCTTCTGACTTCACATATGCACTCTTAGGGCTCCTGTATCTTTCCATGACATTGAGGTCGACTTTTCCTGGATGTTCTGTGTTCCTTATTAGACTAGGAGCTCCTTGAGAACAGGGACTGCTTGTGTTTTTTTTTTTCTTCTCCCCAGTGCTTCATACATGGTAAGTGCTTTTCCTCCATTTGTGGATTCATTCTTTTCATAATAACATGCTGAATCCTCTCCATTTGGGGTGATATTTGGAATTCCAATATTCCAGCTTAAGAACTTTTAAGACTTTGAGCACTGTTACAATGAAAACATCACTGGAGAGAATAACAACATTTTAAGCTATTGTCCATTGCTGATGCTTTTATGTGAGTGAAGCTTTGAGAGCCAGTTTTGCAGGGGACTGTCTAGACAGAAAATTCTAGGTCAATGAGGGGCAAGATAAGGAGGGGGCAATGGAGGGGAAGAGCGATACAGGAGGAGAGGCTCAGGGTACAATCTGACTCCACAATTTTGTCAAGTACCATCCTGGATATAATTGAAGAAGTGACGTGTAACCAGTAATAGCTTAATTAGAGAAATGAGCCTATCCATTTCTTAAATGTGAAGTCTGAACATTAGCAAGACAAAGTTCCTAGTCCAACTATGTGGCCTATGCAACAAATGGACGTTGTACGCTTTGTGAAACAGGTGTTTAACAAGCTAAAATGACCTTTTCCACCTCTTAGAGTTTTCTGTCAGAGAGGACCCATTTGAAACATTTAGCCAGGCTATAGCCTTTTTGAAAGTAGGTGAGTTTTCCTCAGAAGTAAATTGTTAGAGACCATGGTCTGACCCTCATGAGTAAGAGCTAGAATGTGCTGGATATTAATGGTTGATTAACTAGTGAACACAGACAGGTTAGCACTTTGAATTTCAGATCTCGAGCTGGAAGGGATTTCAGAGGCCTTCTGGTCCAACTCTCTTATTTTACAGAGGATGAAACTGAGGCCAAGTGATTTGTCCAAGTTCATCTCAGAGGCAGACTTGAACCCAGGTCCTCTGCCCTTAGAACGAGTGCTCCTTCAGTTATACTATGCTGCTTCTATGTAGCATAATAGTGCAGATATGTGGTGCAGGAGAGAGAGTGCTGGCCCTGGAGTCAGGAGAACCTGAGTGCAAATTTGACTTCAGATACATACTGGCTGTGTGACCCTGAGCAAGTCACTTAACACTGTTTGTTTCAGGTTCCTAAAATGAGCCAGGGAAGGAAATGGTAAACCACTCCAGAATCTTTGCCAAGAAACCCCCCAATAGGGTCACTTCTAAGTAATTGACTGAACAACAGCAAACTACACACCAAACTGCCTGACAAATACTTACAACACTGAATTGAATCTGTTTAACTCAAAGCACCCAAGCACAGAGCTCCCTCCCAGAGAACTAAGATAGTGATTGTTAATAAGTGCAGGGGTCACAATTCATGAGTCAAAATATATAGCCATTGTATCAGGCGAAGACAGAAAGCAGAGTCCGAGTGGGGTGAGGGGAATGTGTCTCTGCTTGGATCAAGGTTAGGCAAACAACATGGGAAGAAAAGCTTGGAGTTTAACTAATGTTCATACAAAGGACTGGTCTGAGACGGCTTCATATTATGATGGTGCGCTAATGATCCGTCCTCACTGCTTAGAAGACTTTAATTGTTTCTGTATCACAGCAGTGCCTAGTACGCACTGATCTCCAATGCACACAGTAGGGGTAGGTGCTAAAGAATGGCTGTGCTCAAATGATTAATCAATCAGCAAGCATTTTCTAGGCCCCTGCTATGTGGTAGGCACCGTGCTAAATAAAGCACTAGGGGTACAAGTATAAAAGTGAGATAGTCCTTGACTTTAAGGAGCTTATATTCTCCTATGTGGAGGGGTCACGGTATACAATATGCTAGCAGATAAGTGAATATAGTATCTACATAGTAAAAATGAGAAACAAGTGATTTGGCTGTGGGGTACTAACAAGAGGGGGAATTAGGAGAGAAGGAAGGAGGCATTTGAGCTAAGCCTTGAAAGACACTAAACCTCCAAGAAACAGAAGTGAGGTGGGAGGGCATTCTAAGCATGAGGGCAGGCTGTGTGGTGAGAGGGGCATGGAGATGAGAGATATTGATTGTGTATGGGAATTCCAAGAAGGGATGTATGGGCTTAGCCTGAAAAGATGGTTTGGATTCGATCCTGAAGGATGACAAAAGAGGAGTTAATATTTTATTCTAAAGGCAATAGGGCACCATTGAAACTTCTTGAGTAGCAGGAGCAGGGTGGGGGTGGGGTGTGATGTGGTCAGAAAGAATGAATGAAGTAGATAATACTACAAAAAATGCACAAACACATACACATACACACACACTTTCAGGCAAACTTCAAGGACTCATGATTTTATCACATGGGGTACTTCCTCCACGAACGTATATTTCTCTTTAAAAATAGAATTTTATTGACACATTTTATTTTCACACAGCCTAGATTTCCCTCTGTATTCCTCTCTTTCTCAGGGACTGCCTCTTATAACAAAAAATTGTTGAAGTGAAGAAAAAAAGAAAAAAATTCAGCAAAACTTATCAATGCATAATGAAATCTGACACTATACAAAATGTTGGGACTTCATACTTTTATATTTGCTTTTTATTGTCTTTCTTTTTTTGTATTTGCATTGTTATAGTCACTGCACACATTATTTTCCTGCCTCTGCTTATTTCACTTTGCATCAGTTCATGCCAATCTTTCCGTGTTCTCTTTATTCATCATGTTCTTTGCTTCCACTGTTGTATGTTTCAACCACTTTACATTTTAATAAATAGTGTTTGTGAATTGTTACTACTAAAAGAAAAAGTCATTACTTAGTGACTAAAATTCTGGTGATGAGCTTGTGTGTTGATGAGAATAGTCTGGAAACCTTTCCAACTTGGAACCATTTGTTAGAAATTGGAACCTACAAACATATTCTTCAAGAATCCAGAATCACCTTCAGATGCAATGAGACATCAGAGAAAGACCTTTGTTGGGGACACACACACACACACACACACACACACACCAGAACTCAAGGTTATATTGCAACACTATTGGGAAATTTTTTTTTTTTTTTGCTTTTTGGAGGGCAGTTGGGGTTAAGTGACTTGCCCAAGGTCACACAGCTAGTTTTTGTGTTAAGTGTCTGAGGCCGATTTGAACTCAGGTACTCCTGACTCCAGGGCTGGCGCTCTATTCATTGCGCCACCTAGCCACCCCCTACTATTGGGAAATTAAGGGATTTTTTTCTATAAAATTTTTTAGATACTGAACATTAGTGCAAAGAGAAAATGAATTAGTCTATAGAGTTGCAACGTATGGGAAACATGGTCCAAAAGAAAGTCCAATGGGTGATTCACAAGTTGCTCATAAGTAGTTATAATTACCTGTTTTTGCCAATGCTTGCTCTGTTCTAGTCTGCCAAAGTTTCTGAATAAACAGTCACTGTCAAAATTTATAGGTACTCAAGGGAAAAGCAAAAGCTTTCTGTGGCATAATGCAGCATCGTAAATTAAAACAAATGTTTTTTTTTTAAAAAATTATGATGTTACATCATGTTTTGATATAATGTAATATGACAGGTCATCATTCTTTTTTGGTGGGATTTCTTAAATATAAAACAGAAAGTGAGTTTAAGAATGTTCACGTTTCTTTTGATCCCCAAATCATTTCAGTTGGGAGACTGAATCATGGTGGTGTTTTTTTGGATTTGGGGTCAGTCCTCTGGAGCACTGATTTTCTGGTATACCCTGTGAGATGGCAAAATGTGGAGAGACAGCTTGGCATAAGGGATCAAAGTCCTGCCCTGGGAGTCAGGGAGCCTGGGATCCAAACCCCATCTCAACCACTTACTCATGTACCTGTGAGACTCTGGCCAAGTCATAGAAACTCTAGGAGTTGATTAGTTTTCCTCATCTGTAAAATGGAAATAGTCATAACATCCCCCTCACAGGACTATTTTGAGGATTAGATGAGATAATATATGTAAAGCATTTTCAGCACTTTACATAGCTGAAGAGTTAGGTAAATTAGGGCTATGATTATTAAGTGAGGTTCTAACTGAATTTCTTTTTCATAAACTCTCATCTTTGGGTCCACAGGCCACTTAGTTTGACAGCTCAATTCCATTGATATTTCTGGGATTTAGAATAGTTTGAGAAGGAGTTTTGGGATCCTGGTTCATTAGATTTGTTCTAAGATTTTGGGGCAGTGATCCTCAAAGGATCATATGCCAGGCTATGTAAAACAGCCTCCCATTCTAATGCCCTTCATTTTTATTTTTCTGGATATGCCATGGTGTAGCTTCCTAACTAGGCCCTTGTTTGTTGAATATTTATTATATAGTAGTACAGCCCTGTGTTGGTGCTGATGTATCTTTTCAGGGCCAGGACATCCATGAGAGTTAGGATTTTATTAGAGTGCAGAGACATTGGAGTCAGAACAACCGTTCAAGGCCCATCTCTGATAGCTATTGTCTGGATAACTCTGGAGCTGTCACTTAACCACTCAGTAGTCTAGAAAACTCTTTAAGTCTATAATGTGGAGAATATTTACCAATCTGGATTGACAGAGGGTTAGGAATCCTTATCTTTATCTCTCTACTGTGCTATCTGTCTATCTATCTGTCTGTCCGTCCATCTTTCTGTCTGTCTATCCATCCATCCATCCATCCATCCATCCATCCATCCATCCATCCATCCATTCATCCATGTATCTTTCTATCTGTTTATCTATCTATCTATCTATCTATCTATCTATCTATCTATCTATCTATCTATTATCTATCTGTCTGTTTATCTATCTCTATGGGATGTCATGAAGTCAGTGCATCTACCTTCATCCCTCCTTTCCTCCCTCCTTCCCTCCTTAACTACCAATGTCTCAAAGTCAAGTGCAGCTGGGTGGCATAGTAGATAGAGCACAGGGCCTGGAGTCAGGAAGACCTGAGTTCAAATCTGGTTTCAGACACTTACTAGCCGTGTGACCCTGCACAAACCACTTCACTTCTATTTGATTCTTTCTTCATTTAGACATCTCCCAGAGTTGTTATGAGGATCAAATGAGATAATAATGGCAAAGTCCCTGGAACATAGCAAGTGCTATATAATTGTTAGCTATTATTGTTAAGCTAAAGCTGTGCTTTTAAAGCTTAAACCTGTGCTAGGATTTTGGGACAATCTGTGCATATATTTGCATTTATGTACACATTTAAGCACACACATAGGTACATATGTGCACACATATGTATATATATATGAATGTGCATATACATATATATTTGTGGGGGGAGAGAGAGAGAGAGAAGAGGAGAAAAGATAGAGAGAAGAAAAGAAGGAGAGAAAGAAAGAGACAAGATAGTGCTATGTAGGCAGCAGCGTTTGATTTTTCTGCATATGAGTAAGTACTCCCATAAAGCAATTTAACTCCCATATTCCACACCTGGCTTTAAAGTCCATTAGCAGATATCAAGCAGCCAGTTCTCTTCATCATTACCCTTACCCCCTGCAAAGGGGGAAAAGCAGTGCCCACAATTGCATGATGTACAGATTGTGTTGAAAACTGGGACTCTACATAATATTCTGCCCTATGCACATGTCTAAAGAGCTGTATAAAACAGAAGGGAGAAGAAGGAGAGGGAAGGGGAGGTGGCAGGAAGAGGGGAGGGAGAGGGTCTGAACCTATGATCTCATTGGGACTTTTGGATTAGAAGACTTCCTTTTCCAATGTAGTTTGGCACTTTTTTTACAATTTATAGTATGAGAGAATTGCCTAGAGCACCTAGAGATGGAATGTCTTGTTAAGGGACATACAACAGATTCATTCTCATTCATTCTTTCTCTCTCTCCCTCCCTGCGACAGTAATTAAGTTAGCAGGTAGCCCTCAGTTACTGAGGGCTAAGTACAGAAGGTGTGAGCTCTGTCTCTTGTGTGAAAGATGCAGAAGGTATGAACTCAGTCTCCTGTGTGAACAGAGGGCATGAACTCTGTCTCCTGTTGCTAATTTGGCAGGAGGGGGTTGGCTGAAACAGGAAGCCAGTGTGTGTATTTAAGGAGAGCTCCAGAGGACAGACAGATAATCAAGAATGTTTCTGGTGGGCCCTGGTGGAAGAAATAGAATTGTTCCAGGATTTGGGAGCTGAGCTGCTGGACTGAGAATTGAGTTTGAGTTTGAGTTTGAATTTGAAAGAGAGAGAGAGAGAGAGAGAGAGAGAGAGAGAGAGAGAGAGAGAGAGAGAGAGAGAGAGAGAGAGAGAGAGTTTTCTCCCAGCATCTGGAAGCTGACTGAGAACTGAGATGGAGTTTTCTTGAGACCAGAATCTGGTGAAGGCTGAAGTGGCTGCTGCCTGGAAGGCTGAGACTTCTACTGGGTCCTAGGGCTAGCCAAATTGCTAGAGGACTGAAGAAGCATGACCAGGATAAGACTATGTTTGTTTGTGGCTTGGTGGATCCTTGAGTTCTGGGCAACAGAAGTGGTGAAGGGTTTGAGATGTGTTGGACCCTGTGAACTTCAGTGTGTGCCAGAGCCTGCCCAGAGGACTGGATGAGAACCTGGGAGCTGTCTGCCTCTGAATCCAGGTGACTGTTTGGTGGATTCAAGTAGGAGCTGGGACTGTGGAAGGGGATCCAGGGAATCTGAGAGATCACCCTGAGTCAAGATGAAGAAAAGGCCTCCCCTTGGATATTGAATGAGTTTACTAGATACTGAGGGGTGGATGGTTTATGTGGTTTTCTTTTTTCTTTTTCTTTATAATTTTTAAATTTGTTTTCTTGTTTACACCATTCATTTGCATGAGATTTTTGAGTTACACATTTTCTCCCTGTCTTTCCTCTACCCCAACCCCAAAACAGCGATCCTACTGTAAAGCTTCTCCCCAGATCTTCTGTCTTTTGTACCCTCCTCCAACACCTCTCTAACTTTCAGGTAGAGCAGGGAGGGTCTCCCTACCACAGTCCCTGTATATCTTAATTCCTAGTTGCATGTATTGCAGAGCTTTAAATTCTAGATTCTTTCGATTCCTCCCTTGTCACCCACCCCCACTGGAAGGACAAGCAATTCAATACAGACTGTGCATGTGTAATTACACAGGACATCTTCACAGTGGACCTATTGTGACAGTCTGATCATATATCCCTCCTTCCTATCCCTCCCTCCTTTGTTCTGTTCTCTACCCTATCCCTGTCCCTTTACTGAAGTGTGTGCTTCCAGCAACCCTCCCCCAGACCCTGTCCTCCCCTCCCTCATCCCACCTCTCATTCCCATGCCCCCTACTCTCCTGTGTGGCATGATACCCAGTTTAGAGTTTATGTCATTCCTTCCCTAAGTCAAATTCAATGAGAGTAAATGAAAGTAAAGTTGTAACAGTTATCCCTTGCCTCTTCTATATGGGATGATTGACCCCATTTTGTCTCTCCCTGTCTCCTCTCATTCTAGTCCT
>CM053595.1:135610165-135638803 GCA_028646575.1 Pseudocheirus occidentalis
GAAGGAAGGAAGGAAGGAAGGAAGGAAGGAAGGAAGGAAGGAAGGAAGGAAGGAAGGAAGGAAGGAAGAAAATCCTGGGCAGTTATAATGACATAATCTGGCCTTTTAGAAGAGTTGTGGAAATGTAGCTCCTTTGTTTTCAGAGATCAGAGACTATAGGTGTGAAATATTATGTAAACTGTCAGATTTGGTTAATTTGTAGATTTTTTTTGCTGAACTGTTTTTACTTTTGTCCTCCACCTTTCTTTATTTTGCATTTCTGATACTTTATTGAGACTTTGTGTTTTCGTTTCTAGATAAGTGAAACGTAATAGATATAGTCAGAAATAAAAGTGATATAAAAACAATATAAATAAATCTTTAAGGGAATTTTATGCATATGGGCTTCATGTTGATCTAAATTCATATCATGAGTAAATTAGGGTTGTGTATTTCCAATATTTTTAAATCATCTTGCAACAAAATATTCCCCACTGACTTCCTCATAATAAGAATCAGGATCAGGCTCCCTTAGGATATTTGAACAGCTTCTATAATGCTAGATGAACGCAAACATTACAAAGAATCATTGAACTCTAGAGTTAGAAAAGACCTCTGATGTAAATACCTACCTAAAGTAACAACCCCACAGACAACATCTCCAACAAGTAAGTGGTCATGCAGCTTTTATCAGAATTATCTCCAAAGACAGGGAGTCCGATGCTCATCCTCCTCTCCTATCCCATTTCACAATGTAACCTACTCCATCATAGCACAGCTTTTCCTTATAACTAGCTTAATTCTGCCTCCTTTTAATTTCTAGTTGGTCAGCAAAAGCACACTTGTGTTTGACAATACATGGGGATGGAAAGGAGGTAAATTTTCTTTTTCTCTTTCATTTCTACATTGGACATATCCAGAAAGGACGAAAAAAAAATCTACTAATCAAGGGAGGATCATCCTATGCCTTCTGTGAACAATGGGTGTTTGATAGGCTGCCAATTGTCTTCAGTGACCTCCCCACTCCCAGTCAGGCATTCATGTATTTTTTCATTCATACAATAATTCATTAAAGTAAAAAACTTTGACTAAGCACCTTCTAAAAGTCCCTTCCAACTCTAAGACTCTATGATATTATATGCAAAGCACTGACCAAGATCCTGCAGGAGATACATGGATGAATACAACAAAAAGCTTAGCATGTAGGAGGGGATATAGGGCAGGTAAAGGAATAACCATACCTTGCTAGAGGGGAAACCACTTCAACACAATACTTGAACATCTCCTGTGGGCTTTTCATTATATTGAGCACTATGGGAAATGTGAAAGCGGATGATTTGGTCCTCATCCTTAGGGAAATTATATAGCTCAGTCCCTGTTAGTGAGAATAATGAATCCCCTGAAGTGGTCAGATGTATTCAAATTTGCATTATTTGAAGTTATAATTACGTTACAAATGGTAGCCTATTCCAGTTCAATGGAAATATTTAGTAGAAATTCAAATAATGGAACCACTAAAAACAAATCCATTTTTTGCACTAATAAGAACTGAATTGTTGTTTCATTAGGACAAGATGTAGACACAGAAAAAAAACAGAGAATAACGGCCAATGATGATGAAGTGATAAATTGTATGCTACAGGTAAAAGTTGTTACAATACTTTGGAATGTGGACGATCGCTATGGATCAGAGTAAAAAGAGGACTCAGTGGAATGCTCTGAGACCTGAACAGGACCTTGAGAGGGTTGGATACAATCTTAAGAGATTCTCTGACTAAAACAGAAAAGAAATAGAGATGAGATAGAGATAGGGAGAGAGCGAGATAGACAGAGACAGAGACAGAGACAGAGATAGAGACAGAGACAGAGACAGAGACAGAGACAGACAGAGACAGAGATAGAGACAGATAGATATTTAGGGACCAAGGGGAAGCTCATCTGACCCTGAGCAAATGACTTCATCTTTCTTGACCTCATTTTCCCCTTCTGTAAAATAAGAGGGCTGGATAAGGTAACCTTTCAAATGGCTAATAAGATGGGATAAATCTAATAAGACAAGATTTAACAGAGATAGGAATAAAAACCTTTGCCTGGACTTAAAAAAATTTTAAATGCTCATATAGAATAGGGACAAGGTGCCTAAACATTTTTTTAAATGGAGGTTTTAGCAATTTCAAACTCAATATGAATCAAAACATAATAGGGAAAATCAAATGGTAGAACACTAATAGGAGTACGTGGAGTGTGGACCAGAATAGGGAAGGAAACTCAAATTCATGCTTTGCAAAGATCAGTTGAAGAAACTGGGCTAATTTAGACTACAGAAGAGAAGACTTGGTAGGGGTAGGGAAGTGGGCAGATTTTCAAGTATTTGAGGAGTGGTCCCATGGAAGAGAGAGGAGATTTGCTTTACTTAGTACCAGAATCAAAACTGGGAACAATGGGTACAAGTTGCAAAACTGGATTTTGGCTCAACATAAGGAAAATTTCATATCAGTGGGAATAATCCAAAAGTGAAAAGAATTGTCTCAGATATAGTGAGTGCCCTTTCAGGTAAAATTTTCAGATGTTTCATAGGAAAAATTCTTGGGACTGAACTAAATGACCTCTGAGGTCCCTTCTAATACTGAGATGATACTTTCTAATGATACCTTCCAGCATTAATGGTTTTTAATTTTCAAGCCAAGCAGAGAAAATGCGACCAGACTATGCAAGGGTTTAAATGCTGTATGAGGAACTTGGACTCAAGCTGAAAGTCATTGGGGGGATACTAGGTCTTTTTCTGTTTTTTTTTTCTCAAGAGCCTGCAGGACCAATATGCTCAAAAAAACAAGAGGGAAATTGCCTTGCATATAGTAGGTGCTTAATAAATATTTGTGGTATTAAATTAGCTTATGAGTTTGGAGAAAGATAATGCAATCATTAATGTGAGGGAGAGCACCCATATTTAGAGGTAATCTGACTTGCTATCTGTTGCCTTGTTTTAATTTAATTCACTCTGTGTACCATGCTAAACAATAGAATAAAGTATGTTTTAAAAAAAAAACAAGGCCAATAAGAAATATTTGGTCAAAAGCCCTAGAGCATGGTGTGGCTAGGTGGTACAGTGAATAGAGCATCAGCCCTGGAGTCAGGAGGACCTGAATTCAAATCCGACCTCAGACACTTAATGCTTACTAACATTGTAACCTTGGGCAAGTCACTTAACCCCAATTGACCTGCCTTCCCCCCTCCAAAAAGCAAAAAAAAAATTAAAAATTAAAAAAATGTTTAAAGCCCTGGAACAGTGAAGGGAAAAGGAAAAGAGGAAAGAAGGAAGGGAGGGAGGAAGGAAAGAAGGAAGGAAAGAAGGAAGGAAGGAAGGAAGGAAGGAAGGAAGGAAGGAAGGAAGGAAGGAAGGAAGGAAGGAAGGAAGGAAGGAAGGAAGGAAGGGAGAGAGGAAGAAGGGAGGGAGAAGAAATGGAAACACAAAGAAATTTAAAAAGATAAATTCAAGTTAATAAGCAGGGAAAATACTTTAAAATAAAAGTAAACAAAGAGCATGAGCTATGTAATCTTGGGCAAGTACCGTACTCCCTCTAGGTCTCTATTTCCTGCTGTATACAATAAGTCAGTTACACTACATGACTTCTGATGTTGCTTCCAGCTCTAAAAGTTTTGGTTTTTAAGAATCAAAGCAAGAAAACAGTGGCAGAAGAAATATGACATCTAACACCAAAGACTTAAACTAAAAGAATCAAGCAATATGAAGTCAGGCAAGTGACAAGATGGAAGATAAGCCATTTGCAGAATTCTTAAGATTGTTAAGGAAAATAAAGTAAGACTATAGAAGAAAGGATGACAAAAACATAAATATATGACTAGAAACCTATCCCACAACGCGGAAACCTAAACCAATAGCAAAGAAAAAAATTAAGGTCAAGAAATGAACATGAGAAAGCTAAGCCTGAAACTTTGACTAGATACATGAAATGGGCCTGATAAGACAATCTGAGGAGGGTATGTTCACCCACAGCGAGGGAGGACCCCTGAGAGTCAGCAAAGATTCAATGCTTGTCCTTACAAAGTAGAATCAGACAGCAAGCTCCCAACTCTTATTTTCTATTTTCCCTATTCTGAGAATGATGGGTACATAGTGAATCATCTAATTTGCCCTGTTCTAATTCTCAGAAAGCAAAATTAAAACCAATACTTCAATATGGTTGGAGAAATAAGCAAACTAAAATGGTAGGGGTTTTAAAGTGACTTTTAGGGATCATACATCACACAAGCACACAAGGCACACATCTCTCCATTGTTGTAGAATAGACTAGATTATTTCCAGTAAGTTAGCTTTTCTTCCTATCTTTTCAAAAGCAGATTTTTATTTTAATCTTATTTTCCTCTTTCCATAAAGCCTACTATAGAATAACAATTTTTAAATGTTTGAATGAATATAAATTATAATGCAGGAGTCAAGGATCAAATTATACAGTTCTGGCTTTTTATAGTCAATATATGGCATTTTTTTAAAAAGAGTCATATTCCTGAGACAATGTGATGTAAAGACTAGAGAGACAGGCTAAAAGCTTTGAATTCAAGTCCTGCCTCTCATAAACAATAGATATGTGACCCTGGACAAGTCACTGAACCCCTCAGTGCCCTAGGTAACCCTCTAGGACAGTGGTTCTCAACCTTCCTAATGCTGCGACCCTTTAATACTTGTATGTGGCTGTGTCTGCATGTGGGCAGACCCACATGGAGATGGATAGAGGAGGGGTGTCTCAGTTCCTAAGACCATCAGAAATATGTGTTTTCCTATGGTTTTGGGCGACCCCTGTGAAAGGGTTGTTCGACCAGAGGTTACATTGATAATGAAAACTATAGACTCCTTTGATCATGACTTAGATCCTTGCAGAATCCATTCTCTGTTTCAGGGCAGTTTAAAAAAAAACATAATAAAATTTACCTATGACACCGTCAGGCAGTCTCTTTGACTACCAAGACAGATTTAGGGTCCTATAGGCTGGAGGACTGAGAAGGAGGAGTGAACAAAGGTCAGATGCGAAGGTCCTGAGTCAGCTTCAATAGGTGGAGTTAAAAAGTTCTTGGCTCTACTCCTTTCCCCAAAGGGAAATGGAAGTAAGGCATAAGTTGTATGCCATCTACCCTCATACTCTACGGAGACACAGTATTATAAACAATCGTTTGTTAATTTTTTTAAAGCATTTGATTCAGTGAAACAAAACACTACCTCAAAGGTTCTCTTCTAACAAAGTGTTATCTATAAATATAAATTATTCATGATTCCTTGAAAGATTGAACAATAGTTATAATCTTATTTGACAACCCTCTGATCATTTATCTACTGATATATCAAAAAAGAGATGACTTCAAAATTGTTCATTTTTATAATATTGGTGTCATAGTACAAATTGTTCTTCTGGTTCTACTTACTTTATTCTGCATCAGTTCATATAAGTCTTCCTACATTTTTTTCTTACAGCACATTACATTCACATAGCACAATTTATTCAACCATTCACCTTACTTTCAGCATTGGCTAGCACAGCAAGAACTGCTATGATTTTTTTTAACATATAAAACCTTTTCCTCTTTCTTTGATCACTTTAGGGTATAGTCCTAGCAATTGAATGGCTGGTCAAAGAGCACAAACTATTTAGTCACTTTTTAATATAATTCCAAATTGCTTTCCAAAAAGGTTAGACCCATTCACAGGGCCTTCTGACAGAGAGATGATGGACTTAGCACAGAATGAGGATAGGTAGATAGGTAGATGGATAGATAGATAGATAGATAGATAGATAGATAGATAGATAGATAGATAGATAGATAGATGTGTGTGTATATATGTATATATAATATTATGGAGACAGAGAGAGAGAGAGAGAGAGAGGCAGAGAGAGAGAGAAAGAGAGAGAGAGAGAGAGAGAGAGAGAGAGAGAGAGAGAGAGAGAGATTTGGATAATGAGGGAATTTCTTTTGCTTGACTATGCATATTGGTTACAAGAATTTATTTTTTCTTTTCCAAGTGGTTAGTAATGGGGAAAAAGTAGATTTTGGTTCACTTGTGTAAAGTTTATTCATTTATTTTTGTTTGTTTCCAACATTCATTTTTATAAGACTTTGACTTCTAAATTTTCTCCCATCCTTCCTCCACTCCCTCCCCAAAATGACATGCAATCTGATAAAGACTATGAATCATATTAAACATATTTCCACAGTCATATTGTGAAAGAAGAATCAGAACACAAGAAACAAAAACAAAAACAAAAAAGATTAAATAGTGTACTTCAATCTACATCCAGACTTCATAATTCTTTCTCTAGATGTAGATAGCATTTTCCATAGTGAGTCTTTTGGCTCATTGCATTGCTAAAAAGAGTTAAGTCTGTCAAAGTCGGTCATCGCGCAATATTGCTTTTACTGTGTACAATGTTCTCCTGGTTCTGCTCACTTCACTCAGCATCAATTCATGCAAATCTTTCCAGATTTTTCTGAAATCTGCCTGCTCATCATTTCTTGTGTAACAATAGTCTTCCATTACATTTATATACTACAACTTGTTCAGTAATTTCCCAATTGACTTTTTTAATTTAACTCAATTTAATTTAAAAAAAAAACAGACACATAATCACCAAACATGTCCTCCTTCCACTGCCATGGAGGAGATGCAACTAGGAGTCCAAATTGAAAAGGGATTCCCTATGGATGGTGAGGTTCTTCAAATGCTCCTCTTTGTGGAAAAATAAAAAACAAACAAAACAAAAAAAACATTGTGCTGGCTGCCTCAAATCCATAACCTCTCAAAAGAATTTGACCTAATAATCCACAGAGCAAATCTAAGTAGATGAAGAATGACTATTGTTATCACATCCATTTAGATGAAAAACCATTTAAGCTTTATAAACTCATTCATCCATGTGAGTACACAGACACACACACACACACACACACACACACACACACACACTTCTCCCAGAAATAAAGACCAATCTTCTTAAACCAACATTCTACCAATGTTGTTGTATGACTATGACTCGGCAATGACTATAGACTCTGAAGAACTAAAAGTAAAATCAGTGGAGAGATTGAATGGTTGATGAGATCAGATTGCAGCAAGTGGCACCTAAGGAACTTAGAAGAAAAACTAGAATAAAGTATAGGATCAGAGAAATATATGAAAAAAAAATATTTTTTTAAGGTGGGTTGACCATTTGGTGAAAACAATGAATAAATTCTGGCCAACCCATGTGTTCCACTGGTAGCCTCATAATGTTAGGGGAAATTGAAGGAGATTGTCCATGTGTTGGGGAGGATTCTCCACCATGGTAAACATATGGAAAGACACAAACAAGAATCACACAGGAAGGGCAGGAACTAATATGTTGTGATCTGATCACTAGGAGCTGGCATCCATATTGATGAGAGCACTCAATAGTCATTCAACAAGCATTGGTTAGACCCTTACTATGTCCTAAGTACGATTTGAGGATTTCTATATAGTTTAATACTCAATGACTTCACTGAAAAGATGAGCATAGGAACCGAAAAAGAAAATTACATTGGAAAAGAAGTTTAATGAATAAGAATGGGAACCGCTCAAAGGGAAATAGCTAATACATAACTGTCATGCCCACACATCATGAATATTTTCTTCAAGAAGAGGTTTTGAAGGTAAACACTCATCAAAAGTATTCACTAAAATCGTCAAGGATGTGCATTACAGAGTCTAAATGGTAAAGCGACTTCCTATGGATAGTGAGCTTCCCCAGATGCTGGGGGTTTTTTTGTCTGCATCAAGCGCTCTGATATTTCAGTATCTTAAAAGATATATATAACCATTCAAAAGAGTTCAGGTTAACTGACCTTACTTATAAAATCAAGGGGTGGAGCAGATTGCCTCTGAGTCTCTTCCAAATCCAACAATGTAATCCACACAGGAAAAATCAAGAAGAAGAAGAATGCTTATTATACAAACTATGGTATCAAGCTAGTTGGACAACACATAGTGCTAGTCCATCATAGATACAAAGGATAGATAATGAACTGAGCTCTAAGTTGAATAGTAAGAGGACCATGGGCTGAGTTATATTTTGGAAATTATTTAGTCCTTTTAACTACCCTAAGATTGTCCCTGAAACAAAGAGTCATCTGCTTTACATTGGTATCTTTCTGTTAATGCACTATCACTTTAATTAAGGGAATATCTTGATACCTAAACACTTTAAACTATAAGACACGGAACAAATAAGAGATTGATGTGATGTAACGTGATGGGATGTGATAGACATTGGTAGCCCCAACATTTTTCCAACAAAGATTAGCACAGAAGTGACATTAAAGAAGAAACCTCAGAAGTCATCTAGACTAGTTCACCTCCATTTCATAGAAGAGGAAACTGAGAGAGTCTGAATGACATGCCCAGAGCTACATCAATAGTGACAAAAATGGGCTTTGAACCTAATTCCTCCGACTTCAAAGCTAGTATTCTTTCCTCCTTGCCATATTGCTTTCCAATGTCATTGGGATATTTATCCAGAAAGGATGTAGGCTGGTCATGTAGCTGCCATGCTCTATCAAGAATAACTACTATTTATAGAGTACCTACTATGTGCCAGGCACTATGCTAAGTGCTTTATACCCTGTATAGATAATATAGCTGTGTATGGTATTGCCTAGAAGTATATGTGTATCTTCATGAGTAATTCCAACCACATTAAAATAGAAAAAAATTAAAACAATATAATTTTTTAAAGAAAGAAAAGTAACAAAATAGTAAAAAAAAGTTTTAAGGAAAATAAGATAGACTAAAAATTTGACATCTAAAATATATAAGGATTTTTTTAAGTCACATTGGCAATACCAAGTCAACACATCATCCTCATGATGTCATTGGTCCTCTTTGAGAACATAGGAAGAACAAGAAGTACTTTA
Organism: Pseudocheirus occidentalis; assembly: GCA_028646575.1. Lineage (NCBI taxonomy): Eukaryota > Metazoa > Chordata > Mammalia > Diprotodontia > Pseudocheiridae > Pseudocheirus > Pseudocheirus occidentalis. Next base: position 135,619,082 of record CM053595.1, read on the forward strand.
CAAATATTTTCTCATTTCATTTTCACCAACAGCCCTGGGAAATACATACTATTATTATCCAACTTTTACAGATGAGGAAACTGAGGCAGACAGAGGTTAAGTGATTTGCCCAGTGTCACACAGCTATTAAGTAACTGAGATTAAATTTGAACGCAGATCTTCCTGAATTCCTGAATTTGGTGTACACACAGTTTTGATAGATCTAGTGGAAATTCCTCACCTTGGTTGGACCCCCTATTTGTGGAAGGGTGATGACATTAGTCAAAAATATGGATCAGTGATCTCCACCACTACAGGACATACTCGTGTCAATGACTGAGAGCCATCAAAGTGAGAATAAAGTAAGTTAAGCTTCTTGGCTTTTAGAAATTAAAAACGTATAGCCTTAACACTATACTATTGTTGTATTCTGATTTTAAGATGAGGAAGTTCCATTGCCTATAACCCATTGCAATTTATTCCTGCTATGAATGTTTTTATATGGAGTTAAATACCTCAGTTTCTCTAATTACACTAGGTTGATTATAGGTTTTCCTCAAGTTTCAGTTTCGTTCCTCTGAAATTTCTATATATTGTCAAAGCCCTGGGTCAGCATTGTATGACTACAGAATGTTATCTGGTATGGATCCCACTGCTGCATATGCCAATCAAAGATGTCCTAGCTTCAGCTGAACACAACACCTCCTCCCCCCCCCCACTCCTCTCATAGCCAAACACTAAGGACTTGATGCCCTCATGTATTTGACTTAGAAGATTCCTTGGCTAAAGCTAAAGAAGTTACTGCCCTAGCAAAAGCTGGCCCCTTTGGAACTTGGAATGCTTTAAGACTGGGATAGGCTGCCCCTCCTCCCATCACCTTCATATGCCCATACACACACACACACACACACACACACACACCCCTTTTTCAGGGCAAGGGCTCCATAGAACACCCTGAACACTCTGTCAAAAGAAACACTCCCATCCTTGGCACAATCTACCCTCCTGGAAGAAAGAAAACTCAGAGGCTGCCTTGAAATATTAACTGGTTCACAATTTTATATGGAGGTCATATGGGCTCCATACAAGAGATATGTCAAAGAATTAAGTCAGCTCAGGGTAATAATCTCATTACATTCTCTAAACACAACTATGACTTCATCTCCTCAAGAGTCACAAAAAGTTTGCCTGCCAAAGCTAGGAAGTAAAGATACTCAGGATGAAACAGAGTAAATATTGATCAAGGCCAAAAACCAGAAGAGAAACATTGCGGTATAGAATCATCAAGCTGTGAAATAGTTGATGTTTCAAAATTGAGGCTTTGGGCACATTTACTAGAAAGTAACTCGTGACTCATGGATACTCTCTCTCTCTTTCTCCCAGAGATACATCATAATAAGTTAATGTGAACAGAAATCAGAGGAGGTATACATAGGAAAATATATACCAGATGATACAGAGTAAAGAGCTCTCCCATTGGAGATGAAATAACAGCTCAAAAGAGGGAGAAACAGAGAGAGGTAGAGAGAGACAGAGGCAGAGAGACAAAAAGGCAGATGCAGAGAGACAGACAGAGAGGCATAGACAAAGAGAGAGACAGAGAGGGAGAGAGAGACAGAGGAGAGACAGAGACAGAGGAGAGACAGAGAGACAGAGAGGAGAGAGAGAGAGAGAGAGAGAGAGAGAGAGAGAGAGAGAGAGAGAGAGAGAGAGAGACCCATATTTCACACAAAAGAAAACTCCCTGAAGTCTCTAGAGTAGCAACCCAGGGACAGGGATATAGTGGATATAGGGCATTCATCTCCACAAATGAGGAAAGAATACCATACTAATGGTGGTACAGGGGTTAATGTTTTCTAATGGAGAAAGACAGCACATAAAAATGAATCGGAAAGAAGGAAGAAAAAGGCCCCACAATGGTGGGTGGTAGGGGGAAGGATGTCAACAAAGTCTAGGGAATCAGGTGTAGAGCAAGGAGAGAAATGAGCATGGATGGCCTAAACATGTCCTAAAATGGTGGTTAAGTGACTTGCTCAGGGTCACACAGCCAGTATGCAGAGAGAGGAGTTACACCTAGGTCTTCCTGACTCCAAGGGAGGTTGGTTATCCTCTACACCACACTTCCTCCTTTACTTTTACCTATGTTTTAAAAATCACCTTTTCAAAAAAAAATCTGTATAAAATATAAATTATAAGTACCTTTCCATGCAGGATAAATCACAGCAAAGATTTAATCAACTAGAATGTTGAGGAAAATATGGGTCAATGGAGGCAGGATTGGGAGGATAGGTTCTTCTAGAATTATAAAATTTTTAAGTCTCTCTTTTGACAAATGAAGAAATTAATGTGCTTTTTCCAAGCTCACATACCAAGTTAGCAAAGCTGGGACATTAAAAAAAATAAGTTAATGTAAGACAGAATTAAAGCTAACCTTCTTGGTCTTTAGAAACTAAAAATTTGTAGTTTTAACACTACACCATTGTTGTATTTTTGTATTAAGATGATGAACCTCTGTTCCCTATAACCCATTCTGATTTGTTCCTATGTGAATATACATACATACAGACATACACACAGAGTTGATGAGTAAATATATTCATTAAATAATCCATAAATTATTCAGTTAATAATATAATATCAGTTCTACAGATGGGTTTAGAATTTTATGTTTAATGGGTAATCTATAGATAGATGAAAAGTCAGTAAAAAAATGTTTTTGAGTAAAAAATTTTGAGGAGATTTGTTCCCTCTTCAAAACTGGAGTCTTAGAAATCAGTTGCTTCCACTGAATAATGAAATCTAGGTATTAGAAGGGATATCAAAGGTCCAGCCCATACATGTAAAAGAAAAGCCCCCTGCTAATGTGCATGGATGGGATCTAATCTATCCTCAAACTTCCTGAGTCTCTGTTTTCTCATCTGTTAAATGAGAGGGCTGGACAAGGTTATCTTAGTGATCCCTCTCAGCTCTAAAGCTATGATTCCATGATCTTGCCAGTGACCCTGGAATACCAAAGGCTCTGACAAAAGGATACAAACCCTGGTTTATCTAACAGTGATACAGAAAAGCTCCAACTACCTGTGTGGCCACACATTGGGGAGCTATCTTGGACCATCCTAAATAAGCACCAATAGGCTCATGGCCAAAGGGTTGGCCATCAGAAGTTTAATATCTCTCAACCACAGCAATTTAGAGATTAAAGACTGAGATCTGGAAGGGACATTGGAGGGATCTAGTCCAATCCCCTCATTTCAACAGAGGAGAAAATAAGGCTCAAAGAAATTAAAAATCACATGAGTAGCAAATGGCAAGACTGATTGGTATCAGTGATATTGTTGTTAGTATCAATAATAATGCAGCTGGTTTCAGTCGTGATAATTGACATTATATAGCACTTTAAGGTCTGCAAAATATTTTACACTTATTTCATTTGACCAACTCTCTAAGATGGATGCTATTACTGTCATCCCCGTTTTACAAATGATGTCACTGAGGTTATTTGCTGTTGCTTGTCCTTCATTCTTGAAGAAGACTAATGATAGCAAAAGGCTGATGTCTTGACTTGCAGATGAATTGGATTTAAGTGAGGCAGGGCTGCGCAGTCATCTTACTCCAGTGGCAAAACATAGGTCAGGACTGGCAATGTCTCCAGATGCAATGGGAGACGTTGGTCTTCTTAAGCTAAGGTTTTTTCCAGGTCTCAGTTTGTCTAATGATATGCCCAGGGTCAGGCAATCAATACAAGGCAGGTTTTGAACTCAGATCTTCCTGACTCCAACTCAGCACTCCATAGACTTAAACTATATTGTTTGTCCTGGAGGATATCTACTAAAGCATGGTAAGAACCCACAAAGGGGCAAAATAAAAAATCCTTGAAATAAATCCTTCCTTCCCTTTAATGCAGCAAAGAGTAAACTTATAGAAATCACCAACCAAAGATGATATAGGCTGAAAATAAACATGATTTCAAGAGAAGTTTGAATAAAAATGCAGAGATAATATTCTCTAGTGAGTCTCTAAGGAAAATTAGAAGGTTTTGTGAGATACATTCCTAACCTCCCAAGATGGAAATCAAACAGGACAACTATATCCTTCAACCACATGCCCCTTGGTGGCTCTGATGAAACCATTTAAAAACTCAATTTTTAAAACTTCTTTTTAAATTTGCCATTCAAAATGTTCTGTACATGTAAGAAATCTGGTCTCTAAGAAGGTCCTTTTCTGAAGACATCTTTCTTATTACCTTGAGTCACTAGGTCTCTACTATTGCTTGTAGAAACAGGCTGTTGATGAAATTTTTATTGCAAGCAGATTTAGCCTGTGGCTCCAGCTGGCAAAAGCTGATGGGAGGAGAAAACAAAAAAAACAAAACAAAAAAGTAAAGTGGGAAAGTGACTCCTTCGGAACTAAAAAAAAGATAACGCAGGAGTTTTATGTTCTCGGAAACATCATATGAAGGCATAGCTTTCTTTTCCTTTTTCTTCCTTGTTTTGGGAAAGAGTAAGAGAGCTTAGAGCGGGGGAATAGTAGCCAAAGGGAGCATCAAAGATCTTTCTAGTTAGTTGATCAGGAGTTTTAGAAAGGAGAAATGAGCCCTTCCCTTTAATTGGCAGAAAACAGTCTGGGCAGCATAAACACCCAGGCAGCTAACATCTGTGGCAGAGACAGAATGAAGGAGAGAGAGAGAGAAAGAGAGAGAGAGAGAGAGAGAGAGAGAGAGAGAGAGAGAGAGAGAGAGACAGAGAGAGAGAGAGAGAGAGAGAGAGAGAGAGAGAGAGAGAGAGAGAGAGAGGACAAGGACAAAATGCTGTAAAGGGCTTTGAGTGGTACGATAAAAAAATATGGTTACAATCAAAATATTTGTTTAAGAGTTACTCTTCGGGTCAGCACAACGAAGAGACAGCTGGACTCAGAATCAGGAAGACCTAAGGTTCAAGTCCTACCTCTGATAGAACCAGCTGGGTGAACCTGAGCAAATCACTTAACCTCTCACTACCCCTAGGCAGTGCCCCATGCTATAAATTCCAAAGAAACTTCCAGTCTGGGTAGAAAAGGAAATTTTTCACCAGGGGCTCTCAAAATTGATGAAATCACAGGTATATTTTAAAAGTTTTAAAATTAGCTATTTTACTGGTTCATGGTGCTAAAAATCAACTATCTTAAGAAAAAAAACAAAGAAAAGGAAGTAAAAGAGAGAGGGAGACATAAGTGGGGGAAAGGAGGGAAGGAAGGAAGGAAGGAAGGAAGGAAGGAAGGAAGGAAGGAAGGAAGGAAGGAAGGAAGGAAGGAAGGAAGGAAGGAAGGAAGGAAGGAAGGAAGGCAAAGAAAGAAAAAAAGAAAGATCTTTGCTTCATTCAAATAAACCTAGGGCTTAAACTTGGCTGTGAAGTCGGAAGAAGAGAGGCTTTGGAGAGAATCTGCTTGTGTTCAGATCCCAACTCTGATGTCTACCAAAGTCACTGAGACTTTCTAGGGCTCATTTTGTCACCTCTCAAATGGGGAGGTTGACCTAGATGATCTGAGAGGTCTCTTTCCAGCTCTAAATCAAAGATCCTAGGAGCTAATCCTGATCACATGACAATGATATGCTTCCACCACCTGGTGGACACATGCCTAACTACAGTTTCAGTTTTATTTAATAAATGTTTGCCAAATTGAATGAAGAGGTTTAAAAAAAAATCTTCTGGAAACTGATATTGTAAAATTAAAGTAACAAGAAATCTCACAGGGACACTGCCAAAAACAGCATTGCTTTCATAATCCTTCATTTGCAGCTGTTTCTCAAGATTTCATGGGCATAAATGCCGTTTCCCTTGTTTTATTTTTTTAATAAACACAAGACCAAAGGTGAGACTACTCAAGATTTCAAAAGATCATTTCCACAGGTTGAAATGTCAACCAGTCTTAAGGCCTGATAGTGGCAGCATGCCTACCACCGTCTTTAGACTCCTGCCCCAAACTTCATGGCTACAGTCCAGGTGCCAATTCTGGTATCACAGGACCATAGCTCTGGGAACCCGTCATTCTCTGGATTGAGAAAAAGAGGAGGCCCAGAGAAATGTACTGACTTGTACAAGCTCACACTGGCAATAATCATGAGAGAGTAGGACTTGAAGCCAGGTCCTCGGGTCTCTCCTTTATGCCACACCACTTCTCTAAAATACCTACTGGGGTGTCTTTGCCTTTGCCTGTCATGCCAATCATCTCCTCAATACTTAAATGTACAATTTTAACTTCTTCACTATATCAAGGGGGCAGTGTGATATGGTGGTCTCAGGCCTGAAACTGACTTCTGAAAACGTAGGTTCCAGTTCCAATCCTTTTTTTTTTTTTTTTTGCTTTTTGGAGGGCAGTTGGGGTTAAGTGACTTGCCCAAGGTCACATGGCTAGTTTTTTTTGTATTACGTGTCTGAGGCCAGATTTGAACTCAGGTACTCCTGACTCCAGGGCCGGTGCTCTACTCACTGCGCCACCTAGCCACCCCTCCAGTTCCAATCCTATCCATCATAAACACCTTTTGAATAATAGTTGCCTTACCTATAAATTCTTCAATCAACCAATTAGTAAATATTTTAAGGCCCTACTATTTGCCAGGCACTAGGCTAAGTGCTGGGGGCACTTGTACTACCTGCCTTTACTCTTTATAAAGAAATTCTAAAATGCTGTAAAAATGTACAGTGAATAGACAATAATAATAATAATAACTAACACTTATATAGTGCTTTTTACTCTAGTGCAGGGACTCTACACTTAACTCATTTGGTTCTCATTCACATCAGCCCTGGAAAGTAGATACTACTATCATCCCCATGTTACAGATGAGGAACTGAGGCAAATAAAGATTAAGTGACTTGCCCAGGGTCACACAGCTAGTGTCTGAGGCCAGATTTGAACTCAGGTCTTTTTGACTCCAGGACTACTGTACTATCTAGCTGGCCCTAACAGAGCATAAGACTTGGATTCAAGAAGATCTAAATTCAAATTCTGCTTCTGACACTATTAGCTGCGTGTCCATGGACAAATCACTTAACCCCTCCATTTCTTCATCTATAAAATGGGCATTATAATAACACCTATGTCATCTCCCTCTCTGAGTGGTTGGGAGGTTTAATTTATGTAAAGTGCTTTGCAGATTTTAAAGTGCTTATCAATATTATTGTAGTTATCAATGCAATAAATCACTTCATAATTATAGCACTGTCAGAGAGCTAAAAACTGGAAAAGAACGTAAAATCTAGTCTAATCTTATTTGACAAATGAAGTCCAGAAAAGTGAAATCATTGGTCCAAGGTCACAGAGGTAGTAATGATAGAGTCAGGAATGGAGACTGAGGTCTTCTGACTTCCAGCCTAGTGTTCTCATAACTTATATACCATGCCACCTTTTCTTTCCTCATCTGTAAAATGGTGAAGTTGGATCAAACAATCTCTAAGCTGGAAAATAATCTCTCAGGTCCCTTTCTAGCCCTCAATCCAGTAATCTCCTCTGAGCATATCACTTAAAAGTTGCCTTGCCAAATCAAGTCGGTCCTGCATTCTTTTTAAGGGCATATGTATATTTTTTTTCCACAATCAGAAGTTTTGTCAGTAGATGATCTAAAGCAATCTACTGTTTTATCAGTAATGGCTCCTCTCTGTGCAAGGACACGGGGCTGCATATCACATAGTGCTTGTATGCTCTGCCACTCACTATCACTCTTCAGGAAGCTGATGCCTGTGCTGACAGACAAAGGCTAATTGGCAGACTGTACCGAGTCAGTTTTTGATGACACAGTGGAAATAATAAAAGACAGGGAAGGTAACAAAGAAAGTTGAGAGAGAATAATAAAGGAAATGTACACAGTGAACGTTTCCAATGAGAAAAGAGGCCAATCTAAAATATACAGAGGGGTACTTACTTGTAATAAACAAAAGAACAAAAAAAGAAAGGGAGCACAAGCACTCCTTTATGGACCGCGTTAAAACAAATCAATAAAGGGATAGACAGATAGAGACATAAATCAATAGCAACACAGATGAAATGGATAATTTGCCATTTTACAGTTCGAGCCTATATATAGTTAGTTGGAATTCAGTAGCAGAAGCTCACCAGCAAATACTACCTGAATTCAGCATTAAGTAGGAAGCTCAAATTATAAAGTCAAATCCTATACCAAATGATGCAACTTAAGGGAATAGCTACCGTATCTGTTTATACATACATGTATGCCCTACAGTGTTCAGGAATATTTTTATCTTCTCATTTGTTATTTCACCTGTTATTACATTCCATAAAATGAAAATTATTTTTTAAAAAGAAGTCAAATTATCTCTTTCCTTACAGAGAACAACACTGGCTTCAGAAAAGCTGAGCACCCCCTATATCCCTGCAGAAATACGTCTACATGTGCACATATGTGTATAATATATATATTCTTATATTTTTAGACTTACATAGATGTTTCTTATTTCCAATTAAACTAATTGGAGTAAGAGTATTTTTAAATATGATAATTTGCTATCTGCCTGAAATTCATAGGCTATTTTACTTAACATATGCATGTCTAAAAAAAATGCATTTCCTTAACAATAAGTTGGCCAAGGTTTTACTGCCAATGTCTCAAAGAATTTCACGATTCAAGAAAATGATGGCCTAGTTATTGACTGCAGATATGGTTAAAAGGCTAAAGAGAGCAGTGAAAGATAACCTTTGGAACAGAAAAAGAAGTAGGGTCCTATGTATTTATGTATTAAAACAATGTCCAAGCTTATAAATCCCAAAAAATGGCTTGCTTCCATGTAACACTTTATATTTTACAGAGCATTTTCTTCTGTTGTACATCTTATTTGCTACTCACAGAAATTTTATATAATATGTACAGTTAGGTAGGTAAGTAGGTAGATGATAGATAGATAGATAGATAGATAGACAGATAGATAGATAGATGGTAGATAGTAGATAGTAGATAGATAGATAGATAGATAGATAGATAGATAGATAGATAGATAGATAGATAGATGGTAGATAGATAGATAGACAGACAGATAGATGGTAGATAGATAGATAGATAGATAGATAGATAGATAGATAGATAGATAGATAGATAGATAGTAGATAGATGGTAGATAGATAGACAGACAGACAGATAGTAGATAGATAGATAGATAGATAGATAGATAGATAGATAGATAGATAGATAGATAGATAGACAGATAGAGTAACCCTATTTTACAAGTGAAGGAACTGAGTGATTGGACCCAAATTAGGTAAACATGTTTAGCTGACAGAATCAAGATTTAAATATAGATGTTCAGATGCCAAGTTCATTGTTCTTCCTCCTATGCTAGTCTTAAGCATGTGCAAAGAACCATTTTAGAAAAATTATCAATTGAGTACTAGCTTAGGAGTCAGCAAAGTACAGGCCATGGACCATATGAAGACAGGCAGGTGGCCATAGTTTGCCATCTTCTGCTCTAGGCTAATAGTTAAGATCTCTGGCATACATTATAATTTGTTTTCTCTTCATTTGAATATATTTTATTTTGAGAATGCTTCCAAAGAAAGTGAAGGAAATGATTTCCTTTATGGATCCTGTTAAAACAAATCAATCAAGGGATAGACAGACAGATCTCTAAGCCAATAGAAACATAGATGAAATGGATAACACCTACCCTAACGCCCTTCATCAGCCACCTTAATTGATATTTTAAGACCATGGGAAACAAGAAAAATGCTACAAGACTAGAGAAGAGCAAATGTCCCAAAGGATGGAATTTGCAAACTATAGGCCAAGGAGCTTGACTGATTCCAGGAAAATTTTGAAAATGTCTTTTTTAAGTAATGGCTTGGGAGAACTTAGAAATTTAATAAGTGATCACTAAAAGCAAGGATGGCTTCATCAAGAAAAGGTCATGCCAGACTAATTTCATTTTCTGTTTTTTTTGACAGCATTACTCAAATGGCACATCAGAAAAATGCTATTGACATGGTGTATCTTGATTTCAGCACAAATAATGATAACCCCTCAAACTATCTTTTTTATCTTTTTGGAGCAAGGAAGGCAGGACAATTTGGGGGTGACTTGCCCAAGGTCACACAGCTAAAAAGTGTTAAGCGTCTGAGGCCAGATTTGAACTCAGGGCCTCCTGATTCCAGGACCAGTGCTGTATTCACTGTGCCACTTAGCTGCCCCATCTCAAATTACCCTTATTGACAAGATAGAAATGTAAGCTAAATGATGGTGTAGTTAGGTGAATTTACAACAAATTATATAACTAAGTGTAACATGTAGACAAAGGACCTATTTCAACTTATAGGGCAATCTCTAGCAGAGTAAAACCATGATCTGTCATTGATATTTGTCATTTGTCATTGCTCATTGATATTCAATATTTTTATTAGACTGAAAGGAAGCTAACACATCCTGATAGAGTCAGGATTCAAAAATATCTGGACAGGTCATAACAATGTGGACAGATCTCCTAAGAGAAAATTGAATAACATTAAATATAAGGTCCTAGAATTTGTTAAAAACAAGTGGTTTTCAAGTTCTTCAGTCTCAGGATCCATTTACCCTCTTAAAAATTGAAGACTCCAAAGCTGAACTTTTGTTTATGTTTGAACACTACTAGTTGATATCAATCAATATTTACTGTATTAGGAATTAAGATTAGTGTTTCCATGTTAATATTGTTACTATGGAATTAGTTTTAAACTCATGGAATCCTTGAAAGAGTTTTGGGGGGTCTCATGACTTCCTGGACTACACTTTGAGAACCACCAGGTTAAACACACTAACCACGCATGGACAGGTAGATGGAAGTGTGATTATACAACAATTGACATGAAGAAGGTTTGAGGTTTTCAGTGCACCTAAAGCTCAGTATGGCTTCAATTCCATTCAAGAAGCATTTGTTAAACATCTACAATGTGCCAGGCACTGCATTGAGCACTGGGGATAGTGAATAAGAAAAAGACAGTCCCTGCCCTCAAGGAGCTTACAATCTAACAAGGGAAGACAACTCACAAAAGGAAGCTGGAAAGGGGCAAGAGACAACTACAAATACAGATACAAATTTAAGATGTACTAAGGAAAACAGTGTACAGAACAAGGGAACCCTAATCTCACTATCTTATACTCTAGTAAAATCATATCATGACTCTTTTGTTCAGTTCTGGGCACCACCACTCAGGATGGAAATTCTCGATTAGGATGAGCAGGCTAGAGAATAGATCCCAAAAGTCAATAATCATTTATTAAGTATCTGCTATATGCCAGGCACTGTGCCAAGCACTGGGCATAAAAAGAAAGGCAAAAGATAGCCCATCCTCTCAAGGAGTTCACAGGGAGAGACAATACACAAATAACTATGCACAGACAAGACATACACAGGGTAAATTGGAGATAAGCACAAAGGGAAGGCATTAACAGCGATGGGAATCAGGACAAAAGGTAACATTGTAGTAGAGACTTGAATGAAGCTAGAGAAGCCAAGAAGTTGATGAGGAAGGAGAAAATTCCAAGTATGAGGGACATTAAATGAAATGCCTGGAATTGGGAGAAGAAAAGAGCAAGGAGACCAATGACACACAACAGAGCAAATGGAGAGAGCTAAAGTGTAAGAAGACTAGAAAGATAGAAGGCCACTTGACAAAGGGCTTTAAAAATCAGACCGAGGGTTTTATATTTGATCCTGGAGGTAATAGGAATGGGGGATGAGGAGTAACATGCTCATGCTTTGGGAGATCAATTTGAGAGGTGAGTGGAAGATTGACTGGAATGAGAAGAGACTTGAAGCAAAGAGACCAACCAATAGACTTATAATAATTCAGGTGTAAAGTGATAAGGGCCAAGATGCGGCAGGGTCAGAGGAAAGAAGGAGGTATATACAATGGATGTTACCAGGGTAGAATCATAGAAAGAGGAAACTGGCTGGATACAGGAGGTTAGAGAGGGTGAGAAGTCAAGGATGACACGTAGGCTGGGTGGCTAGTAGGATAATAATGCCCTTGACGCTAATGGAAAAGCTAAGAAAAGAGGAGAGTTTGGACGGAAACATAGTGAATTCAGTTCTGGATGTGATGAGTTATAAACATCTACGAGCCATTCCGTTTGAAATACCCAGTAGGCAGTTTGGAGATGCAAGACTAGAGAATAGGACAGAGGTTAGAATTACATAAGTCAATCTGAGAATCATCAGAACAGAGAGGATAATTGATTCCATGGAGAACTGAAGAGATCACCAAGCAAAATAGCGTAAAGGAAGAAGGGAAGAGGGCAGAGCACAGAGCCTTCAAAGAGATCCATGTTTAGCTAGTGTGACATGCATGAAGACCAACCAAAGGAGACTGAGGAGAGGTCAGGCAGGTAGGAAGGAGGATCAATCAAAAGAACTAGGAATGTTTAGACTGGTAAAGAGAAAATTTAGGGACAGGGAAATGATAGTCATTTGCAAGTATCTAAAGGTCCATCATATGAAAAAGGGATTATTAGACTTGTTCCAATTGGCCACAGGAGATCACATGGGGAACAATAGTCAGAAATTGCAGGAGAGGTAGATTAAAACTCAAATAGAGACAAATATCCTAATAATTAAAGTTGAACTATAGTAGATTAAATGGCTTTCCCTTCACTGGAGAACTTTAAGTGGAAGCTAGATGAACAATTTTGGAAGATGTTGTGAGCCAGGTCCTAGTCAGGTACATTCTGGAATAGATGAACCCTGAGGTCCTTCCCTGCACTGAAATTCAATACCTTCTTCTTGTTATTGTACTGGAAATTTTGGAGATTATGCCAGCAAATCCAAAGCTTCCACACTAGAAAAAAATTTTTTATTATGATCCCAAGGATATATCATATGACTGTCACCAAAGACCAGCCTGAAAGTTTGAAGAGCCTTATTATCAAAAGTTTATTCACTGATAATGAATATTTTTCAATGACAATAACTGATAAATATTATGCCAAATCATGGAGGATTGGCATATGCATTGATGGAAAGTGAAATCACAGATTTTTAACATAATGAAATTATGATTTTGATTAGCTTCAGAAGAAATAAGGCACCAAACTAATTAAAAGTCAATACATAAAGTCTGCTCACCAGAGGGAATAACAGTTCAGACATTCTGTCTAATGTTTCTAGTAAGTAATAAATATAGAAACTTTCCATGTTAATTCAAAGATCATAAGATCTTCAAGTTGAAATAAACCTTGGAGATGACCTAATTCTGATTAATGCACAAATCCCCCCCTCCCCCTGTCACAGCATCCCAAAGCAGCAGTCATCCAGCCTCCATTTGAACACTCCTAGTGATGTGAAAATCTTGAAGCAACCTAGTCCAGTTGCCATAAAGTTTGTTAGAGAGGCAAAAACCTTCTTCTCAGTAACTCTTACCTATTGGTATTAGTTCTGTCTTCCTGAGCTACAAAAACAAATCTTCTTCCTTCTCCATGACAAAGGTCTGCCAATTAGAATGAATGGATGGATGAACATTTATTAATCACTGACCATGTAAGAGGTACTGTGCTAAATGTGGGAAATAAATATAGAAAAACAAGACACTCCATGCCTTGTCATTCTAAAAGTGGGCAAAAATATACATAGGACAGTGGTGGTAGAGGGGGAAGGACATTTTGGTCTGGGAAGTCCTCCTAGAAATATGCCTCATTCTCAAGTCTTCTTTTCTCTAAGTTAAATATTTCTACTGTCAATCATTCTCAGTATTGTGAAAAGTAGCGTGGTATAATAGATAGGCATCCGACCTTAGAGTCAAGAACATATAGGTTCAAATCCCACTTCTGATACATATTGATTGTATCACCCTGAGTAAGAAAGTGCTCTAGACAACTCTTTATAAGTATAAATTGCAGTTGGAGTAGCAACCTTCTTTAGTGGAGAGAATTTCCTTATTTGAGAGGTCTGATACAGGTGAAATCACAGATCCAGTCCCTATCTCCACGCATTGTGGCCCCGCACAGATCAGTGTTCTGAAAATGTCACTCCTAGAACAAAACAGAATACTCCAGGTGTGATTAGACCAGCAAAGTACAGTAGGTACCAGAGTCTAACTACTTTCCCTACCTGAGCAGTATGTGAGAGTTGGAGGTTAGGGGACAAAAACATAGCAGACACCATGGCCTAACTCATGTTAAGTTCAGTTAAGTGGTTTTGGAGTATACACTTTGATTCTAATAATAATCAGTTGTGGAAAACATGTTTATGTGTCTAGATGAAACTGAACAACTGGATGACTGCATGATGCCTAGTGAGATCAATTTTAAACAAATTACAAGCAAAATACAAAGATTCATAATATTGCTCTGAAAACACTTTAACATCCTTATAATATATTTTGTTTTATGTAGCTTCCATTTTGGGATTAATCATATTGTTTTTTATTTACTACTCCATATAATAACTGCTTTATCTACAATATTAATATGTATGATTTTTTTTTAGTTTGCCTCTTCATCAAAGCATTCAGGCTGATGTGGATAATATGTTGATTTTAATATGCAATGGATTTGTTTATATGCAAATTAAATTGGATTGTATTTATATTAAACACAACAACAAAAAAAGTAGCAGGGATTAATGTAATGATTCAAGAACAACTTCTTTTCAAATCAAACATGGTCCATGTGTGAATGAAGGCACTGCTCTATTAGCACTCTCCTTTCATAGAGGATCAAAAGGCACCTCTGTATAACTCAGGGTTATGCCCTAGACTCTATGTATTTTTAGAAAAATGCATAGACATTTGGCAGGGGCAAGGGGGGGTCCCACTACAGGTCAGCTGGGAAGTTTCCATGGTTCTTAGGGCGCTGTGACAAAGCAGATAGAAACACTTTTAATGTCATTTCCACTGATAAAATGATATCCATTTCTGTTATTGAACCATTTGACAATGCAACAGATTTTTTTTTCTGAGTGACGAGAACTTTCTTTTCTGAGTCTTCAGCAGTTGTGACTGTAGGATCTACAAGACCAGTTGCCAGACTACATCCCCATGGAGATTGCTTCCCAGGATGATGGCTGTGACCAAGAAGCATTACTATTCGAAATACTCTAAGGTTCAAGGTCCTTGCTTGTCTCCATCAGGGTCTGTTCAAGGCAGTGATGGAATTTGACCTCTCTGGTGAACACTAGCTCCAGTCTCTCCCCATGGTACATTGCTGCTTCAGCTAGGGTGGTGGCAATTGGCAGAGAAGGCTGACTCCTTTTCTATGCAGACTGCCTCTGTAGTTGATGGTTCTTAGGCTATGCTAGATGAAAAACTGGTGGTCTGGGGTGTTGCCATTCCCAAGACTCTTTTGCCTATCTGCCTGTTAAGAAAATTTGACCATAAGTTGTTGTTAGTGGTTATGAGAAAGGCAGACCACTTCTCCACAATTATTTCTCCCCTTAAAGATGACTTCAGGGGCTGGACTAGAAGGAGGTCTGCTGGTCTGGAGGAAACTGCTTTTCCCAAGGCTTTCAGATTCAGTTTAACGGACTGGCCCAACAGAGTCCAAGGGGAAATGGTGGTGGCAGTTGATGTGCCTGACACTTGCTGTCTCCCATTTCCCCCTTAGGATTCCCTGCTGCTTCAGCTTGATTGTATTATGATAACATGCTAACTCCATTCCTTCAAGATGCAACTGAAGCATTTTCCATATGAAGCCATTCCTTATCCCCCCACCTAGTAGTGTCCTCACTCCCAAACTAACCTGGGTTTATTTTGTAACTTACATGTATAAATATAAATTATATATGTGTGTGTATTCTATATACACATACATATGGGTCAATTCCCCATAAAATGTAAGCTCTTTGACAGCAAGTCTTTCTCATTCATCTTAAGAAGATGAATCACAAGGCACATGACTCTACTGATGCTAAGCAAAGAATTATTTTTTCAGAAATGCTGTCAAGGTGATGACTTTTCAGGTATGGGTTAGATTGGATAACCTCATGTTCCTTGTAAGAACTCCAAGACTGGGGCAGAGTCAAGATGGCAGAGTAAAAGCAGGAACTTGCTTGAGCTCATCCCCCAATCACCTTCAAATTCATGTAAAAAATGATTCTAAATAAATTTTAGAACTACAGAACCCACAAAAAGACAGAGTGAAACACATCTCCAGCTGAAGAAAGCCTGGCAGGATGACAGGAAGAGTATATCGCACCCGGCTGGGACGGAAGTACACTCCCATGAGGGCCATGCGGGCCTAAAGGGATTTAATCACTGGCAACTGTGGTGGTTTCCAAACTTCTTAATCCACAAAGGCCAAAGACAAAGTGAGTGGGGGAACTTTGTTGGACAAGGATGAGAGAAAAGCACAGTCCAGCCCCAGCCCCAGGGGGCAGATGTATCACAGCAGTGGTGGCATCAGCAACAACAGCAGCAGTGGCATCAGAGGCTAATTCCAGAGCCCCAGGCCCATGGATGGTGGGAAGAATAAACGGTTATCAGAGAGCAATTTCTCTTGCTTTGCCCTGCTTAGATCTCGGTCGCAGTCTTGGGTGACAGTCCTGGGGTGACGAGGGGCACTGGCATGGCAGAGCTTGTGGCAGCTGTGGAGAGGGAATCCTCTTCACAGTTCTGAGGCAGAAAAGAGTGCCTGAGGTAAACTCACAGACGAAAGAACAGACAGTGGGAGGAGTAAATACATCTTTGATCATATCACCTTATAAGAACTGAAAATTCACAGGTGTCTAGAAGTAATTCTGAGAAGAACAGCACAAACACCCAGAAATTTAGGACAGAACACTCTTCACTCTGGAAGCAAAATCCTACTTTGGCAAAGAGCTCAAAAGACAAGTAATTGGCTGTGAAAATGAGCAAATAGAGGGAAAAAATCAGACTACAGAACTTTTCTTTGGTGACAAAGAAGAACAAATCATAAAACCAGAAGACAACAAAGTCAAAATTCCTGCATCAAAATCTTTCAAGAAAAATATGAATTGGTCACAGGCCATGGAGGAGCTCAAAAAGGATTTTGAATATCAAGTAAGAAAAGTAGAGGAAAAATTGGGAAGATAAATGAGAGTGATGGAAGAAAATCATGAAAAATAAGTTAACAGCTTGCTAAAGAATACCCAAAAAATACTGAAGAAAATAACACCTTAAAAATAGACTAACTCAAATGGCAAAAGAGGTCCAAAAAACCGATGAGGAAAATGATGCCTTAAAAAGCAGAATTTGCTAAATGGAAAAGAAGGTCCAAAAGTTCACTGAAGAAAATAATTTCTTAAAAATTAGAATGGAGCAAATGGAAGCTAATGACTTTATAAGAAATAAAGATATTATAAAACAAATCCAAAAGAATGAAAAAATGGAAAACAATATAAAATATCTCATCAGAAAAACAACTGACCTTGAAAATAGATCTAGGAGATATAATTTAAAAATTATTGTACTACCTGAAAGCCATTATCAAAAAAAGAGCCTAGACATCATATTTCAAGAAATTATCAAGGAAAAGTACCCTGATATTCTAGAACTAGAGGATAAAATAAAGATTGAAAGAATCCACCAATTGCCTCTTGAAAAAGATCCCAGGTCAAGATGGTGACATAGAAGCAGGAAAGTTCCATGTCCCCCCACCAAATACCTATAAAATATGACTCTAAACAAATTTTATACCTCAAGAACCCACAAAGTTAAAGAAAAACAAAGCTCCCCCTGAAGGCTGCCCAGCAGGCAGACAGAAAAGATTCATCCCAGCGCTCTGGGAGCCAAGCCCAGCCCCACATGAGCCCCTGGTTTTAGCCCAAGGGCGGCCCAACCAGCGTGGCTGGAGCTTTTGGGAGAATGAATCAGTGGAAGCTGTGGTGCTTTCCAGAATTATCAACCCATAAATGCCAAAGACAAAGTGAAAAGTCAGTGGGACTCAGCTGAATTGAGGGGGGGGGGGGGGAACAAAGGAGCAGGTCCAGCCCTCTGCCCCCAGAGCCAGGAGCGACAGAAGCAGTGGGCCTGCAGCAGCTTCCACATGGCTGATTCAGAGCTCCTGGCCTGCAGATTGCAGGGGGGCCAAACAACCACTCAGAGGCTTAGTACTCTTGCTTTAATCTGCCTGGATCAGGATCATGGTCTTGGGTGGTGCTTCTGAGGTGTGTGACCAGTGAGCCAAAGTTGGTGGGGGGCTGTAGAGATGGCAGCCTCCTAATAGCTCCAGCAACTGTGAAAATCCCAGCAATTTGGGACAAAGCTCTCCCCTCCGGAACCAGAGTTCTACTGTGGCAAAGAGCTCAAAAGTAAAGTTAATTGACTGGCAACATGAGCAGGCAAAGGAATCAAAGCAAGCACAGCAATCCAACTTTAGATTCTTTTTGGGGGGACAAAAAGGATCAAAGCATGGAACAGGAGGAAGACAACACAGTCAGAACTCTGGCACCAAAAGCTCCCAAGAAAAAATATGAACTGATTACAGGCCATAAAGGAGATTAAGAAAGATTTTGAAAACCAAATAAGAGAAGTGGAGGAAAAATTGGAAAAAGAAATTAGAATGATGCAAGAAGATCATAAAAAGAGAGTCAACAACCTGACTGAAGAAAATAACACCTTAAAAATAGACTAACCCAAATGGCAAAAGAGGCCTAAAAAGCCAATGAGGAGAAGAATGCTTAAAAAGTCGAATTTGCCAGATGGAAAAAGAATCTCAAAAGCTCACTGAAGAAAATAACTCCTTCAGAATTAGAGTGGAGCAAATGGAAGCAAATGACTTTATGAGAAATCAAGACACTATTAAACTGATCCAAACAAATGAAAAAATAGAAGCCAATGTGAAATATCTCCTTGAATAAAACACTGACCTGGAAAACAGATCCAGGAGGGACAATATAAAAATTACTAGACTACTTGAAAGCCATGATCAAAATAAGAACCTAGAGGGGGCAGAGCCAAGATGGCAGCATAGAAGCAGCAAGGTCCCGCAGCTCCCACACTGCCACCCTAAACACCCATAAAATATGAGCCCAGATAAAACCTAGGACTCTCAGACTCACACAAAAATACAGAGAACACATCTCTCTCTGAAGGCAGCTCGGCAGCAGGGGCTCATCACGGCAGCCGGAACACAGGCTGGAACAGCCTGAAGCCAAGACCGGGCCAGGCCCAGGCGGTGGGAAGTAGCCTGGCTGAGCAAAGCTGAGCGGGCACCGGAGCCACTCTGCAGGAGAGATCTATAGCCTCCAGCAACTCCACATCTGCCAAGGCATGAGGGACGGGATGGGAGAGGAGCAGCTAGCACCAGAGCAGAACAGAGACCCGGCCAGCCCAAATGCAGCCATGGCCACACTAGGCCCCAAGGTGGCTTGGAGGAGTGAACCTCTCAAGTCTCTACTTCAAAGAAAACCTAAAGCACCTGCCTAAGGGAATCTTCAAATCCTCAGAGACCGGTTAGTGAAAGTGAAACTTTGAAATTTAATTTGTGGTTGGTAAAGCAGTTCAGCCAATCTGCCCCTGGGGCAAGGAAGCAGTGGGGGAAGGGAACTGCTGGAACCAGCGGTGGCCCCCACCAGTCTGCTTCAGAGCCCCTGTCCTGACCCCGCAGGGGGGCTGAATCGATTGATCAGGGCCAAGTGCTCTGCGTTGAGTGGCCTGGATCCGGATTGTGGTCTTGGGTGGTGGTCTTGGGGTGCACTTTCAGCAAGCCAAAGCTGGGGAGACTCACAACACCCCCCTAATAGCTCTGACAGCTGGGAAAACCCCAGCAATTTGGAACAGAGCTTCCCCCCTTGGAAGCAGAGTTTCAGAGACCAAAAAAAAAAAAACAAC
>CM053595.1:135639303-135663708 GCA_028646575.1 Pseudocheirus occidentalis
GGGGGGGTGGGATAGGGAAGAGGGAAATATAGTCAGTCTTTTACAATATGTCCATTGTGAAGATGTTCCGCATAACTACACATGTACGGCCTGTATTGAATTGCTTGTCTTTCCAGTGGGGGTGGGTGATGAGAAAGGGAGAGAAATAATTTAGAATTTAAAGTTCCAAAACCAAAGATATGTATATATATATGTAATTATTATTATTTACATGCATCTGGGAATTAAGATATACAGGCACTGGGGTACGGAGATCCATCTTACCCTAATGGAAAGTCAGAGGGGTGATGGGGGAGGATATAGGAGAGAGCAGATTGGGGGAGGGGGTATATAGTGGGATCACTGTTTTGGGGTGGTGAGTAGGGGAAAGATGGGAAGAAAATTTGTAACTCAAAATCTTGTGGAAGTGAATGCTATAAACTAAAAATAAACAAAAGTTAATTTAAAATAATTCATATTTACAGTGCCCAATGCAGGGACCTGCATATGGGGTAAAGACTGGACCTTTGATTTAATTTGTATAGGGAATTCCAAGATGAGGAAATTGCCTCTCCCAAATCAGGTAATTACATTATTTGAAATTTATAATCTTACAGAGTTTTGTAGAGAAGTGAGAAATCCAGTGACTTGACCAATGTCAGTATACGTCAGATGTAAGATCTGAATCCGACTTTTGAAACTGGCTCTCTAACCTCAGTACTATACTGCCTCTCTTCAAACTGAAAAAAAAAGTTTGAATGGAATTGAATTCCACAAATGCAGAAGTATCATAGGTTCATAGATTTAGACCTGGAAGGCACCTTAGAGGACATACAACCTTGTTCCCTTATCTATCTTTTTACAGATGAAAATCTTCTTTCCAAGGGAGGCTAAGTGATTTGAGTATCCGAGGCAGGGTATAAACCCATATCATGTGGCTTTAAACCAGTTGTTCTTCCTATGTACCACTCTGCCTCCAATTGATTCTGAGGGCAAAATTATGACATTAGAAGCACAATCCAGCAAATAATTGATGGTTGCTTATGATATAGGGGAAAGTAGAGGATAAACCTACAAATAACCTGAAGGTATCTGTGTGGGCTTGCATAAAAGAGACTAATGAAGATGGTGCTGACATCACTACAAAGCCACAAGCATCCTGTGTACTTTGGGACAAACATTGACTAGGCACATTTTTCTGTTTCAAGCCAATCACTTGATATCTTCTCATAAGCTATGAGAGAGAGATTGTTATCTGGTGTAATGAAACAAAATGACAGACAGATAAATTTAGTTGCTGTTGAATAAGTCTTGCAAGGTATTCTCAATAGTATAAAGATAAGGAAATCATGTAATTGGAAAAGCTGAAACAGCATTAGCAGCAGCACTTTTAAGGAAGAGAACGGGGAGATCAATTGCTGAAGGAAGACAACTAATGAAGATTGCTAAAGATCCTCTTGAACTCACTGAAGCCATCTCAACTAGCCTGTCACCATTTCCTTCCCAAAACTAACTCCCTATCACCAGCTAAATTCAAAGTTTCTAGAATTATTGGAGTAAGTTCTTGAAGTCATAGGCCATGCTTAAAAGGAATTACTGGGGGCAGCTAGGTGGTGCAGTGAGTAGAGCACCAGCCCTGGAGTCAGGAAGACCTGAGTTCAAATCCAGCCTCAGACACTTAACACAAAAATAGCCGTGTGACCTTGCGCAAGTCACTTAACCCCAGTTGCCCTACCTTCCCCCCTCCAAAAAGACAAAAAAAGGGAATTACTGATCCACAGTCATCATTCCATTCATTTAAAAATATGTTTATTAATCATCCAGATGTACACAACACTATACTATATAATATGAGAGATAAGAAAAGAACATATCATGGTCCCAGTCATCAAGGGACTTACAATCACTTTGAAGATAAGGCATAATATTTGACAAACTAAGACTTCATCACTGAGATGTGGGGAACCCTTTCACCAATGCAAATAGTAATCTATGTTTTCATAAGTATGTTTTAGGGAGTTGGTTGAGACTCATAGACATTCATTGACTTGTCTAAGATCATGTAGCTAGTGAGTTTCAGAAGCAAAATTTGAACCCTAGGTATCTGATTGCAAGCCTAGCTAGCTACTTTTGATCATATGGTAGGCAATGTGGAGGCACCAGGGTATACAAAGAATACAAATGAAATAATTCTTGCCCTTGAGGAGTTTTCTTTTTTTGGGAGAAATATTATGGACATATATTATTAGTATTTTTTTTTATCATTGGTATAGGGGCTTTCCCCTGGAATATTCCCTTTAACTAGTGCAGATCAGAACTTGCTCTGCATCTTATAAACTTGGAGGGCTGTACTGAGAGGCTAAGTGACCTGGGTCATACAACCACTATGTGTCAGATGCAGGATTCAAATGTTTGTCTCTCTCTCTCACACACATGCACATACACACACAAATAAATACAAGATTATTTTTGGGAGAGAGGCAGTAGTAGCACATACATAGTAGACTCTCTGTGTCTCTGTCTCTGTCTTTCTGTCTCTCAGTCTCTTTGTCTCTATCTTTCTGTCTCTGTCTCTCTTCTCTGTCTCTGTATCTTTCTGTCTCTCTTCTCTCTGTGCACACACACACATATATGTATATATATTATATGTAAACATATAAGACATATTCATTAAATAATGGATCTTGAAATAGAAAACAATGTAATGATTTAAAATGACCTTTACATATGTATATATAAATATATCTTAACTAGAATATTATCAAGTGCCAAAATCTTTGGTTACTGCCATTAAGTGCTATAGGTGGGTGGGTGACCAGGAAGAGAGGAGATCAATGATAGTTGAATTTATATGGGAAAGCTTCATGGAAGAGTGATATGGATCTTGAAGGATGCATAAGTAGAAAGCAAAGGAGGAAGCATTCAGAGATTCGGGAGGTGGAGTAGGAGAGAATATTTGTGGCTCTGGGGAACTGTATGAATCAAAACTCATGAAAAAATTTATTATGGAATGTATGACAGACAGTAAGGAGGCTCCCTGTGCTTGGAAAAGTATTCCTATCTACTCTTCCTTATAAATCCAGCTATTTCTTCAAACACATTACCCCTTTATGAAATCTTTTGGTCTCGACTGTACCTTTCTTCAAGAGAGATGATCAAAATTTGATGTAATGCTCCAGATGTGGTAAAGTTATTTTCCCATACAGCGATCAGCATTAAGCATTTATATAGTACTTTATTCCATTTCAAAATGCATTAGGAAAGCCTTGGGAATAGATTTAATAAATCTTCTTGTCTACAAAAATTTTCACTAGCCCAGAAAATTTGTTCTGGCATCCCCCACCCACACCAATACTGCTCCTCTTCTGCTAATCATGTCCTTCTGCTAATCATGTTCCTCTACACTGGTAGAAGAATGGAACACATATTCAAGCAAAATGTAGATTACTAATTTTAGATGTACAATAGACACTGAGTCAAAGTGTAGCTAAACGCTTTGCCAAGATCACAGGGAAAATTAATGGCAGTTACAGGGTCAGAACTGGAACTCAGGGTCTTCTCTAAGTCTCTCGAGCTCTGATACCTCTCACAAGTTCCTATAACTTATTTTCTATTCATTTTTAATGTGCCCATGCATCTCACATCTCTCTTAACTGTTGCTCCAGACTGGTCAGACATCTTGATTGAACTTTCCTTGATGATTTCTTCTTGTCTTTTCCTGTTGAGAATTTCACAAGGTCAGAATCCATCAAAGATTCAAGGCCTGCTTCTAAGTGCCCAATATTATGAGTTTTTGCAATGTCGTATTTTCTGGGTAGTGTTTTTTACAGTCGGGTAGTGGTGGGGTGTAGAATGGAATGGGGAAAAAAAACCTGCTTAAATCCTTGCAATAAATTTTCCTTTCCTTGAAATGGCTTTTGAATAGTTTCAATACTTGTTTTCCTCACTATAGTGCCTTGAATTGTGTGTGTGTGTGTGTGTGCGCGTGTGCGTGTATGTGTGTGTATGTGTATGCTTTAAAATGAGGGTGAATTTTCCAACTGTTCTTCTAGTTAAATATGGCCGGCTGAAGGCTCTACAATTCTCCAATGTGTCCTACTTTATCTGTTATTCCTCACAGTAGCTTTTACTGCTCAAGAAACAAGTTGGACTTTTAGATTCACAAATCATTTCCTTTTCCAGATCCTGAATTAATGGGTTAAAGAACCTTGGTCCCTATACCAGCAGACCACCGAAGTTCCTTTTATTTCACACTCAGAAGTAACCTTTCATGAGATATTTTTTCTCTTTTAGAAATAGAGTTTTCATAGGTTGTTTTAAAAAATTTGCCCTTTACTCTATCTTTGGAAAATCACAGTAAATTGTATGCACAAGGTCATCTTCATGTACTATCTCAATAAACCTTTTCAAAGAGCTTCTTGTAGGTTAGAAGCATGATTTGACTGTGAATTAATATGGATTACTAGATTTGAAAATCAGAGACATGCAGACCTGGTGATTAGGTCTAAGCATTTCTGTACTCCCTATTGTTGCTTGTAGTTCCTTCCAGACATTGTCATCTACATGCTTTGATTATCTGTTTCAAGGGCAGCATTTTTGCTCTGACACTGACTTACACAGAATCCTGCTACTTCTTTCTATGTCTGGGCTGCTTGGGTTCTACCAGTCTGTTTTTGAATCAAACAAGCATGCTTTAATTTGTTGGTATTTTGTGTTATGTGCCCAGAAAGGGATTACTGGGTTTTTCAAATGACCCATCTGATGGTTCAGAAGCAAAGTGACTTTTATATCTCTCATGTTCTCAGATACCCCAAATGGAAATTCTTATATTCTTTTATTAGGGAAGAAAACAATTCAGCTGGACACAGGCACTAAAATAAGATTCTAAAATAAACATCCCATGTCTTAATAATTCATGGAAAGAAATGGGAAAAAATGAGGAAAATAATTGAGCAATTGCAGACAAATACCCTGGTGCCAGATATTGCCCAAAACTAATCATCAGAACTGTATATCTCTGATATTCAGGTTTATTAATGAAACAAAAAGGCATCTACTATGGATAAATAATACATCATATGGAATTCACACACTCTATTTATAATAGAGATCAGTGACACCTATCAACTCATATTAAATCAGGTCATGCATATTTTGCCCAGTCTGCAGTTTGTCAATCTCTACTTTCTACTTAATAGCTGTCATAGTTAGCTACATTAAAAAAAAGTAATGGGGTGAGTAATCAGGTGAAGTATAAAAGTGTTCTAAAAATCAGTAAGAGTAGCACTTACATCATGAAGGCAAACTATGTCATGATATATTGACACATAGATCACAGCTGAGAGATTATGGGGATTCAACACAAACTGGCTCATCTTGCCAGGGAATGAAATGTGAATGAATGCAGGAGAGAATATGGGAGATACTTTTTGATGCTCTAGATCCATTGTGATGTTTCTGGTGATGCAACTCATTGATCCTTGCAAACTTGTAAGGAAACTAGGCTGATGGCTTAAACCAGGGGAATAGTCCTGCAAACATAGAAATCCACACTATTATTCTCCTAAGGAGTAATTCGTGATGAAATGTTAGTGGACGTCATTTGCCTATGACAAATAAATAACGGTTGAACACAATAAAACTCCTGGTAATGCACTCTGTTGTAATATTGATGGCAGCATATGGGAAACATCTGACAGCTGCTAAACAGATGTGGCAATTAGCAAACCTTATGGTCATGCTGTTAAGATTATTATGCAACATGTACTCCAGCAAAATTAGATGACTTCCTACTTTCTGTAGCTTTACACATGTGGAATGCTAGCCTAATGTCCCATTTAGACAATATTCTTAGCTGATGTCTCCTAACCCATATTATTATTATTATTTTTTTTACTTGATGTCTCATGGAAGATTTAGAGAAATTCAGAATTTAAACAAGAACAATATCAATTCGGCTGTGTAGCAGATACTTCAATTATAAGAGCTAATGGACAAATTGAGAGATAAAAAGACTTTTCTATCATGTTGAAATTCAATGAACAGTTTTCAATTAGGCTTAGAGTATAAAAGAGAAAAAAGAAATACTTTTCCTTGATGTTAACATTGTTGAGAAAGATGAGAGTAACTTTGCTTTTTCATTATACTGAAGAGATGCAGATAATGATGCATATTTAAATTATAAATCAGGTCGCTATCTGCCAACTGAAAGCAATATCAATTAGAGCTTAGGTGGATCATGCTTTAAAATGCCTTATATTTAATGACAAAAGTATGACTGTTAATCTCAGCAGCCATCAAAAGGATAATTTAAGGAGGCAAGAAATCAAAGAATGATGTCACAAAAATAGGCCCTTGCAGCTTTTTGGATAGTATTATCGTAATTAATGTACTTCGAATGACTTTTTTGTGGGTTATGGGCTTTCACAAAAGCATTTATTGCAGGCATAAAATATAAAACTCTAAAGAGTGGGTTTGACTAAGGTTGACTGGAGGGTCCTTATCCTTCCTACTACAGTAATTCCTGTAAAATAATAGTTTCATTTACAGGCGCAATTTATAATGTTGAATTTATGCCAGTTCATCTGATATAAATCATGGTAATAGCATGATCTATTGTATGTCACTTGAGCTAATGCAAATTAAATAGTGTTAAATTAAAAAAAACTGTTAAAATAACATTAAGGTTGTAAGTAGCGCCGACGGAATTAAGGAAATTTGGGGTTGAGGATAAAATGTCATCAGAGTGTATGATCTTTGCACTAGTATATCCTTGGAGGGTGGGGAGGAGAGGAAGGAGACAAGAAATGGTAAAATGGTATTAAGAATAGAGCAGTAAACTCACACCTAATTTTTCTCTTGTTAATTTTTGAGGGCAACTGTCAAATAAAAAAAATACATTTTCCTTTTCTCTTTTCTCCTTTGCCTGCTGTTATTGTGTTTTCTTTAAACCTGCAAAATGAAATTTCTTTTTTGGGAACTATGGTCCTCTTTTTGTTTTGGCATATGACCCCTATTTCTTTCTGAGGCAGAGCCCACATCCTTGGTCACTTCATATTTCAGACATCAGCATCATCTGTGACATCTCTCAGGCTGAGCAGTCTTAGGAATTTGATTTGTTAGTTAATGTAGACTCCTTTTACTGTTTCAAGAGTGATAGATCATAGAACATAACTGGAAAAGTGGGTTACTATCAGGTTTTTGAATTTTGAACCAAAAGAACTAGATTTCTAATAAACAGATATCATTAAAATGCATCTTCAAGACAACTCCATTCCCTCCCATAAGTTATTCCTTTATCTCTCATTTCAAAAGCTTATCCCATCTCACCTTCCTTCAAAGCCAAGCCAAATTGGTGAGATAAGATAAATGCAGAGAGGAGACTCCAATCTATGTTCGCTTGGCACTTTGATTTCCTTCATGGATATAAGGAATAACTTTGTTAACTTCACCACAAAAAGCATCCTGCTTGGTAAGAAATCAATGGTAATTTTGGTGTGGGTTTTCTATGTCATCTATCCCAACACACTGTCTGTATTCAGTAAGTGTTGAGGGATGATGAGCTGACATGTCAATCAGAACATCAATGAGTACGTTGCTAAGTGGGTCCTTCAAATTATCCAGCTGCAATTGCTCATGTTTTCCTAAGTTTTCCTCATGGCCTCCCTCTCCTCACCAGTAGGTTATGTTAGCAGGCCCTCACATATTTCTTCTAAGTATACAGTGGAAGAGTGAAAATGTTTTAACTTACCATGATAGGAACAAGGTATTGTTATTGGTGGCATCTAGACCATCTTCTTATGTACCTATATTTAGTTATCTTAATGCATTAGAGAATATATCAGTTAACCAGAACTAGGCAATTTAAGTTTTAAGTAGTCCACTAAATCCCCACTTAGCCATCATGAGACTTTCTGGACTTGAAATCAGATCTAGATGTTCTGACCATTGACAAGTCTCTGAATCGTTATGAGCTTCAATTACTTTATCTATAGAATGGAATAATAATGTTTACATTACCTTCCTCACCAAATTCTTCTGTCTTTGTAGTGGCAGACTGTAAAGGTCTATATAAATGTGGCCAGCTATTATAATTTGAGGTAATAATAATAACAGCTAATACATATAGCACTTCAAAGTTCATAATACAAATATTATTTCCTTTGAACCCTATGAGGTAGATATTAATGTTATCTCCATTTCACAAATAAGGAAACAAGGTGGCTTGGGATGACTTAAGAGTACGGTACTTAAATTCTCTAAGGGATAGCATGCGTGATTATGTTTGCCATATTATTGCAGTTTCCCGTAAAGTTGGAACACCCATAGAAAAGTAGAGTGAGAAAAGAACACATAGAAACAAGGCTGCATCAGAAATGTCAGCAGTAGTGAGAAACGCACATCATTATTCAAATTGCATGCATGTCTCAATTTTTCTTTATTATGTCACTATTTTGAAAAGCCCAAATTATGCTCATAAAAACTTAACGTATGCATGCATATGTATGAAAGTACACAACTTAGCAGGGTTAAGACAGACAAGTGCAGAAGGAGTTTGTGCTCAGAGAGAAAGAGAGAGAGAAGCAAGTATTAAAATTCATTTGCGTTATGTAAGATAACCTGAGTACCATTCTACTTTCCTCTCTTCAGGAGAGGAGAAAAAGTAAGCCAGTGTACATCTTGGTCGACATGTCTTTGGACAGTTTAATTCATTTAACAAACATTAAACTTTTTTTTTTTTTGGTTTTCAAAAACAAAAGATTGAATATCTATTATTTTAAAATCCCTGTTTTAGGTTTAGGGCACAAAGATAAATTAGATGTAGTTTTTGTATTATTGTCATTGATGTTGTTAATAATAATAATAATAATAATACATTGAAATTTATATGTATATTTGCTTTAAGGTTAGCAAAGCACTAATGTAATATTATTTCATTTGACTGTCACCAGAATCCTGTGAAGTAGGGTGTCTTATGTTCTGTCCTATAGAGAAGAAAACTAAGACTCAGAAAACACAGATAACCTGGCCATAGGTATCTCATTTTGTGTGAAAGAGTTGGGATTCAAACTCAGGTCTGCTGACTTCCAGCCCACCCTTTCCATTACATTTTGTCACTTCTTACATATTGACAACCAAGGAGTGTGTTTACATTAAAGTTCTCTAGCAGCTCTTTGTTTCCAGATGACATAGTTGATGTTGAATCGTAATGTAATGGGAATCTGAAGCTCTTTCCTGACCCTAACCGCTTTGCTTAAGTGGCTTCGAGAATGTTCCCTGATTTGGTGGTCATGTGGAGCCTGTGACAAGAGGTTTGTTTTTTGGCAATGGCCACACTTTGTTACTTTGTAATTGGACAGTGGGTCAAGAGGGCTGACCCAGGAGAAGCCTATATATATGCCCTGATGTGAGGCTTTGCTTTGGGGCTCACTTTGAGAAGAGTTGTGTGATTTGACCAGATGAGACTCTGGGAAGCCGTTGAGCCCCCTGGCTTTGAAAAACCCCGATGTTGATGCTTCCCTCTCTGGTAACTTGAATAGGTAATGGATGTGATGGTCAGATGGTTGGAAGCCCATTTGCTGATCTGTTTCTTGGTCTGTTTGTAACTTGTGTTTGTAACTTGTGCCTATAACTTGGGTTTGTATTCTCTGGAGTTCAGGGTGCTGACTTTTCCCCCTGAACTAGGTAAATGATGATTAAAGAAAGATTGTTAACCCATTTTGAGTTGCTTTCCTTTAGAAAAGCAGATCTAAGAACCTGTGCTAGCTGCCACCCGGGGTATGCAAGGGTGCTTGCTGATACAAGTACCTGTTACATGAGTTTGGTTAATTTGGAACTTGAGGTGCTATTATTATTATTTTTTTGGGGGGGAGGGGCAGTTGGGGTTAAGCAATTTGCCCAAGGTCACACGGCTAGTAAGTGTTAAGTGTCTGAGGTCGGATTTGAACTCAGGTCTTCTTGACTCCAGGGTAGGTGCTCTATTCACTGTGCCACCTAGCGGCCCCTTGCGGTGTTACTAATTTAATGAAAGCATATATATGTAGTCACTGATTAATATCTGTCACCATTACCCAAAAGGCTTATCACTTGTGACTTTGTCTATTAGATTTGTGTTCACTCAGGTTTGCTCAAAAGGAGAACCCATTTCCAATGGAATGTACCAATTTGACTTGAAGCAATCTGATTTTAAACAGGGGTAAGATAATACTTTTAATTTTTTTCTAAAATCAATTCCAAAGATGGAATTCCAAAGAATTCCTCTGCCTTTCCTATTTTCTTCTTTTTTTCTTTTCCATTCTGTTTCCTCTATTTTCCTCTCCTCTTCATCTCCTCTGCTCCCCTCCCTCTCTTCTCCTTCCCTCTCCTTTCCACTCACCACCTCTTCTCTTCTCAAATTATTTTTTCTAGTGAACAAAAATAGATTTCTTTTGTTTTTATCTCCCTATCATAAAAAGAGAAAAATAAAACCCCTGTAAAAATAGATGCCCAACTTTCATGGTTTAAGTAAGAATTAAAAAACCAAACAAACTTGAATTGTGATCAAGTGATGTTTTGGACACTACAAATGGACAATGGATTTGTCACAGATCTGAAAGGAGGAGAGTGGACTGAAAAGCTCCTTTAATGATCCTAAAATTCTCCCAAAAATAAAGGCCAGTCTTTTAAATTTCCAACATTTTACTAGTATTATTCCATGACTGTTGGTCATGGAACATGATAGTCACTAAAGAATTAAAAATGAATATCCCTCAGAGGGCAAGGGAAATGTGCATAATGGGTTTAAACAAACAGACTGAAAAAAAGAATAATCAAGAACTATGAAGAATAGTTAGAGCGAAGGATATCATCAGAGAAGTATATGATTAAAATAGAAGGATGTGTTGGTCATGTGGTGAGAGTGAGGGATAACTAATGGACAATCTGTGTCCTGTGAGAAAGTGAGGAAGCAGCACAGTGGGTGGCCATCTCATAGGGAGACATGAGCATGAGTTGGGTAGGATGAGAAGGCCTGGATGTGACTCCAATGAGGCATATGGTCTGCTTCATTGGAGGCAACTTTGATGAGATCAGAGATTCATGGGAGTATGTTTTAGAATTTGAGCAATCTCTCAGGCAGTACTAACAAAATTCATTTGTTGGTATTGATTGTTTATTTTTTAGAATTGTGTATTGTGTAACTTAGAATTGTGCATTCAATTCATTCAGAATTTAATGTTTTCTCTTTAAAAACTACAGTTTATATTTATAGCAGCTCTTTTAGTAGTGGAAAAGAATTGAAAATTGAGGGGATGTCCATCAATTGGGGGAATAGCTAAACAAGTTGTGGCTCATGATTGTAATGGAATATCACTGTGCTAAGACATGATGAACAAGCTAATTTCAGAAAACCCTGGAAAGACTTATTATATTAACTGATGCAAAGTATAGAGTAGAATCAGGAGAACACTGTAGTAGTAACAAGCATATTGTATGATGATTAGCTGTGAATGATTTAGCTCTTCTCAGCAATACAATGATCCAAGACAATTCCAAACGATTCATAATGAAAAATGCTATCCACCTCCAGAGAAAGAACTGATGGAGTCTGAATGCAGATTGAAGCATGCAATATTTGGATTTCAGTATTTTTTTGTGTGTGTTTTTCCCTCCCTCTTTGGATCTAGATCTTCTTTTACAACATGACTAAGATGATAATAGGTTTTGTAGGATTGAACATATAAAATCTATATCAAATAATATCTCAGGGAAGGGGGAGAGATAAGAGAGAAAATTTAGAACTCAAAATTTCAAAATGTTAAAAAATTGTCTTTACATGTAACTGGGGAAAAATAAAATATTATTAAAAATGAAATGACCCTATAATGCCCTAAAAGTAACTTTTGTTATTATAGATTATGTTCTATAATTAACATAAAATAATATGAATAAAAATTCAAAATATTTTACAGTTTAAATAGCTTTTCCATTATTTTCCATATTTGCCTCTGTTCTCTGTATCCTTGCTTTATATTAAAAAAAAAACCCATACACACAACACTTTGTGACCAAACTTTGTATTGGTCACTATGCATGCATATAGTTCTTCTGTTTCTTATCTTCTTCAATTTGCATTATTTTGTTTTTGGGTTTTTTGTCCCCCCCTTTTTTGAGGGGGAAAGGTAGGGCAGTTGGGGTTAAGTGACTTGCCCAATGTCACACAGTTAGTTTGGTGTTAAGTGTCTGAGGCTGGATTTGAACTCCGGTTTTCTTGACTACAGGGCTGGTGCTCCATTCACTGCGCCACCTAGCCACCCCAATTTGCCTTATTTTATATGTCTTTTTTGGTTTTCTTCATAGTCTTTATTTGTCAGTTTTAATGGTGTTATTGGATTCTATTACATTAATGATCAACAATTTGTCCATTCCCTAGTTTATTTCCCTAGTCATTTAGGTTGCTTCAAATTCTTTGGTATTACAAATAATGCTTATGTATACGTCTTTGTATAAACAGTTATTTTAAAAACACATTTTTATTATATCCTCAGGTATATTTCTAGTAATAGAATTATTGGGTCGAAGGGTGTATTCAGTTTCATAACTCTTGTTGTGTATTGCCAAACTGCCCTTCCAAAATACTGGACTAATTTGCAGTGCTGCTAGCAATAATCAGTGTTGCTGTTTCTCAATAGCCTGGCTAACATTGAGCTTTGTCACTTTATTTATAAACGTGGCACTTCAAAGTAGTTTTAGTTACTATCTATTTGATTACTTGGACTGTTTTTCCCAAATGGTTATTTGTAATTTGTATTTTTCATTTTGAAAATTTTATATTCAAATCCCTTGACTAGTAGATACTGAATGTTACTCTTCTGAATTTGTAATTAGTTCTCTGCATATTTTGGATTTAAGAATTTCATGTGATACATTTAACACAAATATTTAATTCTAAACAAATACTTTTCTTTTTTATCTTTGTTATGCCCAGAATTCAACAAATTTTTGGTATAATCGAAATATTTGGTCCCCAATAATTTCTTTAATTTGTTCAATACAAAGAGTACATTTGTGTGGTAGGTATATTATTCTATAGAATTTTACAGTCATTTCTTGTTGATTCTTTATCACATTCTTTGGGGTGGAGAAGAAGAAAAGGTAGTTGTTGGAAATTTCCCTCTTCCTCTGATGTTCCTCACTCAGCAGATTGAGTAAAGATTATACTTTTCTGGAAAGATCAGGCCATCTGTGGAGTCAAATGGCCCTCCTCAAATGACCTTGACTTACTTATCTATGTACATCTTCTATCTCTCAATAGAATGTAAATTCCTAGTCATAGGCTCAAAGGGTTGACACTTAATGCATACTTGTTGAATGGAATTGAGACTGAGGAGCCTGGGGTGCAATGATAGTTTCCTCCCCAGTCCTCCCCCATTTTTCACTTCCTTACCCAAAGTCTAAGACCCAGTTGAGTTTCCACTGGCATGGGTTCCATCTAGATTTTTGGGTACTTAGGAGCGGGGGTTGAGGAGAAGCAGCAAGCTTTTTTTCCTTCTGTTCTTCTCCTTGACCACCCAATAATATTATAACAACATCTTGGTAGTTTAAAGGGGGATTTACTACACACTGTTACAAGGAAAATGTATAATGACAAAGGTTGTGAGTTAGTATAGTTAAAAAAAAAAAAAGGATAACAATTTCACAAGTTCCAGAGGTTGATAGTTTAATCCTTGACTTTAGCATTAGACATTCTTTAGAGTAATCCAGAAAGATTCCTCCCTTTCAATCTCCTAATTAGTCTAGGCCTTGATATGAACTCAGTTCTTGTTCCTTGGCTGTGGATTGGACTGGCCTCTCAAGCAAGCTGTGCCTGGCTTGGGGCCGCTTCCTACTTATGTCTTCTTTCCATTCACATTGGTCCTTGTGAGATCTTGAAAGGTTAGATGAGTCACTGAGTCTGGGAAAGAGTCAGCTTTGAGGAGCATTCTGTTGGAATCAGCCAAGAAGTGGATGAAATCCTGAAAGAAAGAAAGCATCTCTGTCCAGCAGCTATCCTGCATTCAAATATGAGCTAGATGTGGTGAATGCTTCATAGCAACCACTTTAAGGCTGGGCTGACTTTCCTTAGAGGTCAAAGTGGCAGAGAGGAGAGAGTTCCCCATTTGGGGAGGGTCCATATCTATATTTTTTACCTATATTTTTTCTATATCTTCCCGGTAATTACTCCTTTAGTGTTAAAAACTCAATTAATGTTAACTGGTTAAATTGTTGATAGAAAGCTAATCAATGTTATCCATGATACTGAAGAGATTAAGTGGCACTGAGCGAAATGATATTGAGGGAAACACATACTGAAAGAAGGATTAAGCTGAAAACATTAGAAAGACAGCCCTGACCCTTCAGGGTAGTCCTAGACCAGAATGGGGAACCTGCAGTCTTGAGGCCACATGTGGCCCTCTAGGTTCTCAAGTGCAGCCCTCTGATTGAATCCAAACTTGGCAGGCCACAGGTTCCGCACCCCTGTCCTAGACCCTTAGGGGGAGATGCAGGACCTGACTTGACAGCATGTAGGAGTTGGGATAAGAATCTCCAGAGTTCCATATATAGGAGCACATATACTTGGGCTCAACACTGAGCTTTTGTGTGGTTCCCATGCAGAGGTTCTCCTTCTAGGACTCTTTTTCATTACATTCTGTAGTTTTTGGGAAACCTCTAATCCCCCTGGTACTCAGAGGGAGATGTATCTTCCCTCTGGAAAAAAGGGAAGATCCTTGGGGATAATAAGTTGGTTCTTATCCTACCTCCTACCCTGGTTCAATCTATTGTCCTGCCACCCATTCTTATGTCTGTGTAGTGGGATCATAAGATTGTCTTAATTTGCATTTCTCTGATAATTAGTGAGCTTGGAAATATTTTCACATAGATATTAATAAATTGTATATTCCCTCCTTGGTAAATTGTTAATATTGTTTTGTCATAATAAACACCAAAAAAGCACAATTGTTGACTCAGCTTTTGAACAGTCAAATTGTCAAGACAAATTTTATCATTTTTTTATGATCCTAGAAAAACATGTGATTTTTTTTTTTTTGCTATTTGCAGATACTGGAATTGTCCTTTTCTTTTTCTTTTCTTTTTTTTTTTAAGGGAGTAAGTGTTGTGTAGTAAAAAGAACACTCTGGAATCAAAGGATCTGGGCTTGAATCCTTCTTTTGCTACCTAAAATCTGTAGGAACTTGGGGAAATTATTTTAACTCTTTGAACCTGACTTTCTTTATGTATCAAATGAAGGGGTTGTGGCCAGATGAGTCTATGGTACTTTCTTTAAATCTCATGATTCTGTATACTTTTACCTGTTTAGCAAAGTCCTTATTAACAAGAGACATGTAAACATAATGTCTTTATCATGTATATACCCACATATCCACATATGCATGTAATTTGTGTGTGTAGGCAGTAGAGTCAGGACAAGGCATTTTTGTGTTTTACTCCATGTATGAAAATTAAACTACCATCCCTCAAGGAAGAGAGTAGTAATAATTTTACCTTTTAGGAGATTTTATCTCAGTTAAAAGGTAGGTATGATTCCATAACCTAGATCATAGTTCTAGGTGGAACTGCAGATTTAATAGCAATCATGACACGTTTTTTCTTACTTTAGAAGTTGGAGATATTGACTGTATCCAAGGTGATCTTAAAAAAAAAAAGACTATTGGATTACAGATTTAGAACTAACAGGGACCTTAGAGACCGTCAAGGTCAACCTCTTGTTACAGATAAGGAAATTGAGGCACAGAAAGGTTAAGAGACTTGCCCTGGGTCACCTAGTCAGTGTTAAAGGCAAGATCTGAACTCAGTTTTTCCTGAGTCTAAGGCCATTGTGTGTTGTGTCATGTAGGGATGCTAATTTGTCCTGGCTCTTCTAAGGTCACAGGAGTGTAGTATTTAGGATTGGGAGGAGCCTTAGGAAGTGTTTGAGGCCACACCCTTAAATTTAGAGATGGGGAGAAGAACAAGACCCAAAGAGATGAGGTGATTTGCTTGCCTAGCATTCCACAGCTGGTAAGTGGCAGATACTTAAACCAAATTCAAATCGAAGGGAATGTTTGTTCACAACCAACATACACCTTGAGACATATCCAATGAAGTGAAATAATTATTCATTAATATAATAGTACATTTGCATAAAGCATTTTTTCAGCTAAAAATGCCAAAGCTTAGAACAACTGCCATGAAATGAGATGGCAGTTGGGGTGGGAAAAGGGTAAATTAGATGAAGAAATATTTATCTTCAATTTATCCTTCAATGAAATATAATTTGAGCTACTATTCTGGATCCAACTAACCCCATTTCACAGGACATGCATATTTGCTAAACATATCAGAATAATTATTTTGAAGATTGGAAAGCTTTCCTCTGTTCTGTGATTAATTAAACATGTTTGGTCCTATCCCAGGGAAAAAAAAATCACCCAATCACTATGTGCTTGTGAGATAAAATGTATGATTAAAAATATTTATTGTACTGATGTGGGAGAGAATAATATGTTAAACAGATAAGCATATAATAATGCATATTTTACCCATAAAACTTAATTTATCCCTTGGGCTGGGCATAAACTTTCCTCATGAACAACTGGTTTTCCAACTATAGATTGCAGAGCCAAACTACTTAGTTTTACATCAAATTGATCACTACTGTAATATTTCAGGAGCAAAATGATCCTCAGCAGTCAGTTTGATTTCAAAAGCCAAAATTTATAGTTTTGTTACTGATTTAGTGATAAGATTTTTTTTTTAACATATTGGGCATTTCATCACCTTCTATCAGGCCACAGAGTTGAACCTACAAATAAAAAAAATCCAACAAAAAAGGAACATAAATAATACACTGCAAAATGACAGAAGAGTTTAATATTCCCTTCAGACCAGTGGGAAATTACTCAGATTTCTTTCCTTGTAAACATATGTCCTGGTCTATATGGAAGACGTGTTGTGCAAGCTTTATGATTCTAAGGAGCAAACTCCCAGACAAGGCTTGATCTTGAAACAACAATTGCTTTCTTAAGTTTAAAGGAAAGTTGATTACGTATGTCCTTCCCCCTTTTTATGTTTTCCCTTTATTATGTATGTACATCTCATCCCTGCTTTATTAAATGCAGATAAAATTAAGTTATTGGACATTTTTGATATGTTTAAAATAAGTAAGGGAATTTAACGATGTGGAAGTTTATGACTCAGTAAGGACTCCTCCCTACCCAAGTTCCTAGGATAAGACATACCTATAAAATACAATTATAATAATCATAGGAGTCAAAGGAAAAAAGGTAGGCCCACTGAACTCTGTTTGCAAAATTTCAAAATTCATTATTTACCACCTACTTTGGAAACACAGAGACCTGATTGCTGACTTTCTCCCTTAGATTTGTAAAGTAGAACTGTAGTTTGTGATAACTGGAGTGAATTTTTAGAAAGCTTGGTTTGTGAAGGAGGCAGGAAGGGACAGAGATAAAAATAATACAGAAAAAACCCAAAACAAAACAACAGATCTGTTCACATGCTCAGTAGGCTCATGTATGTTAAGGATTGACTTTCGAGAAGAGCTGGATTGACTTCAGAGTTGTAAATTTGGTTGTCTTGTGCTCATCCATTGAAAGCATTTTTCCCCAAATAGCACTACTGTCCTATAGTCGTATCTTATTGTCATGACCCAAGAGGGTTAAGCCATTGATCTGAGGCTGCAGCAGTCTACTTTGTC
Source organism: Pseudocheirus occidentalis (assembly GCA_028646575.1). Lineage (NCBI taxonomy): Eukaryota > Metazoa > Chordata > Mammalia > Diprotodontia > Pseudocheiridae > Pseudocheirus > Pseudocheirus occidentalis. The sequence goes on from CM053595.1 coordinate 135,657,014, forward strand.
ACATGCAACTTATCTGTTGAGTCAGCAAGGTCAAATAGGCTTCTGGTAGACATCATATCTAGACAGCTGGAGTCTGTAGGGTTTTTTTTTAAAGCTTCAAGTCAGATAAAAATTTTTAGCTTCTGCTCTGTGATTAATTTTAAAAATGTTTGATCTTATATAGTTTTGTGAAGCACCCTTCAAGCAGAAAAAAGTCAACTAATGAAAAAAAATTAGTACTTACCTCTTACTATGTGGTTGCTTGGTTCAGCCCTGTCCCATGTCTTTCCTATCCCAACCCACTTCTACTTTCTTTTGGAATCAGGGCATGCTGAGACATGAGAGACAGTGTGAAATTGTTGACAGAGTGCTATGAGGGGAGATCTGAGTTAAAATCCTGCTTCTAATATATTGACTACTTGTGTAGCCTCTAAGAAACTAATTTTCCTCATCTGTAAAAGGGGGATATATGACCTTTAAAGGGTTACTATGAGAACTAAATGATATAAGGTATATAAAGTGCTGTATGGATGTTAGATATTATTAATGTTGCTAAAATGTACCCAGAGATGTGCAACTTTGAACAAGTCTGTCCATTCTTAGACAATTTTTCCAATGTGCATATCTGCAAGAAAATGTATTTTTATATTTTTGCATAGCTAGGTTTATATGGGCCATCTACTGATGGATCTTACAGGGAGCTTTATATTGGAACATATCTATTGAAACATAACTTGCCTTTGCTTTTCAATGCCTTTACTTTATCATTATTTCAATTATTTTTGCTATTACAGATACAATAATTATGAAGATGTTTATTCAGATAGTTCTTTTTTGCTTTCTAAAATGGTTACCTCTTTCAGATTTGGACAGTGTGGAAAGGAGGCAGAATCATAGAATTTTCAGAAAATCTTTGAGAAAGCAGCCTCTCAGTGAAAAACACTTGGGGAGGAGCACAGTTCGGAGATGACCTGAGAGAAAGCAGGCATATGTGACAGAAATATTAATTTTGGTTTTGAACCCTAAGGTAGAGGCAAGTTCACTTCACACAAGAAGACATGGTTTTGTGACAGTAATGGGCCAGCAGCTAAAGAAGTGGAGCGAAGGAAAAGGAACTGAATCTGCCCCCTTAAATTTGAAGGGATGATAGCTTAATCAAGCCTAGGCACATTAATTAAAAGTTAAATGAAACTCATCAAGCCTAGCTGAGTTCCACAGAAAAGCAGCCAAATTGAGAGCTGAGAGAAGAGCTTAGATCCGGCAAAATCTTGCTGCTAAGGTGATTGGAGGAAGAAAGGATTTGCATTTACTGCCGGCAGGTGAACTGATTAAAGGTAAAGCTTTGCTGCTGGGAGCTGATTGGAGGAATAAGAATTCCCTGCCAGTATCAGAACTGGTTGGGCAAAGAAGGGTCTTGTTTTTCCTCATTCTTTGCTGTCACTTAGGGCTTTACAAAGGGAAAACTTTTCAGAGGTCAGCCAAAAGAGGTAACTTGAATAAGTCTGTATATTCTAGAATTAGTAAACTGCTTTTGCTAAAAGAGGAGTTTAGAAACCATCTGAGATGCAGTTTAAGTAGAATGGCTGGCAGAGAATTGGTTCCATCTAGCTAGTGACTTTTGGTGCAGTCGGTTATGTAAAGAGACTCAGGATATCAAGTTTGTAGACCAAAGTCTTGTGTTGTCCTAGGTGCATGGATTTTTTTAATCATATGCCTTTCTCTTTAAAGAACATTTCTTTAAATTTGGGCCCACTCATCACCATGAACACTGTGTGACCCAGGTTTCTGAAAGAACTTTCATAATTATTTTTACACTTTATTTTGTTTAGCAAATGTTTTATGATTGAGTGAATGGTATGACTTTATATGATTTATTGAAGTGAGAGGCATACTAGTCAGGGTTGAGGAGCTATAATTATGAATAGATATTTAGCTTCACCACCCATAGGAACTTGAGAATGAATTGTAGCAGTGAGGTTGCTCTCTGTGGTAAAACCTGCCAATACCTGGTCACACTTGCCAGTATAAATTCAAAGCAGGCTGAATAAGCCAGTCCAAACCAGAGAGAAGTAAGTCCCAGGGGAATTAAGGTGTTCATGTTTACCATTCCATTGCTATACTTTTTAATGATGTTTTCGTGATAAAGTCTAGTTGTGACTCATAGGATAACAAGGCATTATCAGTTTTGTGATGCAGCATGTTGATACATTGTTATTACTCATTCCCCCATAGTCCTGCCAAAACTGAACTTTTTAATGTTTTAATATTTTCCCCTATTTTTATATCTGTAAGGTGGCATCTTAAGAGTGTCTTAAATTAGCATTTCTTTGATAATTAGGGAGCTTGGAAATATTTTTATATGATTACTAAATCTTTGCATTTACTCCTTTGTAAATTGTCTATTCATGTTGCTTTATCATGATAAACAGAAAACAACAGAACTATTGCCTCAGCTTTTGAATACCTAGATCATAATGACAAACTTTATTATTGCTTTTACATTCTCATGCAACTTTTTGGCTGTTTGGAAATATTGACTTTTTATTTTAAGAGAGTTGGTGCTTTGTAGAGAAGAGTATTGCATTTGGAGCCAGAGAATCTGGACTTGAATCCTGTCTCTGCAGCCTAAAATCTATATGACCTTGGAAAAATCACCCTGTCTCTCTGGGCCTCACATTCCTTTTCTGAAATCATGGCATATAGCTAGTATTTGGATAGTACCTGCTATGTGTCAGGCCCTGGGCCCAGCTCTTTACAAATATTATCTCGTATGATCCTCATAACAAGCCTGGAAAGTAAATGCTGTTATCACCACCATTTTACAGATGAGGGAACTGAAGCACACAGACGTAGTGACCTTCCCAGTGTCACAGTTAGTAAGTATCTGAAGGGACATTTGAATGTAGGTCTTTCTGATACCATTAGCTGTTCTCCAAATCCATAGAAAATGATGCCTTCCATATGAATGTACCACTTTCCTTGGCTTTTTGAACTGAAAAAACTTTTCAATATTGAGGATACCTTGGTGACTTAAATATCAGAAAAATCAAAATGATTGTATAGAGAAAATTACTTCAGAAGTCAATGTAATATCTTGACCATTGTAGGTGCATAACAGCTCTGTTGTATTAAATTGAATGCTTATATTGATTACAAGAACAAAGATTGTAGATGTTTCTCAGAACCCATCTTAGAGATGACCAGTAATATTTATTCTTAGTTTCACAGAATCTCAGAGTTCTTCCCGCCCAGAATTTACTTATTTATTTTTGGTTTTGAACATTCATTTCCACAAGATTTTGAGCTCCAAATTTTCTCCTCATCTCTCCCCTACCCCTCATCCCAAGATGGCAAGCATACTGATTATCCCTTCCCCCAATCTGCCCTCTTTTCTAGCTCCCCATTTCTCTCCTTTGCCCCTTTACCCCTTACTTTCTTTTCTTTTTTAAACATTTTTACAATTTTTTTTTTTGCATTTTGAAGGGCAGTTGGGGTTAAGTGACTTGCCCAAGGTCACACAGCTAGTTTTTGTGTTGTGTCTGAGGCTAAATTTGAACTCAGGTCCTCCTGACTTCAGGGCCAGTGCTCTATTCACTGCACCACCTAGCTGCCCCTACCCCTTACTTTCTTGTAGAGCAAGATGAATTTCTATACCCCATTGGCTGAATATCTTATATCCCAATTGCATATAAAAATAACTTTTTAACATTTGTTTTTTAAAACTTTGAGTTCCAGATTCTCTTCCTCCTTCCCTTCTCACCCCTCCCCCTCATTGAGAAGACAAGCAATTCAATATAGGTTATACCTGTGCAGTTATGCAAAACATATTCATAGTAGTCGTACTGTGAAAGACTAATTATGTTTCCCTCTATCCTATCCCAACCACAATTTATTGTTTTCTCCTTTGATCCCGGACCTTTTCAAAAGTGTTTGCTTCTGACTACCTTCTCCCCCAATCTGCCCTCCCTTCTATCATCTCCCCTCTTATTTCCTTCCCCCAATTTTCCTGTAGGGTAAGATACCCAGTTGAGTGTGTATGTTATTCTCTCCTTAAGCCAAATCCAATGAGTGTATGGTTGATTTATTCCCTTTGACCTCCCTGCCCTTCCCCTGCATTTTAACTGCTTTCTCTTGCTTCTTTTATGTGAGATAATTTATCCTATTCTGTCTCTCCCTTTCTCCTCCCAATATATTCCTCTCTCACCCCTTAGTTTTATTTTTTAGATATCATCCCTTCATATTCAACTCACCCTGTGCCCTCTGTCTACACACACACACAGACACAGACACAGACACACATATGTGTATTATACATATATATACGTAAATATATACCCCCCCACATATACATATTCCCTTTAACTATCCTAATAGTGAGAAAAATCTCATTAATTACAAATATCATCTTTCCATGTAGGAATGTAAACAGTTCCACTTTAATAAGTCCTTTATGATTTCTCTTTCCTGTTTACCTTTTCATGCTTCTCTTGCTTCTTGTATTTGAAAGTCAAATTTTCCATTCAACTCTGGTCTTTTCCTCAAGAATGCTTGAAAGCCCTCTATTTCATTGAATGTCTATATTTTCTTCTGGAGTATTATACTCAGTTTTCATGGGTAGGTGATTCTTGGTTTTAATCCTAGTTCCTTTGACCTCTGGAATATCATATTCCAAGCCCTCTCACCCTGAATGTAGAAGCTGATAGATATTATGTTATCCTGATTGTGCTTCCACAGTACTCCAATTTTTTCTTTCTGACTGCTTGTGATATTTTCTCCTTGACCTGGGAACTCTGGAATTTGGCCGTAATATTTCTAGGAGTTTTCTTTTTGGGATCTTTTTCTTTTTTAAAACTAACTTTTATTATTTTTTTAGTTTACATCATTCATTTCCACAAGATTTTGAGTTAAAAATTGTCTCCCTGTCTTTCCCTTACCCACCACCCCAAAACAGTGATCCCACTGTATACCCCATCCCCCAATCTGCTCTCTCCTATACCCTCCCCCATAACCCCTCTGACTTTCTGGTAGGGCAAGATGGATCTCCCTACTCCAGTGCCTGTATATCTTATTTCCCAGTTGCATGTAAATAATAGTAGTAATAATAATAATAGTAATATATTTTAAACATTTGATTTTAAAACTTTAAATTCTAGATTATTTCCCTTCCTCCCTTGTCACCCACCACTAATGGAAAGATAAGCAATTCAATACAGGCTGTATATGTGTGGTTATGCAAAACATCTCCACAAGGGACATATTGTGAAAGGCTGACTATATTTCCCTCCTTCCTATTCCTCCCCCCCACTTGTTCTATTCTCTACTTTGTCTCTGTCCCTTTACAGAAGTGTGTGCTTCTAACAACCTTCCCATCCCAACTTTCCTCCCCTCCACCATCTTCCCTCTCATCCCCTTCCCCCCTACTCTCTTGTAGGGCAAGATACCCAATTTAGAGTGCATGTCATTTCCTCCCTAAGCCAAATTCAATGAGAATAAGGTTGACCCATTCCCTTTTGCCTTCTTCTTCTTCCTCTCCATTGTTAACAGTTATGCCTAGCCTCTTCTATATGAGATGATTAAACCCATTCTGTCTCTCTCCGTCTCCTCTCATTATATTCCTCTCCCATCTCTCGATTTCACCTTTTAAAATATCATCCCTTCCTATTCAATTGATCCTGTGCCCTCTGTCTATGTATACATATATACTCACACTCACATATGTATTCATATGCATATATACCCTCCTATATAGACATATATGTATGTATACATACATATACACACAGTCACACACAGACACACACACATATATATGTGTATGTGCATATGTATATGTGTGTGTATACACACACACACATTTATATTCCCTTCAACTATCCTCATATTGATAAAATTTCATGAGTTACAATTATCATTTTTCCATGTAGGCATATAAATAGTTCAACTTTGATAAGTTCCTTATGGTTTCTTTTCCCTATTTACCTTCTCATGCTTCTTGTATTTGAACGTCAAACTTTTTATTCAACTCTGTTTTTTTACTCAAGAATGCTTGAAAGTCCTCCACTTCATTGAATGACCATATTTTCCCCTGAAACATTATACTCAATTTTACTGGGTAGGTGATTCTTGGTTTTAACCCTAGCTCCTTCGACCTCTGGAATATCATATTCCAGGCCCTTTGATCCCTTAATGTAGAAGCTGCTAAATCCTTTGTTATCCTGATTGCGTTTCCACAATATTCAAATTGTTTCTTCTTGGCAGCCTGTAATATTTTCTCCTTGATCTGGGAACTCCAGAACTTGGCCATAACATTCCTAGGAGTTTACTTTTTGGCATCTTTTTCAAGAGGTGATCAGTGAATTCTTTCAATTTCTATTTTGCCCTCTGGTTCTAAAATATCAGGGCGATTTTCCTTGATAATTTCTTGAAGGATGATTTCTAGGTTCTTTTTTTTTAAACTTTATTTTTATTTGTTTTCTTGTTTACATTATTCATTTTCATTACATTTTTGAATTACAAATTTTCTCCCCATCTTGCCCTTGCCCCACCCCTAAAACAGCAATCCCACTGTAAAGCCCCTCCCCTGCTCTGCTCTTTTATTTTCTGGTAGGGCAGGGAGGGTCTCCCTATCCCAGCCCCTGTATATCTTAATTCCTAGTTGCAGGTATTACAGAACTTTAAATTCTAGATTCTTTCAGTTCCTCCCTTGTCACCAACCC
>CM053595.1:135664208-135681517 GCA_028646575.1 Pseudocheirus occidentalis
TTGATAGAATTCACTAGTGAATCCATCTGGCCCTGGGGATTTTTTCCTAGGTAGTTCTTGGATAGCTTGTTCAATTTCTTTTTCTGAGATGGGGTTGTTTAAGTAATTTACTTCCTCTTCATTTAGTTTGGGCAACTTGTGTTTTTGTAAATATTTATCCATTTCACTAAAGTAATTTTTAATGTGATTTGTTTTTTCTTCATCTACATTTCCCAATCTATCCCTCCATCTTTTGCTCCTAGAGAGTTCTTTTGAAATTAAGAATAAAAAGGATAAAAATCAGTTCAGAAAAAAACATTTAATATGTAAAAAAATAAAAGAAAGCCTGACATATGCAGTGTTTAATACCCATAGTTCCTTTTCTCTGTATAGAGGTGCTTACCTAGATGTTATTTTTTATCTTTCATTTTATTTTTAATTAATATTCAGCCCCAATTTAAAATAAAAAAAATCTACTGTGTAACAAGTATGCATAATACTCCTCTCCCAAATTTCCATATTTTCCATGTCAAAAATATATATCACTCTACATCCTGAATCTATCACTTCTCTGACAGGGGATAGGTAGCATAGTTCATCATCTGTCCCCTGGAATTAATTATCACTAGTCTTTGCATTTGCCAGAGTTAAGTATATTAAAGTTCTGTCTTTGAAATAGTGTTGTTATTTTAGAAATTCTTCTTCTTGATCTGCATACTTTATAGCATCAATTCATATATGATTTCCCACGTTTCTCTAAAATCATTCCTTTTGTCATTTTTAATGGCACAATAGTATTATATTGTGTGAATATGCCATAATTTATTCAACCATTAGCCAATTAAAATAACCAAAAGGGTTCCTAGAATTGTTATTTTAATTGAGATTCTTTTCCTATTTCATGTCTTTGGGGGTAGAGACCTAGTAGTGGCTCTCACTGGGTTCAGGGCAGCATTATTGATGCTTTGGGCATAGTTCCAAAATTGCTTTCCAGAATGGTTATACCAATTCACAGCTCCACACATAGGACAATAATGTTTCTGTTTTACCTCACCCCTCCAACATTAGTCATTTTCCTTTTTGGTCATCTTTGTGGGTCTGATTATAAGAGGTGGAAGATCAGAGCTGCTTTCATTTGCATTTTCTAATTATTAGGGATTTGGAGAAATTCCCCCCCCCCCATGTTTGTTTATAGCCTGTGTATATAATTAATCATATATTAGATATTTTGAACCAGATGGCCCATAGGCATCTGAAACTTAACTTAACCAAAGGAAGTCTCATTTTATTTTCTCCAAACTCTCCCTTGTTCCTAATTTCTGCTTAAGGCACCATCATCCTTCCAATCATCCAAGTTCACACCCTTGATGTCTGACTTGACTTCTCCCCTCACATATCCAGTCATCAAATCCCGACCACATCCCTTGCATCTCACAGTCACCAACCCAAATTATGCCCTTATCATATCTACCTGGACTCTTGTAGTCATCCTTTGGATTAAATGTACATTTCTCTGTTTTGAAATTTAAAGCTCTTCACAACCCGACTGACCCCTTCTGATATATCTAACTTTTGTACATATTGCTATCCTCCACTCACTCTGTGGTCCAGCCCTTGCGCATGACCTTCCATCTACTATCTCTGTGCCTTTAGCCTAACTGTTCCTCATGCTGAAAGTGCTCTCCCCTGTCATGTAGATGCATTCCTCTTTTTACCATTTGCTGCTACCCTGCTGCTCAGGAGTGAGGTGGGTTCTGTATATTGCATTAATGTGGACATAGTCTTTCAACTAGATAGAACAAATTTAAACTTCAACATTCTGTAAAAATGGAGGATGTAACTTTATTTTTTTTGGTTTGCTTAGGGCATGCCAACTGATCATTCTAAAGGTCTTCCCCATATTTTGTTTAACATTTCTGTACTACACTTATTATGGAATAGTATGTTAGCTTCTGATAATTATAGGGAACTCAGAATCAGTCAGCCAAAAAGTCAGATATCATTTAGTAAGCACCTACTGTATGCCAGGTACTGTGCTAAGCACAGAAGTCTTATGATCCAAAGCCAACATTTTAATATTGAGGAAAATAAGACCCAGAAAGGTTAAGTGATTTTCCCAAGGTCACACATCAGTGTCTGAAGGGGAATGTATTTTATAGTTATCTGTATTTATGTCTTAGAGGAAGAATTCAAAGAGGCATGCACTTTGTCTTCCCTAAACTTAATCTTCCCAATTGTAGGTGTGATGCTCTGTACGTAGTCAGTGATTAATGTAAATTTAGTTTTGTGAAATTACTAAATTAAAAATACTGGTTATTGCCTTAAAAATCTGTGTTACAAACTCTTTCCCTGCTGCTCATTACTGCTTGTTTTTTTTTCTCACCTTGTATGTGCATTTTAATTTCTTCCTTGGTTATTCCACTATAACCTGAACAACCTTTAAAACAAATCACTGATTCCAAAGGTTGGATATGTCATAATTAACTGGTTATTTTGATGATGAATATGTCATATCTGAAAATAAACTAGTTATCTTCTGAAATTTATTTCCACACATATTATATAAATAAGCTGGCAAAGGTGAAACACTGCATGGATAAACGTGATAAAAACAATATATGATGAATTTCGAATCACAGGGCTCAGGTCTAATATTTAGTCATTTTTATTATATTGTTGGGTCGAAAATGTAAAACAAGACGAGCAGAGGGGCTGTTAATGCTCCATGGGGTTTTGCCTGTTTTCTGATTGGGGGTAGAAGTAATTCTAGTCTAGAAGCTCTTGAATGCTTTACAAGTAATAGAAACCAAGTGGGAAAAGCATGTTCCATATTTTAATGTTGACATTCTCATAGAAAAAAAAATTAAAGATTCAGAATACTTGGCTGTGATTCAGTACCTAAAGACTTCCTGGTGTTTTTCCGAATTCCCTGGAGCCTCATAAATGCTTATGTGCTAGAGGTACCCATTGTAGCCAGTCACTTATGCCAGTTTATCAAACTAACGAGCCACTGAGTGATGCTATTCCCAGGTTCAACTCCATGAGGGAGGGAAAGAGGAAAACAAAACTGAAATTTAGACAGAATAGTATTCCTACGGGCTAGGACAACTACAATTTATTAACTCATACACACCAAAGCATACTAAGAATAATATTCTTCTTTGAGGATTTTTCCTGCAAATCTTAGGATATTTCATGAAATCCAAACATATAGATAATGCCACATAGTTTTAGTACTAGGTGGTACCGATTGGTTTAGAGTTGAAAAATAGCAGTAGCTGGTCCCTTCCACTACTGCAACATATGCAGTATGACTGCAGAATGAACGGGAAGTGCTGTGTTAGGGGCTTGTGTTCTTCTGTTTGTGTTTATTAAAGGGGAAGGTCAAGCTTTTAAAATCCACTTAATAGACTCATTTTTTTTTCACTGAATAATGTTGTTGATGGCCAAGATTGGGGGGAGGTGGAAAAGGGGAATCTTTAGTTCTGTATGTAATTTGTAGCATTAATGGGCTAGATACCACATCAGTAAAGAAGTAAGAAAAGAAAATGGAGCCTGGATACACATTGTTTAAAGACCCATGTTACATCTTATTTGATTTACTATCGAAATTGTATAGAATTTAGCAATGTAGTATCACAGCAAAGCAAACTGAACTATATTAACTACCTAATAATATAGATAGAGCAAATTAAAGTGTCAGTTTATAAGTTTGCCCTGTGCTGGTCAAAATGCTATCAGTGTTTGTAAACGTTTTTGTTTTTGTTTTGATTTGGGTGCAGTAAATCCCTTTAAAAGAATAGAATCTATTCTTTTTCATTTGGATCTGTGATGAATTTTTTGACTTTGTAAAGTGTTTTGTAAAATGGTAATAAGATATAGTGGAAAGAGTTTTGGCTTCTGAATTAGAAGCCCTCGGGTTTAAATCCTGGCTTGACAATAATTACTCTCCAATTTTGAACAGAAGCCCCTTCCTCATTTGGGCCTAAATTTCTTCAGTTGTAAAATGAGGGGATTCAACCTCTTAGGTCCCTTTCAGTTCTAAAATCCTATGATTCTAAGATTACAATGATAATATTTAACTTTTGCAATATTTCTAGTTAGGAATTTAAATCCTGACGAAAAAGAGGATCTTCATGGAATTTTGTTTACCATTTTTATTTTAAATGCACTAGCCTTTAAATATATTACTAGATCTGGAAGTTTTAAAAAAACTGTCGTTAAAATTATTTTAAAAATTTCTTTCTAAGAGTAGTCTGACATTACCATATGATTTTATTTGTATATCTTTCTTGTTCTTTTAACATTTGCATTTAAGGAAGTATTTTTAACTTATATTTAATTTATATTTTAACTTATATTTTAATTTATATTTATTTTAAGGAAAACAAAGTTGTATGTAATATGTTCATGGATGGCTTATAATCCCACATGCTCTAACATGCTCTTTATTTTATACCAACTAGACTATATTATAGAATGGTTTAGGTTTAACAGGAATGTTTTGTAAGTTATGACAATGAAATAAATGTATGCTCTTGACTCTTAAGGCTGTTATTAATTCTCTTTTGAGTCAAAATAAGAACATTGCCTTGCACAACTTAGTAGCCATGCCTCCTATTTATTCTGACTCAGTCAACTGGCTTTTTCACCTTTCTTTGCTACCTAATATTCTAACAATAGTTTTATGCTAGAAGTAACCTCCTAGCTAGAGCAGAATACTAATGCATTTTCTTCCTGGTCTTAGACCGGATCCTTTTAGGGGAGGGAAGGTTTTAGATCCTGCAGAAATATGAATTCTGAAGCCTCTGTTTGAAATTAGTCACATTTTTTTTTTCAATACTGGAAACTGAGAGAGTGGAAAAAGCTCTTTTGGGAAATAATATTGCTCTCCCAATGAAATATGCACGATACTGCTTGTGGAAGGATAAAAACAAGAAATCAGTAGATGAGTGTTAGTATTAAGTCTCTTTTCCTTTTTAATATTGACCACTATTGTAATTATTCTTGATGCAAAACATTTGGTGAGCAAATTTTTGATATTATTCTGCCCCTATAGCTGGTTCATTTAGAAATCATAATGGTTGTAGCTGAATCTATTTTTTAAATAGACTATTTTAAATAGTCCCGAAAAGATTAATGTGCCTTCTTATGACAACTCTTAGATTTCCATAGTGCAAGACAAATAGAAAGATGTAAAGATATTGGATAAAAATTTACAACTTAAAATCAAGTTAATATTGTATTTTCCCAAGACATCTCTAGGTGCCCTCCTCTGCTTTCTTCCCCTCCTCTCTACCTACCAATACCTTCCCCTGACTGTGGTCCCATTAAATTAAAAAAAAAAGTTTTACTAATATCTTTAATTTTTTTATATCACACTAACTTCCCAATATGCCATCCCCACCACAGCACTGAACTCTATTTTGTGACCAAGAACATTGATCAAAACCAGTTAATGTTGTTTAAGTCTATACCACATTCTACATCTTCAGCCTCAGCCTTGAGAACTTGGAAAGAACAGCAAGCCTGAGGTTCTCCCCCTCCCAGCTAGATTTTTTCTTTTCTTTTTTCTAATTAGAGGGGCCATTCCTTGGCTCACTTCTTAAATAGGCCTATTCACCTATTCACTGAATGGGCCATTACCTCATTCTCAGTGAGTACCCGCAAAGGCCTTAGCTGAAAAGGGCCAGGGTCTCCCATTGCATCCTGGGTCATCTCAAATTATGCTGTTGAATATCAGGTCACTGGATCCAGAAGGACAAATACAACAACAACAGCTTAAAAAGGCCAAGGTCTCCCACTGTATCCTGAGCCATTTCTAGTCATCCTGATCTATATCTGGCCCCTGGGCCCAGATGGCTCTGGAGGAGAAAGTGAGGCTGGTGACCTTGCACAGCCCTGCCTCATTTAAATCTAATTCATGTGCAAGTCATGGCATCACCTTCCTGGTGTCACAATCCTCTTTGAGAAGGAAGGACAAACCACAACCTGAAAGCCAAAAGGAGGGAGTTATATCTCATCATCTATTATTTAGGTGGGATAGGCCATATAATTAGTTAATTATTTTAACGATGAACATCATATGTGAAAATAAAGTAGTTCATTTCTTAAGTTGAGTTCTATACACGTTGTATAATTGGTCATTATAATCCATTGAAGTTTGGTTGCCTTTTAGTATTGCTTTTGTTTATGTTACTCTAATTGTACATATTGTTCTTTTGGGTCTGTTAACTTCCTCCTGTGCCAATTCATAAAAGTCTTTCTGTGTTTCGCTGAATTCCTCATAATCATCATTTCTCCCTGTGAGCAAGAAGTATGCCTTTAAATTCATGTACCACAATGGTATAACCATTCATGGATACCCATTGTTTCTAGTTTTTTTGGGGGGGCAGAGCAAAATGGTTTGCTATGGATGTTTTGGTATATTTGAGGGCTTTCCTTCTGTCTTTATCCACCTTAGGGTATCTCATAATGGACCAGCAAAGGTCTCATTTGAAGACCATAGACATTCAGCTATTAAAAAACCATTAAATCATTATGGAGTCACTACAAAACTATGTTCTGCTTATCCTTTTGAGCATAGCTTTGTTTGTAAACACTATCCTTGTTCATAGTGTGTTTATTCTCCCAGGTGCCCCTCAAATCACTCCAGGCAGAGATGTCAACTCTACTTGCTTTAATAAGTCAATTGAATCACTAACTACCAGGGATGTGGAACCTGCTGCCTCAAGGCCACATGTGGCCCTCTAGGCCCTCAAGCAAGGCCTTTTGACTGAATCCAAATTTTATAGAACAAATTCTTTTATTAAGGAGATTTATTCTGTGAAGTTCAGATTCAGTCAAAGGGCTGTGCTTGAGGACATAGAGGGCCACATGTGGCCTTGGGGCCACAGGTTCTCCACCCCTGCACTTTGTGCCAGGCACAGTGCTGGAGTCTGGGGATAAAAAGATCAAAATAAAACAATTCCTTCTGTGAGGGATAATTTATAGTGAAGTTTCTGAAAAATCAAATCTACAATGGCTTCAGTATTCACTAGGTCTAGGGTTAGGTCACCTGACCTTCAAGGGATCTGGGGTTTAGGGCAATGGAGATCCTCCCCCAGAGCCAGCTCAGCAGAAGATGAGCCAAATAAGGTTAAGACTGCTTTCATTGGATACTTACATGTTTCTGTGTCCTTTATCTCAGAAAGATTCCCACACTTAGGTTGTGGGTCAGCCCCCCTACCAATAAGAGTGAAGGCCTGTTGGGGGGGGTTGGGTTTCTGCATTAGACACTATATAACCCTGGGATGGCTTCTACCTGTTGCTCTCTCCCTGCTGCCATGTGGGCAACAGGGGCAGGGTCCTTTCTCATGAGAAAGAATAAAGACCTTTTCTGACCTTAGATTCAGACTCTGAACTCTTTCATCTCACACACTTCCTTCAAGGAATTTATGTTTCTGTGTAATGGGTATCATATAGCTTTTTTTTTTCTCAGTGTGTGAGGGAAGGGCAAAAAGGAAGGAGAGAATTTGGGATTCAAAATGTAAAAAAAAAAGTTAAAAATGAATAAATAAATAAGTATTCTAAAATGGAATTTATATTTCATAGGGTAAATAAAGCATGTGCCTAGAGTACTGAATTGTTTTTTGCTTTTTTGGAGGGCAATTGGGGTTAAATGACTTGCCCAAAGTCACAAGCTGGTTTTTGTGTTAAGTATCTGAGACTGGATTTGAACTCAGGTCCTCCTGACTCCAGAGTCGGCGCTCTATTCACTACACGACCTAGGGACCTTGAAATTTTGAGCAAGAAAACTGACTTTATAATTCTACCTCTGTTAACCATTTCATTTTGGGTACATTTCTTAATCTCTCTAGGCCTTTTTTCCCCTCTTTTATAAACTATTGCAGATGGACTACATCTTAATCCATTAGAATACAGCCTCCTTGAGAGCAAGAACTGTCCTGCTGTGGCACAGTGCATAGAATGCCAGACTTTGAATCAGAAAGACTTGAGTTCAAATCCTAACATAGATACTTACTAGCTTTGCAGTTTGGGAAAGCCATTTATTCTCTGCCATTCTTGGTTTCATTTTCTGCAAGATGTGGGTGATAATAATACCTATTTCATAGAATTACTATAGAAATCAAATCAAATGAGATATCTTTAAAGTGACTTGTAAACCTCCAAGAGTTGTATAAATGTTAGTTGGCACATAGTGGTAAGTGTTTCTATTTATTGATATAATCTCTAAAGTTCTTTTCAACTTTAAAGCTGGGATGGGATGACTCAGTAAATAGAATATAGCAAAAAGTAAATAGAATATAATTAGAGGAGGAGAAAAACACTAATAATAGGGGGCGTCAGAAAAGGCTTCTTGTAGAAAGCTCCATCTAATCTGATATTTGAAGGAAGCTAGTAATTCTAGGAAGCAGGATTGAGGCGGCAATGCATTCCAGACATGGGGATGGGAGATGAAAAGTTCAGTTCAGGGACCATAGATCAAGAGCCGGAAAGAACCTATGAAGTCGTCAAGTTGAACCCTCTGATCTTATAGATAAGGAATCTGAAGCCCCTGAGGAAGTAACTTGCCCAGGGTTGTACAAATGCTGATCAGTGGCAGAGAAGAGATTCGAACTGAAGGTCTCTGACTCCAGAAACAGCGCTCATGCCACTGTCCCAGCGAGGAGACCGGTTTGACAGAAAATTAGCTGGTATCAAGTTTTATGTAATTCATTAGTTTTTGGTTCACTGGGTTAGCTGTTAACTTGATCTTTAGATTAGTTAGTTTACACACACAGACACACAGACACACACAGACATACCACACACACAGACACACATACTCACACGTCTGGACTCTCAGCCTCTTCATTTTATGTATTTTACTACTCTTTCTATTTTTTTCATTTCTTCTCTTTTTATCCTACATTTTACTCCCACCAAATGCATCCTATTTCATATAATCTAAGGATACTGACATGCTACAGTGGGAACACACTTGTGTCGGCACCATTTCGAGGTCCAAGGGGAGCCTTCATCCCTGACAGGCTCGGTTTCCTAATATTGTTTCTGGTGTTGTCCTTATCTGCTGTGGGTCCTGCTCAAGGCAGGAAGTCCTACTTATTGCTTCTGATTCATTGTTACCTCTCCTGTCTGATTTGGCCACGGCTGAAGCTGAAAGGACTTCTGATCTTAAAGTTTAGTGAACTATGTGAGGATGTAGGAATTTCAGGCTTGGAGCCGGAAAGATGAGCTCAAATTCTGTGTCAGACGCTTACTGGCTGTGAGATTTTAGGCAAGTCACATAGCCTCCATTTGCCTCAGTTTCCTCATTTGTAAAATAGAGATAATAATAGTACTTAATGGATTTGTTGTGAGTGTTGAGTGAAATAATATTTGTAAAGCACTTAACACATAGCAGGCATTATACTAGCTATTATTGTTGTTAGTTATCATTATTTATTATTAATACAGTATGTTGTTTTATTTTGTTTTTGTTTTTTTGCTTTTTTGGAGGGCAGTTGGGGTTAAGTGACTTGCCCAAGGTCACACGGATAGTTTTTTGTGTTAAGTGTCTGAGGCTGGATTTGAACTCAGGTATTCCTGACTCCAGGGCCTGTGCTCTATTCACTGCGCCACCTAGTCGCCTCCAGTATGTTGTTTTAAATGTTAAAGGTATATAACACCTAAGTTCCACAAAAGTAAGAGGAGGGATGAAGACAATGTTCTTACTAGGTAATCTCTTGAGATCACTTCTAGTAATGTGATCTATGACTGTGTGATCTTGACAAGGTTGAATATTGAGTTTACATAACTCATTCTTCACAAACTTTCCAACATTTGCCACTTTTAGTAATGTTTTTCCATCAACCATACTTTAATATCTGTAGAAAGAGAGTATGGTGTAGTCAGAGAAGCCCTGAACTTGAAGTTTACCCACCTGGGTGTGGTTCTTGGCCTTGCCTTTTAACAGCTGTGTGACCCTGGGCAATCCATCTAACTTCTCTGTGCCTCTTATATAAAATGAGAGACATGACACTTTACAATTTATATTGCAGAGTTGTCATGAAGAAAGCACACATATGATCTGTTATTTTTCTTGAAGGCTAGATCAATGGCAGGGTGCCCAAATGGACTGGTTTAGCTACCTTCCCTCTCCGTCCTTCTGTTCCCTACTCCTATTGATGAGTTGCTCCCAGAACTGCCATTTTGCAGAGTGACCAAGAGTAGCCATGCTTCATTTTCTACACTATGCCACTATGCCCCTCCCAACTCTATTTTTTAGCTCCCTTTTATATGTTGTCTTCCCCCATTATAATATAAAAATCTTGAGGGACTGTCTTTTTGCTTCTATATATCTGTGTTTTGGGGAGATGGGCATCACAGAAGTACAAAAGTACAAAAAAATTCTTGCAGTCTAGTATCCTTGGGGTATGTCCTTACCCTAGTGGCCCCTTGAGGTAGCAGTGGGCAACACGTTATAACTAAGCGGTGTTCTCTTTTTAAGCTGGAGTTTTTTATATGAGGGTAACACTGGCAGGATGTCAAGCAGGATCCTTTTGGCCAGAGGTCCACCAGTGTGATTGGTAGACTTGGGAAATTTCGACATCAAGAGAATTAAGACATCAGTGGGCTAATTAGGACATTGATATGCTGGGTAACTGTGACTGATTAATACAAGCTTTAAAACAAATTTCTATATCTTGCAAAAAAGCAGAGGTTGTTCTCACTCAGAGACCTTGGCTGAAATGACTGGTGAGATACCCAGTCACATCTAAGCTAAAATGCATCATCTGTGGAAGACTATCATGGAGAGCCTTCACAGCACATTTGAGGATAAATCTAGACCAAAGATAATATAGTTCAGCCAAAACCCATTTTGTTAGCCTCTTTCCAGTAATCATCTAAAGGAGATGTAAGGTGTAAATTCTCCGTCTGCCAAGTACTTAGTAGACCACCACTCCTAGGTACTGGGAAGAGCTAAGTAACATTTTGTAGAGTGAGAAAAGAGCTACAAATAACTTTTTCAATGAAGAGGATCCTGGGCTTTTGAGCCAAGGGAGCAGACTCCCTGGCAGATGTTGCCAAGATTGAAAGATCTTGATTATGGGACCAGACCAGGGTTGTGCCCCTGTCATCTGAGGACCTTCATCATCAAGCTCATTACCCACTGGCGACAGGGGAGTGGATTTTTCAGCCAGAACAAATGTTAAAGATCATCTCTCAAGTAAGTTGTGACGTGTGTCAATGGAGGGAGTTAGTGCCTGCTATGTGTATGTGTATATGTATATGTATACAAACTAGAGGAATAGAGAAGGGGGATAGATCGGAGAGGGGTGGCAGAGTTGGAAGCAACAAAGGACTCATGATAAAAAATGTTATCCACATCCAGACAGAGAACTGACGAACTCTTGAGTGTAGACTGAAGCAGAAAGTGCCAACTGGCATCGGTAGGAGTTTCCGTATCTAGGAAGTTTCTTTACCGATGAAACCACACGTCTATTCTTGATCCCTATAGAAAATGTTGTAAGGGGCGGTTAGGTGGTGCAGTGAATAGAGCACCGGCCCTGGAGTCAGGAGGACCTGAGTTCAAATCTGGCCTCAGACACTTGACACTTAATAGCCATATGACCTTGGGCAAATCACTTAACCCCAGTTGCCCCTCCAAAAAAAAAAAGAAAGAAAGAAAATGTCTCATATATGTCCATTTACTAAAATCATTTGGAGGGAATAAAAGGTACTTAGGCTTAGAACATATTCAGAAAACAACCGACAAATATAGGCAAGAACCCAATTCTCTTTGGCCAAGCAATGTCAGACATCTAGGATATTGACTGCATCTTTAAACTTTCATCTAAGTCAACTTCAAAAGATCAACTTTACCAGCACAAGATAGGAGTGGTATAGGTTTTCCTTTGAAAAAGGTCTAAGATTACAATGAACAGAAAGTACAATATGAGTCCACAATTCAATATGGCGCCCCACCTCCCCGAAAGCTAGCATGATCGTATGGAGCATGAAGAGGAGCATTTGTTGTTGTTTAGTTGTGTCTGAACATTTGTGGCCCTGTTGGTTTTTTTTTTTGGCAAAGATACTGGTGTGTTTTACCATTTGCTTCTCCAGCTCATTTTTACAGATTAGGTAAGTGAGACAACCGGGATTAAGTGACTTGCCCAGAGTCTCATAAGTAGTAAGTGTCTGAGGTTGTATTTCAACTTAGTTCCTCTTGACTCCATGGCCTTTCTATCTACTACTCTATCCACTGTGCCAATTAGCTGTCCCAAGAGGAGTATAATATCAAGAACTATGGAAGAAATATTCCCTATTCTTCTTCCCTATTCAAACCACATATGGAATTCTGTGTTTAGTATAGGGACCACATTTTAAGAAAAGACAAGATGGAGACTGTCCAGAAGAGAACAATCAAGCTTTTGAAGAGATTGTGTGATCACAGATTTTAAGCTGAGAGGGACCATAGAAGTGATCTGATCCAATCTCATTTCCTTCCTTCCTTCCTTCCTTCCTTCCTTCCTTCCTTCCTTCCTTCCTTCCTTCCTTCCTTCCTTCCTTCCTTCCTTCCTTCCTTCCTTCTTCCCTCCCTCTGTCTCTTTCTCTCTCTCTCTCTTTCTTTCTTAAATGAAGAAACTGAGGCCTAGAGAAACCGCATGACTGTCCAAAGTCACTTGACAGTAAATGCAGAGCCAGGATTCAAATGCATGTCCTCTGATGTTAATTTTTTTTTTTTTACTTTTTACTTCATCACACCAGAAGTGAAAGTCACATTTTTTGAGGATTTGTTAAAGGAATCTAGGATGCTTATACTGTAAGAGAGAAAGCAAGCATTTGAAAGGCTATTGTGTGGAAGAAGAAATGGTCACTCTGTCAACAAGCATTTATTAATCTGTGTGCCAGGTACTTTAAGTGCTAAGAACACAAAGGCAAAAAGAGTTTCTAAACTCAAGGAATTTACTTCTTAAGGTGAGAGACAAAATGTAAATAAATAGATACATGCAAGATTCATACAGCGTAAACGGAGGCCTGTAGACTTGTTCTGTTTGGTCCTACATTACAGACCTGGGAACAAAAGCTGTAATTTGCAGAAGGTCGTAGTAGTCTGGGCTGCCTCAGTAGATAGAAGCCTGACCCTCATTATTGGTCTAACATAAAAGTTATAAAGACCAAAAATTTGTATATGCAGCCATTAAGAAATAAGGCTTTGATAGTTACTCAGCAGATATTCTCCATAATGTATATGAAAAATTATTCATGTTGTGGTTATATAGCATTATCTATATAATGTCGTGCTGCTTATTGAGTGAAATATGAAGAAGTACTGTGCTAAGTACTTCATCTCTACTAAATTTATGGTCTAAGAGAGACGATTTGTTCTGTGAAGTTTTGATTTGCTCAAAGGGCCACAATTGAAGACCTAGAAGGTCACATGGGGCCTTGAGGACACAGGTTTCCCACTCCCATCCCTGGTGTTGGCATGTAATTGGTGTGCAATTGGTGTGTTGTTGACTTTCAGGTAAAGTGTTAGTGAGTTGTTGGAGTGTAATTGGTGCTACTGGTGCTGGTTCTAGTGTCCTATTGTTGGCTTTCACAGTAAAGTGTTAGTGTGTTGGTTTCAAGTAATTGAAATGTAATTAGTGTGCAATTTGAGTGTTGTTGGCTTTCAGGTAAAGGCTTTGCATGATGTTGGAGTGTAAATGGTGGAGGTGCTGCTGCTGGTGGTATTGCTGATCTGCTCTTTCTTCCTTTCTATTTGTAACCCCAGTGCCTGGCTATAGTAGGCACTCTCAATAAATTCTTGATTTATTGATGAAGAAAAGAATGACTCCCCCACCCCCAATAATTCCAAATTGTTTATTGATGAACCTATTCATAACTTCATTAGCAGTATATTAATGTAGACCTAGTTCCAGGTCCAGGAATTCACTTTCAAATGTAGAAAATTCAAACATGGTAACTATAATACATTAAAACAATGTTTACTGAAAGTATTCCAGTAAAATGAGTAAAATGAGAAGTCATAATCCCTCTTATCTTTTCTCAAATGTTCTTTTAGTTCTCTGGGTATTTTTATGCCTGGGATTAAGGTCTTGATTGTAAGGGGGAAAACCCACGAATATGATAACAATAAGGACATTTAAACCTGAAAATGATAATTTTTTATGTCTTATGGTTACACAATGCTTAATAGATAGAGGAGAATGGGTTAGGTTGTCTTCAAGAAAATGCAGAGGATGACCCTAAGCTTCTCCTAGAAACAAAGGTTCATCTTTTTAATACCAGTATTCTACTGGTTTTATATTTCATTTCCATGAGACATGGAACATAGTGGCCTTCAAAGAATCAAAAATGAATATTACAGAGGGCATTGGTAAGCAATGAAGAACTTTAAAGAATTAACATCAAGTAGATAGATATATGAAAGGAAGAGGAAATGGGCTGGCCAGCCTCATTATTCAACTTCTTTCTCCTTGATGTCAGCAGAAAACATGTTGTGTGGACCCTTGTGATGAATTTATGAGAAGATATAGACAGGAGTTAACGCAAAACGGGCAGGCATGGATGATTTTCCATCTGCATCATTGGAGGGCCTGCCAAATGGATGGTCTCACAGTTCCAGTTGAGTCTTTGACCTTTATAATATGTTCAGAATACTTTCACATACATTTTCTCATTCTTTTTCATATGTTGTCACTGTTGTTCAGGCACTCAATCATACCTGACTGTTTATGACCCCATAGGCTATAGCACCCCAAGCCCTTCTATCCTCCACTGTCTCCCAAAATCAATCCAAGCTCATATTTGTTCCTTCCATGACACTATTTATTCATCTCATCCTCTACCATCCTACTTTCCTTTTGCCTTCAATCATTCCCAACATCAGGGCAATGAATCCTATCTTCTCATTATGGGGTCAAAATATTTAAGCTTCAGATTCAGTATTTGAGCTTCCAATGAATAATCTGAATTAATTTCTTTGTATATTAACCACTTTGATCTCCTTGCTGTCCAGGGGATTCTCAAAAGTCTTCTCCAGCATAACAATTTGAAAGCATTGATTCTGTGGTACTCCAACTCCGTGTGTGGCAGTCTGACTCTCACAGCCTTACAAGGTGATGTCTCTGCTTTTTAGCATGCTGTCCGGAGTTACCAAAGCTTTCCTTCCAAGGAGCAAGCATCTTTTAATTTCATGACTGTGGTCACTGTCTGCAGTGATCTTTGAGCCCCAGAATATAAAACCTTCCATCATTTCTCCCTGTTTGCTAGGGAATTGGTGGAACAGTTGATAAAATTTTAGATTTCTTGATGTAAAGCTTCATGTCAGCTTTTATATTCTCCTGTTTCATAAACATCAAGAGATTTCTTAATTCTTCTTCACTGTCTGCTGTCAGAGTGGTATCAACTACATATCTGAGACTGTTGATATTTCTCTGGCAATTTTTGTTCTGGCTGTTGATCCATCCATCCTTTCACATGAAATACTCTGCATATATGTTAAATAAATAAGGTAATAATATATAGCACTGTTGTACTCCTTTTCTAATCTTAAACCAGTCAGTTGTTCTATGTTCAGTTCTAACTGTTTCTTCTTGGCCTGTATTCAGGTTCCTTAGGAGAAAAATAAGATGATTTGGTACTCCTGTCTCTTTGAGGACTTGCTACATTTCATTGTGATCCACACAACCAAAGGCTTTAGTGAAGTCAAGGAAACAGAAGTAGATTTTTTTGGAAGTCCCTTGCTTTCTCCATATTCCAGTGAATGTTGGAAATTTGGTCTCTAGTTCCTCTGTCTCTTTGAAAACCAGTCTGTTCTGATAATTCTTGGTTCACATGTTGTCGAAGCTGAACTTGCAGAATCTTAAGTATAACCTTGCTGGTACGTGAAAAGAGCATATTTGTTTGATAATTTGATCATTTTTGGCATTGCCCCTCTTTAGGATTGGGGGATAAACTGATCTTTTTCAATCCAGTGGCCATCATTGAATGTCTAAATCTGCTGGCATATTGAGTGCAGCATTTTAACAGCATCATCTTTTAGGATTTTAAATAGCCCAGTTGGAATTTTGTCACCTCCTCTAGCCTTTTGTTAGTAATGCTTCCTGAGGCTCACTTGACTTAATTTTCCAGGATGTCTGGTTCTAGATCAATAATCATGCCATTGTGGTTCTTGGGGATGTAAAGCTGTTTCTTGTATAGTTCTTCTGTGTATTCTTGCCACCTCTTCTACTTTTTTCTATCTCTTTTACTTCTGTTAAATTCCTATCATTTTTTATTATGCCCATTTTTACATGAAATATTCTCTTTATTTCTCTCTATTTTTTTTTTGATTTTTGGAAGGCAATGGGGGTTAAATGACTTACCCAAAGTCACACTGCTAGTAAGTGTGTCAAATGTCTGAGGCTGGATTTTAACTCAGGTCCTCCTGACTCCAGGGCTGGTGCTCTCTTCACTGAGCCACCTAGTCTCCCCCTATATCTCTAATTTTTAAAGAGAGATCTCTTGTCTTTCCCCACTCTAATGTTTTCTTCAATTTCGTTGTATTGATCCTTTAAGAAAGCCTTTTTAATCTCATCTTGCTATTCTCTGGAATTCTACATGCACTTGGATTAATCTTCCCATTTCTCCTTTACCTTTCACTTTCCTTCTTTCCTCAGGCATTTGTGAAACCTCATCAGACAGCCATTTTGTTTTCTTGCTCTTCTTTTTCTTTGTAATGTTTTTTTGTTTTTGCCTCCTATACAATATTGTAAACATAGTTCTTCCATAGTTGTATCCATAGTTTTTCAGGCTATCTACCAGATCTAATCCCTTAAATCTATTCATCACTTCCACTTCATATTTATAAAGGGTACAATTTAGGTCATATCTATATGGTATTCTGGTTTTCCCTGATTCCTTCTACTTTACTCTGAATTTTGCAGCAAGAAGCTCCAGCTCCCATTTTAACTGAGTGCATAGAGCTTTTCCACCTTTGGCCGCAAAATATATAATCAGTCTAATTTCAATATTGACCATCTGCTGATGTCCATGTATAGAGTCACCTTTTGGGTTGTTGATGAAGATTGCTTGCTATGACCAATGAGTTATCTTGAAAAAACTCTGTTAGTCTCTGCCCTGATTCATTCAGGGCAAACTTTCCTGTTACTCTAATTATCTTTGGAATTCCTATTTTAGCCTTCCGAGACAGAGAGAGAAAAAGAGAGAGAGAGACAGAGAGAGAAAAAGAGAGAGAGAGAGAGAGAGACAGAGAGACAGAGAGAGAGAGAGAGAGAGACAGAGAGAGAGACAGAGAGAGAGAGACAGAGAGAGAGAGACAGAGAGAGACAGAGAGA
>CM053595.1:135682017-135786732 GCA_028646575.1 Pseudocheirus occidentalis
ATCGCTGTTTTGGGGGTGGGGTAGGGGAAAGACGGGGAGAAAATTCGTAACTCAAAAATCTCATGAAAATGAACGATGTAAACAAGAAAACAAAGAAAATTTATTACATTTTTTAAAAAAAGAAAGAAAAGAAAAGGAAGCTGAGTAAGAACCAGGAAGGTTAAGTGATCTGCCCAAGCGCAAAAGTAGTAAGCATCAGAGACAGGATCCAAACGCAGCTCCTCTGACTCCAAAGTCAGTGCTCTTTCCATCAAATAACAAAGCTGGACTTGGAGTCAGGGAGGAAAATAATTAGGTTCAAACCCTGCCTCTGACACTTACTGGCTGTGTAACCCTAGGCAAAAGAATTAATCTCCTTATTCTAAGCAGAGGAATGTGGATAAAGTGTGGGGAGCCAGTTTTGGGGAGCCCTGCCATACTGCAGCAGGACTGAGTAAGTGTGGGAGTCCTGTCATCCCCAGACAGGGCTGAGAAAGAATCACCCACCCAGAGGCTGCTAGTGAATAAAAGAGAGACGGGAACTCTAAGAACGGTGAAAGTAGAGAGCCAACTTTATTAACCTGCATCTAGGCTTTTATAGGACACTTCTTAATTGCTTCCCCCTATTTCTTTGCCCCAGGCTGTTGGTGTATTTGCCATGCGCATCTCTAGGACCTAATCCTCACAAGTGTATGCTTGAGCAGCTTCCTGGAGGATGGAGAACTGATCTAGTCCTACCAGCTGGTCAAACACCTGAGAGGGCTTGTTCAGCCATCAGGGTCTGAGTCCCACTTGCCTGTGGTCCTCAACAATAAAGGTTTGACAAATAGTTCTCTAATCTATACATATAACACACTTTTCCATTTGATCTGCCTTATTAACACTTTCACCATCACTTTCTTAAGTCTAGACAATCGAGAAAACAGTCAATCAAGCCCTGATTTGTAGAGCTTGATGGTTTTTGAAGTATAAATGCATACAATGGAAATTAACAATCAGCTCTCTGAGCTTTCCAGCATACCCTTGAGGCTACAAGCAATTCCCTAGGACTTATCTAAGGCATAGATAAGTTCTGAAAGGAGTTCACGAAACTGACAATATCATATGTTCTTCCTATGTTTGAATATGAAGATATACAATGTTATTTGATCAACTGTTTCTTCTTTTCCATAAAAGACTTCTTTGGGGCAGCTAGGTGGTGCAGCGAGTAGAGCACCGGCCCTGGAGTCAGGAGGACCTGAGTTCAAATACAACCTCAGACATTTGACACACTTACTAGCCGTGTGACTTTGGACAAGTCACTTAACCCCAATTGCCCTCCAAAAAGCAAAGAAAAAAAACCTTCTTTAAGAGAATTAATGTACCTGGCATGTAAGAATTCTACTTGTTTTCACTTGCTGTAAGAAAAACTATAATGTGAACTTCTCAACTATTTCAACAGATAAAACCGTAACTTAGCTCTCTGCCTAAGGCTCCCTGAGCATTTCCTCCAAAGGTCGTCTAGAACACAGAAGAAAGACAAGAAGGAATAGACAGGGTCTGTTGATCTGACCAGCTGGTCATGTTCTCCTGGAGTCTTTTATCATTCACTAAATGTTCTCCTTTGCCTCTCTCCCCCAGCCTGGTCAATCAACTTCATAGGCTAAAGATAACTGGGTTTTGGGCTTGGTTTTTTTTTTCTACTCTTAAGCAAGTGGTCTAGGATACGTGACTAAAAAATATGCGAGTCAGACTCAGTCAAAATAAGTGTGAAAAAAAAACATTTTACTTTTATCTGCCATAAAGAAAACTATATGAACAGTGGAAAAACTCTGGTAAAAAGTCAA
This sequence comes from Pseudocheirus occidentalis, assembly GCA_028646575.1. Lineage (NCBI taxonomy): Eukaryota > Metazoa > Chordata > Mammalia > Diprotodontia > Pseudocheiridae > Pseudocheirus > Pseudocheirus occidentalis. Next base: position 135,683,823 of record CM053595.1, read on the forward strand.
AAAAGGATGTTCATTATGATGTCTCAACCATGAGTCTTCCTCTGTGGTGTGGAAAATTTTAAATTGGTTACTGTTGCTACATAACCTTGCTCTACCTCTGACACATCCCAAAGATAGCCTCATTAACACAAATTTTATTTCCTATTACTAGACTTTTATAAACTCCTTTTATGTGCTATGGCTAGACATATGTGCTGACCCAACATTTCTCACCCTTTCTGTAGCATTCATTCCATTAATATGAGCTCTGGGACTTGAATACACTTCAAAAACCATACAAATGATCCAGGTTCAATAAAAGCCTGCTTTAATTCAAGTCCTGGGCTTTCTCTGAGTCCTTTATTATATTAGCAAGTTATTTAAGGACATTTCCATACCAACATTTTCATATCAGGAACTAGCACTCTAATTGCCTCTGTGGTCTCAGAGCAGGCAGAAGATGGAAAACAGAATGCCACCTTGGCTTTAATATAATATCAGAGAAGAATGTGGGCTATATTGTTGTCATATATCTCCATTAACATACACCTCTCTCTCTAGCCCCTCCCCTGCCAGTTTAAGCATATACTTTCACAACTAGCTTGGTGAAATGTTGGAAATGTCAAGTACAAACATTGTTTAGACTATAATTTTCCCTAATATTATATATTATCCAATAAGCTACTATTAGTGATAATGATAATAATAATTACAATAATTCATGGTATGGCAAAATGAGCCTTGGGATGTGGAGAAAGGAGACATGGGTTCAGATGATGGTTCTGATACATATTGACTGTGTGTGGCCATGGACAAATCATTCTGTACTTTCAGGTCTTAGTTTCTTTATCTGCAAAATTAGAGGATTAGGTTCTAGTGGTTCTCTAAGGACTCTTCCAGCCCTAAACACTCTGATACTTAGACTTTTACTTCTTTTTACTTCTTTGAACCTATGTCCTCATCTGAAAAATTTAAGTAAAAATAGCTACAATATTCTCCACAAAGAATTTCAAGGAAGGGGTTGTACATGTTTAGACATACAGTAAACTATACATGCCCTTTGATCCATTAATACAGCTTCTAGGTTGATACCCCTAAAAGATAAAAGAAAGAGGAAAAGGACTCATATTCATGGTGGCAAAGAATTGAAAATTGAAGGATGTGCCCCTCTCTCAACTAGGGAGTAGTTGAATATATTATGGCATATTAGTATCAGTAGATACTAGTATGCTAAAAGAAATGATGAAGGCAATGATTTCAGAGAAACCTGGGGAGGTTTGTATGAACTGATACAGAGTAAAGTGAGCAGAGTCAAGAAAATAATTCATACAATGACAATGATATTGTAAATACAAACAACTTTGAAAGACTTAGAAACTCTGATCAACACAAGGACTCATGATGAAACATGCTACCCACTGGAATGGGCATGGGAATTAGAAGATCTTCCCTGCCCCCTTCATGGGCCAAATATAATCACATGGAGCCTGTGGTGGGAGGAGTTTGTTGAAGGATGGAGCAGAGCCCACAGGAAGCTAGAAGTCAGAGCAGGTAGAGGTGGAGGAAGGAGAGGACTCACCAAAGGAGAAAGCTGGGCTTATAAGTGTTTGTCCCCTGCTGTTACAACTAGGTTTGAGAGTGTTTGTGGGAAGGCTAAAGGATGGTATGGCTCACTGCTGTGCTATGGTGTTTTAATTTATTTGTTACTATAATGGATCGGGTTTCTTAGTGTTGGGTTTTGGCTTTCTGGTGTCTGAATAAATGTTTTGCTTCTGTCTGCTCTTTGAAGAGTCTGTTATATTTTTCATTTGAGAACTATACTGGCATATTTGTAGTCACCATCAGTGCAATGACTATTTCATAGGCACTACACCCACCTCCAAGATAGCCTATCAAGTGATAGGCTCAGAGTACAGACTGAGGCATTAGAAGAAGGTGGAGAGCACATGGCTAATGCAGGAATTTTTTTTTTGCTTAACTATACATATTTTTAACAGGGGTTTTGTTTACCTTGCTTTCTTTATAGGTAGGACAGGAAGAATTCAGTTGAAAATGAAATAAAACTTAGGAGTTTTTTCAAATGCTATGCAAATTTGAATGATTACTCTGATGGATAGTAATAACCGAAATGTTAAGAAAGGCTCTAAACCTAGATTTTACCTAGAGATTCTCAATATTTCATCTATTCTGTTCATGTTACTACCCAAAATCTCTCATTGCAAAAAGCAGTCATCATCATCATTATCAAAATCTAGCTCATTTTAACTTGACTCTTGGGCTACACAATTTTCTCCACTTCTATAAACTATTTAAGGTTTCCAGAGTTTTTAAGTATAGGATATTTATTTAGGACAATCATAGGCTTCTTTCCCTACCACTTTTGGATCTCTTTGCTCTTCTCTTTTTCTCCCTCTCCTCTCTTTCCCCTTCCTCATTACTCTTTCCTTTTCTTTTCTTTTCTTTTTTCTTTTCTCTTCTCTTCCCCCTTTCCTTCTCTCCCTCCATTTCCTTCCTCCTTCCCTCTTCTTTCCTTCCCCACCTTCCCCTCTTTCCTTCTCTTCCCACTATCTATCCTTTCCTCTTCCTCCTTTCCCCAGCCTAGACAATGTCAGTGGTAGTAGTGGAGATAATAGAAGGCCACAGAAACCACCGAGGTGGACATCATGGAGCTGTTCCAGGACACAATCACAAAAAAAAAAAAATACACTTACTGGATCAGCAAGCTGAAAGGCACCAATGAACATTTAAAAATTCTGGAAAATATGAACAAACTGACCAGCTTAAAATATCTCAAAGTGAAAGATGTTGCAGTAAACATTAGTAGAAATCTGAAAGATTTAAACCAGATGTATGCCGCACTTCAGCCTTATTTGATCAGATCACTTTAACTGAGGATCACATAGCAGCTCTTGAGTAGGTAGCCTACAAGTTGGATGCATATCAGGAAAAAAAAAGCAAAGTATAAGAAGCTAGGGAAGCAATGAAAGAATTAATTCTGTAGCACAAAAACTTTACCTACAAGTAGGTAAAAGCTAAAATGTGCCAGATGGAATATATTAAAATTCCATGCTTCAGTTCCATAAAAAGAAGCAATGCTACCGATCCGAGGAGAATCCCAACCCCCAAGATCTGGTTGGATACTATGATTTTGGCTGCCCTTTGTTGTTTTTCCCAAACTGTACCCCTCTGAACTTCATATAAATTCCCTGATTTCCTCTTGTTGTGCTTCAATTCATGCCCTGGACAAAGGTTCAGAATTGAGGATTGATCCCCTCTGGAGTAGACACAAACAGAGAAATCTGGTCTTCCTGTCTCTTGCAGTACTAGCAAACTCCCTTCTCCCCGACCCCCTCTTTATGAGTCAATCTTTGACTCTTTTTAAAGTTTATTGTTCTTACTGTTACTAATGTATTGTTACCCTGTTCTTGAACTTAAAAAATAAAATACCATATATAACCATTTTTTTAAAAGAAAGCAGCATCCAAAGCAAAGTCACTTTAAAGCACATAGGTTCATAAAAGAGATAAGCATCTCTCCCTACTCCTCACCTAAATTAATGCAATAAGGATTAGTGATCAGTTACTAGTGCTAATAAGTACTATTTCTTAACATATTCCTGGCAAAATGGTTAGTACTCAATCCCAGAAAACTCTCATCATCCATAGAGAATCTAGAGCAGGAGTAGGGGACCTGTGGCCTTGAGGCCACATGTGGCCTTCTAGGTCCTCAAATGCAGCCCATTGACTAAATCCAAACTTCACAGAACAAATCCCCTTAATAAATGGATTTGTTTTGTAAAACTTGGACTCAGACAAAAGGCCAGACCCAAGGACCTAGAAGGCCACATGTCCTTGAGGTCACAGGTCCCCCAAGCCACATCTAGAGGAACTACTGACGGCATGAGTATATTGTGATGGCTAGTCCTGCAGTGAGTCTAGCGTATTACATCCTATCTGCCAACCACTCAATGAATTTCTTGCTTTGGCTTTCCCATAGAGCTCATCATTTCTCTCAATTGGTGTTTTTCATAATGACCATAGCTACTGTCTGCTGCTGCTACCTTTGATCACACAGTTCCATACCACTACTATTAGCGAGAGTTCTTTGCTTCTAGGTTGGCAACACAACTCTGAAACTCTTCTCTCTCCCATCTCTATGGTTCTTTTTCTTATTCTTCCTCATCTTTCTTTATCCAACCATCCCTACTTTCCTGACATCCTCAGCTTGATTATTTCTGCAATGAATCTTTAAACCACAGCATTCTCAGAAAGAAATGTTACCCTATAAATTTCTTCTCTAAAATACATACACTTCTTGATTCCTTCCATACTTGCCTTGTTACATAACTCAAAGAGAATTTAAAGAAAAATTTAAGAACAAAAATTTCTAAGAAAAGTTCCTGTCACAGTAACTAGTTGGCAGAGTGGACAGAGCACTGGGCTGTAGAGTCAGGAGGACCCGGGTTCAAGTTCTCAGATACTTACTAGCTGCGTGATCCTGGGCAAGTCACCTAACCCTGACTGCCTCCCCCAAAAAAATGAAGAAAAAAAGTAAAGTTCTTGTCCCTACTACAAAACAAACAAAAAAAGAATAATTATTTGTAGCAGATAGGCAAGAGAATCATCCCTTTCTTTGTTCTCATCACCCAGGTTTGTAGTCACAGAATCACAGAATTTTTCAGTTGGAAGTAACCTCAGAGGGGTGGCTAGGTGATGCAGTGAATAGAGCACCGACCCTGGAGTCAGGAAGACCTGAGTTCAAATCCAGCCTCAGACACTTAACACCAAAAAAAACTTAACTGTATGACCTTGAGCAAGTCACTTAACCCTAATTGCCCTACCTTTCCCTCTCCAAAAACCAAAAAAAAAAAAAAAAGGAAGTAACATCAGAGGCCATCTAGTTTGATTTATACTTCAAATACCCTTCTACTGTCTGCTCAGTAAATGGTCATCTATCTAGTCTCTATCTGAAGACCTCTAATGAATCTACCACATTCTAAGGCTGTCCATCCTCAGTCATCCTTTACTCTTTCCATTCCTTCAGTCCCCAAATTCAATCGACTGCCAAATCTTATTGACCCTACATCCACAGGATTCTTATAACTATCCCCTACATTACTTAAGGCCACTACATTACTTAAGGATTTCATCAACTCTTACCTAGATGGGACACCAAATTTTTTATATTAAAAAATAAAAAAGAATTCACAATAACTGAAGATGAAATAAAGGAAACTATTTTGCTCAATTATATGTCAACAAAGCTGATAACTTAGATATAATGCATTAATACTTACAAAAAATACAGAATACCCAGATTAACATAAGAAGAAATAGATTATTATTTAAGTAATCCAACATCAGAAGAAAAAAAATTGAACAAGCTACAAATAAGTTCTCAAAAGATAAAAAATACAGGATCAGATGGATTTTCAAGGGAATGCTATTATACACTTAAGAATAATTAATAGTAATATCTCGGGGCGGCTAGGTGGCGCAGTGAATAGAGCACCGGCCCTGGAGTCAGGAGTACCTGAGTTCAAATCCGGCCTCAGACACTTAACACAAAAAACTAGCCGTGTGACCTTGGGCAAGTCACTTAACCCCAACTGCCCTCCAAAAAGCAAAAAAAATATATATATATAGTAATATCTCAAAAAATCTTCACAAAAATAAGAAAATAAGGGACCCTTCCAAATTCTTTCTATGATACAAATATAGTCTTGATACCTGAATCAGGGAGAGACAAAGCAGAGAAATAAAACTAGCAACCACTATATTCAATGAATATTGATGAAAAAATATTAGCCAAGAGACCCCCGACAACACATTTAAAAGATTATATACAATGACTAGACCTGGTTTCTACCTGAAATGTAGGTTTGGTTCAATATTAGGAAAACTATAAACACAAAAGGCTTTATTAATAACAAAAATAATGAAAACCACATTATTATGTCAACAAATGCCAAAAAGGCTTTTGATAAAGTGTAATACCTGGCTCTGTTAAAAAAAAATAGAAAGGAAAAAGAATCAGAGAGCTGGGAAATAAATGAATTCTTCTTTATCTATAACCAAAAGCAAACATTATGTTTAATGGAGAAATATTAGAGACCTTTCCAATAAGATCAAGGTTAAAGTAAGGATGTCAATTATCATTATTACCATAAAATATAGTGCTAGAAATGCTAGCTCTAACAAAAAAAAAGACTATCACTTTTGCAGACTATAAATTTATCTAGAGAAATTTAAAGATTCGGCTAAGAAATTAATTGAAACTACACATTCAGCAAAGTTGTAGGACATAAAATGAATCTAAATCACCATAATTTCTGTATCTTATCTCAGCAAAAAGAGATAAAAAAAAACTCCACAGAAAATAACTACATAAAAATGTATAAATACTTGGAACTCTACCACACAGCTCTATACACAAGGGAACTATATGAATCCAACTATAAAAACATCATTTACAAAAATAAAGAAGTAAATAATTGGAGAAACATTAATTGATGGTGGATAGTCAAAGCAAATATAATAAAAATAACAATATTACCTAAATTAATTTACATAAACAAACAGTGAAAGATCACATGATAGAGCTAGAAAAATAACAGCAAAATTCATGTGAAAGAACAGAAGTTTAAGAAACAATCTTATAGGTATGAGGTAGAACCTTAGAGTTGTTTTTTTAATGTTTAAAAATTGCAGTAACATGTAATTTGGGAAAAATAAAATATTATATAAAAAAGAAGAAAACTTGAAAATTTAAAAAGTGATTTACACGTGACCACATCTGAGCCTTACGATAAATAGCACTGAAAGAGGTTCTTAACCTTGTGAACTTTTTTCCCAATATTTTAATAACGATATGTAAACATAATTGTTTTCCTTTGTAATCTTAAATCTTTTATTTTATATGCTTAAAAACATTACTCAGGTGGGTAGGTTTCAATAGAGTATTAAAAAGATTCATTATCTAAAATGTTGGTTATATAACAAGTGTCAGAGACAGGGTATAAATAATGATTAATAATAGCTAGTATTCATATAGCTTTTCTAAAGTTATTATCTCCTTATGATAATCCTGGGATGTAGGTGCTAGATGAGGAAACTGAAGCAGACCTTATGTGACTTGCCCAGGGTCACACGGGTAGGAAGTATCAGAGCTTAGTTTGAACTCAGATCTACCCCAACTACGGGTTAAGTTCTCTATCCACTGCCCTTCATGAAACTATCCACTGCCAATATGAAAAATGTTGTTGGCATTGTTCAGTTGTATACAATTATTTGTGACCCCATTTGGGCTTTTCTTAGTAAAGATACTGGAGTAGTTTGCTATGGTGAAGTGACTTGCCCAGGGTCACACAGCTAGGCAGCATCTGAGGCCAGATTTGAACTCAAGAAGATGAGTCTTCCTGACTTCGGGCCCAGCACTCTATCCACTACACCATCCAACTGCCTAGTTTCCTTTCTCTAGAGCAGGGCTTCTTAAACTTTTTCCACTTGCAACCCCTTTTTGACGGAGGAATTTTTATGCAATCCCAAATATGTAGGTATGCAAAATAGGTACAAAAATCAAACATTTACTGGTAATTAAATCATAAAGAAATTTATTTTAAAGCAATTCTTTAGTATACATATAATTTTACCATTTATTAAAGATGAAAGCAAATTTGCAAACTAATGAGATGCATGTACTTTTTTATTTTTACATAAAGAATTAAATCTTGGTAGAATATTTGATACAGCAGGACACAGCATCTTCAATGTTTTTCAAAGTTGACTGATGTTCTGATTTTGTCATTGTCAGTGCTGAGAACCCCACTTCACATAAATACATGGTACAAAATGGCTAAAGTATGTTTGGGGCCATTTCAGAAATTGTTGGAAATTCAGTCCTAATCTTCTAAGCCAAAATTCATTGGGTTGTTTTTTTTTTTTAGGACACTCAAGTTTTGAATGTGTTGCTTAATAACTAGGCAAATTCTTCTTGAACATTCAATGGCAGATGACTGAGGTATTTTTTTTTATTTCAATTGAGTATGGTTAATAAACTCAATTTATTTTTTTAGAATCAAAATTTGAAGGACAGTATTTTTGAAACCATGTCTCTGGCACTTCAGATGATCAATTGTAACTCATGATTAAATACTGGAAAGATTATTTTCAAATATAAAATCATCTGTAGCTGCAAACATTTCTAAAGAACCACCTTCCACCCTATTCTGCCATATGTTAGCTGTTTAAGTAAAACTTTCCATTGCATCTTTTAAAAAAAAGTTACAATTTTTTTTCCTTGAAATGATATGTTTAAGTCATTGAGATTTTTGAAAATATACAAGTTATGAAAGTCATATTGTCATTATGAAAAAAATTGGATTTTTAACAAAATTGGATTTCTGCTCAGTCAAAAATATAACTTTATCTTTTCAATTTCAATAACCTGTTTAAATTTCACCCTATTGAGGGCTACCTTATTTCTCATTGTAGTAGTAAGTTTTTATAATTGGAGTCTATGTCTTTCCAAACGTTTGAAAGCAAATGACTGTTTAGGCCATGGATTTGAATGAAGTTAATGGTTTTGACAGTATCACAAAGTACAACATCTAACTCTGGTGATATCTTTTTGGCTACAAGTGCCTCCCAGTGAATCATGCAGCGAGGGAAAGTGATATGTTCATTGCCACCAGCTTTAACTTTTGCTATAAATGCAACATTCTCACCTATCATTGCTCCAGCACCATCTGTACAGACTCCAACCCAATTTTTTCACTGTAAACCTTCATCTGTGAAAAAATTGACTTTAAGATATATTACTGAACCTCTCGTGTGCCCTTCCAAAGGATGACAGAACAATAATTCTTCATGTATGCTTCTTTCATAAACATATCTTACATAAAGTAGCAACTGTCCCATGTTAGAAATAGCAGTCGTTTCATCTAATTAAATTGCAAACTTTGGGCTACTCATAAGCCTGGTAATAAGCTGCTGGAATTGGTCATTACTAATTTCAGAAATTCTTTTGGAAGCAGTATCATTAAACAAAAGAATTTTATGAATTTTATCCCCACACTTTTCCCCACGAGTTCATGGGGAAAATAGTTATTTCTGACATTTTAATAGCAGCAGGTAACATGAGATCTCTTGTCACATAGCGCTTTTTAGTTTTGGGGATTAAATAAGAAACTTCATAAGATGCAAGTAAATACATTTTGTTGACAGTAACAAATTTCTTGAAACATTGTTTTTATATGATTTTAAAAGTCATTCAAAATATTCCTTTGGTTTATTGTGGTATGATGTATGCTTGGTGTTAAGATGTCATTTTAGTTTGGCTGGTTTCATTCTCTGCCCAGCCAAAACTTCATCACAAATTAAACAAAAGGTTTTTCCACACCATCATGATTATTAGAAGTAAATCCATATTGCAAAAATGATTCAATATATTTTCTTTTTCTTGCCGATTTAGGCGTACTACAACTTGGTGATAAAGACTGTCACTTTGTCATCAGTATTTTTACCTCTTCTGTCTAAATTTAGCCACTTATCTATAACCAAAAAATATTTTGTCCTAAAATATAAATATAAATATTGCAAATAAATACTAGCTTTAGTTTATGAAATTACATTTGTTTGGCTTAATTTTAAAAATTGATTTCACACATACACATGCAGCAGTGATGGTGGAGAAATATCGTTAAAGGGCTGTCTTTATTTGCTTCAATTAAACACTTACGTTTCTGTAAAAGAAGGAGATAATAGCAATTTTTAAAATAAAAAATTCTAACACAAGACAATTCAAAGATACACTGATTTGATACTTATATGCTAAGGAATGACAGTAAGAAAATATTAGAAGTATTTTCCGTGGTTAAACTGTTATGTTTAACAGCAGAAAACTTTGTGTGTACAGTAAAAACACTGCAATTCGTGACATACAAGAGTCTCAAGTCTAAGCCAAGGTGTTTCTGGCATCTGTTGGTGTTGCTTGGCATGATGGCATACATAGCGCAAAGTGTGTGGGCTGTGTTCAGAACTAAGGCTGCAGAGAAGTCACCCAAAGCAACATGGGCAAGAGTTTCCAGAAACACCTCAGATTCATCACGTTTGATTTTTAATTAATTTTCAGTCCTTGCACATTCAGAAACCTTTTATTGTTGCCAAATTTTTTGCAACCCCCACATTCAGTTACATGACCCCCATATGGCAGGGGTGGGGAACCTGCAGCCTTGAGGCCACACATGGCCTTCTTGGTCCTCAGGTGCAGCCCTTTGACTCAGTCCAAGTTTTATAGAACAAATCCTTTTTATTAAGGGTATTTGCTCTGTGAAGTCTGGATTTGGTCAAAGGGACACACCTGAGGACCTATAAGGCCACATGTGGCCTCGAGGGTACTGGTTCCCCACCACTGCCATGTGGAGTCACAACTCACAGTTTAAGAAGCCCTCCATCTAGAGGACCCCTAAAGTATATTGCAACTGTGAATCCTACAATCCTAATATCCCAGGTCCACAAATAAGAAAGAGGATTTGGAGAAAATTTCTTTGCTTCTCTGGGCCTCAGCTGTCAAGATGTTATACACTCGTCTGGGCAGAAGTTAATGAACCACTTCTGTTTCATGGACCACAAACTTCCTTGAGAACAGGGACTGTTTCTTGCTTTTCTTCCTATCCTCAGCATTCAGGACAGCGTCTGGTACAGAATTGACACAAACAAAAATTGTTAATTTAGTAGAAACTATAGCCCCTTCCTAAAACGGTGGGGGGGGGGTGGTAGAAAATCATGCATGAGCTAGCATTGATGTGTAGCTTTAAGGTTCTCAAAACATTTTACAATCATCAGTTCATTTTATCCTCATAACAACCCTGGGAGGTAGGTGCTACTATTGCTCCCCTTTTACAGACAAGGAAACTAAAGCCAAAAGGGGTTAAGCCAATTGCCTAGCATCAGTTATTCAGTGCCTAAGAAAGGATTTGAGTTTCCATCTTCCAGATTCCAGACCTAGGGCTCTATCCATTGTGCTACATCCAGCTGCCTATAAAATACATATGATTACAAAATAAATTCTATTTAAATAATTATGAGATATTTAAAAATTAATGTTGCCTTAAATATTATTTAAGAAAAATATATGGACCGGGAACAGATATGTGGGCACAGTAGATAGAGCACAGGCCCTGGAGTAAGCAGGACCTAAATTCAAATCCAACCTCAGATACTTACTAGCCAGCTGTGTGACCCTGGGCAAGTCACTTAAGCCTAAGCCCCATTGCCTTAAAAAAAAAAAGGGAGCTGCAGTATAAAAATTCTTGGTAATCTAGAAATATATTTTTCATGCTTTCACATGTATAATGAAAGTTATATTGATTGCTTTCTCAATGGGTAAGGGAAGATTTCAGAACTCAAAAATTTATATGAATGTCAAAAATACAATTTTAAAAATATCCCCCTGCTCTTTTACAGCTCTAACTTAAAATGCTTTCAGGAATCTGTGATTCTCCCCTTTGTAAATACATCCTTTAATAGGGCGGCTCCTACCCTCCCAACACTAACTCCTGCTCTCTTGTCTTAGAGCCGACCCGCCCACTGCCTTCTGCAATTGACCAGCAGGGGGAGACGTCCTTTCTGCTTTCCTTAAGGGCAAAGAGCGAGCACGCGCAATACGCACAGGGAGAAAGTCACTGCAGCCCGCTTGTTAACAGCTGCAGAGAAAGGGGGAGGGGTGAGTTCCAGGAGCAACGCGCCTAAACGCGATCTGCGTGTCTTGGGTGACCGCTGGGGCCACTGTCCTCTTAATGGGGTGCAGGAGCAATAACCCAAGCTAAGCAGGGCCAACCGACGGCTCTCAGTGGTTTGCAGCAGCCTCTGCATAGAAAGGAGCGTGCAGAAGTAGGAGCAGGTGGATGCCCGCCTTAAAGCGCCCTCTAGGCAGCGGAAGTGTGGCTTTCTTTACATCCGTCCTCTCGAATCGCAGAGTTAGGAGAGGAAGGGGGGAGGGGGAGAAGGGAGGGGAGAGGAAAAGTCACTGCATAATGTAAATAAACACGAGCTCTCACCCCACCACCACCACCCCCCCTCGCCCCATCAGCCCTATGCACCCCGGCCTTTGCAGCCCCAGCGAGACTCCAACCCCAGGCCATGAACGCCAGCGGCGGGGGCGAGGGCTTCCCCGGCTCAGTCCAGTGTAAGTTATGCCGCACGGCGCGCTCCGGGGTCCGGGCTGGAACACGCTGAGGGAGAAGTGGGCCGAGTCGGGAGCCCCGAAACCTGGGTAGTAACAACCTGCCGGCGCGAGCCCCAGCCCGGGAACCTGGCTGGGAGAGAGCGCGCGCCTGCCGAGCGGAGGAGGGCGTGGGAGCCTGGGACGCTGCTCGCTTGCTTTTTTCCGGGCAGCGCTATAGCTACGCTCGAGCCGGGGGAGGCGGGGTGGGCTGCGGCTGCATCCAGGGGCAGTTCCAGCATCAGCAGCGCGAAGGGTTTTATCTCCCACCCCTCTCCGATGTCTTTGCAGAATCTAGAGGGCCCTCCGAAGGAGTCAGGGGACAGCAGCTTGGGAAAAAGTTTGAGTCTATCCCACCCTTGGTTCGTCGTCCCCTCCCCCATGGAGCTAGTGGTCAGGAGTTGAGGGACACTTATGTCAAGAGAGAGAGGCTAGAAAGGGGAAGCAATAGGAAATCCCTGCAAAGATAAAGCTAGAAAAGTTCTGCCACACACACCAAATCCTGCATTGTTGGGGAGTATGATTTCAGCGTTAATAATTGGGGAAAACGTATTTGCATGACCCCATTAATAAGAAATCAAAGTTAGCTGAATATGCAAGAGGCTTTCTGCAAATTATGCAGTTTACTCTTGCAGGGGTTGGGGTTTGGTAGGGAAAACTATTTTTAATAACGTCCTTTTTTAACCCTTGTCACCCCTTGGATTAGAAAGTGCCTGGAATTTTTTTTTAACACTTATCAATTACATATCTGCCTCTTACTAGCTTTAACTATTATAATTTGAAAATGAGGCCTTGATCCATCAGTGAAAAAATATATACTCTTTCCAAGTCACTTCACTTCTCATTTCTTCAGTTAACTCAGAGGCCAAATGTGGGTAGAAGAATTGCTACAAAGAAATTATACTTATGAAGGCCTCAGAACTACGTAGAAAAAAAAGATTATCTAAATTTAAAGTTTTATTGATAATATTATAATAGCAATATCAGTAATAAAATAGTGAGAATAACTTTGGGCTTGCTACTTTACTAACAGTAAAAATACACAGGACATCTGTTCTTTAGGAGACAGGGAAAAAGAAATTATTCAATTATTTTAGATTACATATATTGAAGGCCTTACTCCTTTAAAAAATAACTTGCTTTGTAAATGTAAATTTAATTGGGCTTGTTATTTTAAGATTCACAAGAAATTCATCAGTGTTTAAAAAGTTCAGTGTTGTGCCTCCATCCAGACAGATGGAAGTCTCTGTATAACTTAACAACTGTTTCCATAAATTTCTGTGACCAGACTTTTCCTGACATCTTTCAACACCTACCTAACCTGATCCTCAGGTGGTCTGTTGTCCAGCTGTTCTTTGAGTCTTTACATTTTGGCAGGACCTCCCAGAGTTTGCCCTCCACTGGCAGAACCTTGGAGAATCTAGGGTTACCTCCATGCCAGGTTAAACCATCAAATAGACTTTTAGTGTAGTTGTAAGAATATACCTTTTTTTTTTTTAATTGCACTGGAAAGAGCATTTAATTTGGAGTTAGAAGACCTGGGTTCACTGGTTCTAGCACTTATTGCCTGTTTGACCTTGGGCAGATCACTTCATATCTCTGAAGAGGTTACACTAGATGAATGTAGAGGTCCCTTCTGACTCTAAACCTGTCACCCCTAACTTGGATCTTTATCATTAGTCCAAAAGTAAAAGCCCATTAAGTTTGCACTTTGAAAATATTTTCAATTCACTTGTGATTTTTTTCTTTTCATTTTATGTAGTTCCTGGTGGTACTACTGTCTTAGTGGAGCTCACCCCAGATATTCACATCTGTGGCATTTGCAAACAGCAGTTCAATAACTTGGATGCCTTTGTAGCCCATAAGCAAAGTGGTTGTCAGCTGACCAGTACCACCCCTGGTGCTCCCAGCACAGTTCAATTTGTGTCAGAGGAAACAGTGCCGGCTACCCAGACTCAGACCACCACAAGAACCATCACTTCAGAGACCCAGACCATCACAGGTACGTATAGCTTTAATCCCTTGGAAAGTAAAAATGTAGCATAAATGGTATCCCAGACTTACCACTGGCTTAAAACAGGGCTGCTCACAAGATCCTAAAGTTGAGAGGGGCTTTTAGTACCCTCTTCTATCTAAACTAAACTTCTTTTTTTATAGATGAGGAAATTGAGATTCAAAAAAGGTCGATATCTTGCTCAAGATGACACAGGAAGTTAGTTAATGGCAGCCCTGGGACCGGAACCCAGTTATCCTTATTCTTTTCTCTTAATGTAATAGTATTTTCTTTGAGGAGAAAACCCCTGGATTAAAGTCATCATTATCATTCTGTATACAATACAAGAAAGTTCTGGGTTCAGAATCTTGGGGTTTACACTTTTAACACAAGGAAGAAAATTATTAGTTTCTGATGTGGTTGTTAACTCTTCCCTCTTGCCATTCATTCGGTGAACATTTAATAAATGGTTAACAGATACCTACTATGTTAAGAACGTGGAGCTAGATACCAGGAGAGATATCATTTAGAAAGCAGATTCTGCCCTTATGGCACTTTCAGTCTGGTAAAGAACTAAAACCTATATACTGATAATTATCTGCATTATACAATTAACCATGACAAGTACATTAGAGAGATACAAAACAAAGTGCTTTATGAGATCCAAGGGAGAGCTTTCCTAACCAATGGAGCTTTCCTGGAAAAGACAGCATTTGGGGAGGACTTTAAAAGGATAGATAAGAGTTTGAGGAATGGGATGATAAAAGGCTGAGATATGAGGCATAAGAAAGGAACAGCATAAGCAAAGGCAAAGACGTAAGAACCCATTTGGGGAACAGAAATTATTTGTAAAATGAGACAAGGCTGAAATGTTGGAAGGAACAGTATTGTGCAAAACCGTGGAGAATTTTGAATAACAAGGCAAAATCAGTCCATCAATAAGCATTTATTAAGTGTCTGTATTATACTTAATAATGTGCTAGGTGCTAAGGACACAAATGCAAAAAAGTAAAATAATCACTACCTTTAAAGAGGTTATATTCTACAGGGGAAATACATATACATATATAAGTATGTACAGAATAAATATAAAAAGAATAAATACAATATATACATATAATATAACATAGTTAAATGAAAGATTGTTCGGGAAGGAGGGGTTTGGGGAGGGGGGAGAGAATCAGGAAAGATTTCCTGTAAAAAATGGTGCTTGAAGTGTGTCTTCAAGGATGTCAGGATGTTATGAGGTGGAGGTAAGGAGGGAATATAGTCCAGGTTTTGGAGATGGCCATGAAATGAGTGGTAGAGTGGTCTGTGTGAAGAATAGAGAAAAGGCCAGTTTGGTTAAATTATAGAGTAGAGAAGAGGGAGTAATGTATAATGAATGATGGAAGAAGGACAGGTTGGGGCCAGATTATGAAGGGCTTTAAAAGCTAAACAGTGGCGTTTACAGTTTATCTTAGAGACAATAGGGAACCACTGGAGTTTAGTGAATAGGGCCAGAGCTATACTTAAAGATAATCACATTGGCTATTGTGTGAAGGATGAATTGGAGTGGGAAGTTTTGGTGGGAATTGGTGAGAAGTTTTGAGACAAAAAAGACCAACTAGGCCGTTGTTGCAATAGTCCAAATGATCAATGTGAACAGAGAGAAGAGATCAGATTCTAAAACTGTTGTGGAGATAGAAAACAGAAAAAATTTGGCACCTTATTCGATATATCCTCTATAGAAAGTGAGGTTTCTTTGAGCATAAGATGGAAGGAATAAAAGAAAGTGTTCTAGGATGAAGAAGAATTTGTTAACAAGAAGGCGTAGGTTCTAGAGGGAAGGGAAGCACAAAGAAGAAAAGGACCAGGACCAGGGAAGAACAGCAGGACTGACGTGGATGGAGACAAGAGAGAATGGGAAGATAAAGGTTACAAATCTGAAAAGCTGAAAGGATAGTGGTGCTTTCAGCATCAATAGGGAAGTTCAGTAGATGGGAGGGTTTTCAGAGAAAGACGCATTCCTTTTTTCACATGTTGAGGTTGCCATATGTCTGGGACATCCTGTTTGAAATGGGTAACGAGGCAGAAGCATTTTAATTCCTACTCAATCTTTCTTTTTTTTCTTCTTAGTCTATCAATCCACAATACTAGATATTTCTTCTCCTATGCCATGCTAAGCTAGACAAAAAAGGAGACATATTCTTCACTCATCACCACCATCTCCAGACCCAGTGCCACTGACTGCTACTGACCCTCAGCTGTCTTTTCTCCTTTGAGGTTTACTCCCTCATGTGTGTGTCTGTGTGTGTATGTGTCTGTGTGTGTGAGAGAGAGATAGAGAGGGACAGAGATAGAGGGAAGGAGAGAGGGATGGAAGAAGAGAAGGAGGGAGGGAGGGGGCGAGAGAGAGAGATACTGCCCTGGCTTCACTGTCCCTGTTTTCTCAAGGATTTCAGTACCTTCCTCTCTGCTCCTTTAGTATACACCTACTATTGTCTAATTCATCAAATTTCTTCACTTGGATTCCTGTATCTTCACTACACCTCCATTAGGCACAGGGCTATTCCTACTTTAGATCTCACTAGCCCTGGTAACTGCTGGCTCTATGATGCTGAATTCTGAAATTCCCCTCATAACCACTTCTTTTTTCTCTGCTTCTGCCTCAGTATCATTCCTTCTAAACCTAGGTTTTACACTCTTGACAGCATATAGTCCTTCCACCCAAGTCTGAAACCTCATTTTCATTGCTTCATTGTATCAACACTATAATTGAAAAGTTAGACTACATCCTCTTCTCTGTCCTACGTCCTTTGCCCCCTTTTCCTAAACCTCTACTCACAAGTTTCCACACTACAGAGGCAGTCAGGGAGTTAGAGCTCTGGGCCTGGAGTCAGGAAGACCTGAGTTCAAATCCAGTGTCAGATACTTCCTAGCTCTGCCCCTAGGCAGATCACTTACTTAAAATGAGCTGGAAAAGGAAATGGCGAACCACTCTAGTATCTCTGCCAAGAAAACCCCAAATAGGATCACAAAGAGTCAAACACAACTCGACAAGAACAACACAGGGTTGTTGTGAGGATCAAACTAGATAATATTTGTAAAGCTCTTAGCACATTTCCTGGCGCACAATAAGTGCTTAATAAATGTTTATTTCCTTCCCCACCACCTGCCTTTACTGTTCTACTCCCGTGCTGCTTAATACTCCCAAATGCTGCTGGAAGAAGCCATGCAGCTGTATTGGCTGGTTGTCATTCTTTAAAATTTGGATACTGTCATTTTAATGTTCAGAGTTATGTAATTTTATCTCAGCTGGGACCTCAGTGCATCCTAGCAATCCTTCCATTCTTCCTTGATTGATTCTCTGCCATACTCCCCATAGCAGCTAGTCCAGACTTCCTCAAATCCTCTACGCCAGGAAAAGCAAAAACTACAGGCCGTGTGGCCAGAAACCCTTCCCCATGCAACCCAAAATCAGATTAAAATATAATTGGAAAATATTTCACAAATAAGTAAAAATTCATTAAAACATAGATAATATTACATTTTAAAACTAAGTCAATATGCAGCCCACAGGTTTCCTTATGTACAGTTTGGCGGCCCCCATTTCTGTTTGAGTTTGACACCACTGATCCAAGAGCACCTCCTCCTTGGCTCTGCCTGCTACTTAACTAAGAAAATCTAGGTCATCCGCTGCGTTCTTTCTTCCTCCCTGCTCCACACATCAAAACCCCTCTGTTTTACCCCTCATGGTCTTCTCCTTTGCTCCAGTATCTGAGGAAGAAGTAGTCCTTCTCCTTACCAAAGCCAATCCTTGTAGTTATTTCCTTGATCTTATCCCTCCTGCCTCCTCCAGGAGCTTGTCTCTTCAATAAATCATCCTCTCTTTGACTCTTATTTCAGTCTTTTCCTAGTCTCATCATTTCTATCTTACCGCCTACAAACATGGCCAAGTCTCCCTCCATCCTTAAGGAAAAAACAAACTTGACTTAACCCGCCATCTCTTCAAAATCTTATCCTGTATCTCAACTTTATTTCACAGCCAGATTCCCAGAAAACACTACCTTTTGTCATTGTCTTCATTTAATATTATCTCCCACTCACTTTTCAATCTCTAGAAACCATGCTCTGTCCCCAAGTGGGCACATGCTTTCTCATCTTCTCCTCCTTTCTTTCCCCATACTTTTAGCTGACACCCTGAGACAAATCCACCTCTAGGTGAACCCTCCCCATCCCATTGTCCAAACTTCATTCTCCATCTCCCACTAACTGCTCCCTTATTCCCATTCCCATCAACCCAATTTCCCCCCCACACACACACACACCTCCCCACCCTAAAGCCAAGCACTCCTTCCATTGTATTTTCTGGAATACCTGCCCCATAGGTAACAAATTAGCTTTCATCTTAAAACTTTTCCTTTTTTATTCCTTTCATCTTGTAATCCTCAAGACCTGGCTACCATTTCCATCACTGGTTGTACTCTTGCTGGTCATGATGGGGGAGTTGGAACATTCCTTGCACCCCATTGCCACTTCCTGACTTTCCACTGTCACCATCACTAAGCAGCCTCCCCTTCTTTGATGTTCATTTAATTCCTATTTATTACCCAGTAGAGATTTCAATGGCTGTTGTCTACAGACCCAGGATCCTCTTCGTCCTCCCTCAACGAGTTCAGTGTTTGGCTCACAGTATTGTTCTCCTCATCAGCTCCTGCCCTCATATTAGGGAACTTCAAATAGATGTGTGTGTGCGGGCGCTCTGAAGTTCCCTTTCTAAAAGAGCTGCTTCTCTAAGCCAGCACAGCTACACACTGATGGTAATAACCTTGATTTTGCCTTCACTCCCAAGTGTCCCACCTCTATGTTTATGAAATTTGAAATTCCTTGATTTTGTAATCTGTTATCATTCTACCTCTTCCTGTTCTTTGCATCTCAAATTGTTTTTCATCCTTACCATGATCTCTCATTACTCCACCATCACTTATTTCCTAAGCCAACACCTCTGCCTTGCAGTCTCCTCTTTTCTGTATCTTGATCATTTGGGGAATCAGTTCAGCTATATTCTGTCTTCATAAGGCTCTTGCCCCTTATCCTGTTACTGTTCTTACTCCATCAAGCATCAGCCTTTGATTACTTCACTACCTACTGCCTTCACTCCTACATTCACATGGGGCTGAATAAAGGTCGAGAAAATCATGAAACCACACTGACTTGATCCACTACAGATTTATATTAAATAATTTCAACTCAGTCCTCACTGTGAGAAAGCAACTCTTTTATGCCTCCCTATTCAGTTCACTACCCACTCTCCACAACAGCTCTTCCAAGCCTTTTCATCCATCCTCAAACCTCCCACAGATCCCTTCCTCTCCCCCTCAGCTGAAAACCTCATCTTTCACTGAAAAACTGAGGCCATTCACCAGGAGCTCCCTCTGCCTCCTAATCTCACATCACTCAGTACCTTCTTCCACTATCTCCTCTCTCACCCTGTCCCACACGATGGTGTCCTCACTCTTTACCAAGGTTAATCCCTCCACATTCACAGGCGATCCCATCCCATCCCATCTTCTCCAGCACTTTGTCCCTTCTGTCACTCCCACTCTCTCAGTAATCCTCAGTCTCTCTCTGATGGCTGTTTCCCTACTGCACACACACACACACACACACACACACACACACACACATATACAAAATGTTTCCCCCTTCTGAAAAAACCCTCAATTGGTCTGTCCATTCCTACAAATTACTGTCCTATATCTCTCCTCCCTTTCATGAATAAATTTTTTGAGAATGCCATCTAAAACCAGTGCTTTGACTCTATTTCCTCTCTTCTAAATCCTCTGCAGTCTGGCTTCAGATCTCATCATTTAACTTTTCTCTCCAGAGTTACCAATGTTCTTTTCCTTGCCCATTCTAACAGCCTTTTCTCAGCTTCCTCCTTCTTGACCTCTCTGCAGCCTTTCATGCCATCAGCCTTCTCCTTCCTACTGTCTTCTCACTAGGTTTTGTCACTGCTCTTTCCTGGTTCTCTTCCTACCATATGACCCTTCCTTCTCAGTCTTCTTTGTTAGATCTTCATCAAGACCTTGCATGTTCTCCATAGGTTTCCCCAAGGCTGTGTGCTGGTCCCTCATCTTCTTCCTCTATACTATTTTGCTTGGCAATCCCATAGATTCTATTAACATCTTTAAGCAGATGATTTTCATATATATATATTTATCGAGGCCTGACTGACCGACCTCTTTGCTGACTTCCACTCTTGTCATCTCAAACTGGATATCCCATAGACATCACAAGCTCAACATCAGAAACTCAAAACTGAACTCATGGGGCGGCTAGGTGGCACAGTGAATAGAGCACTGGCCCTGGAGTCAGGAGTACCTGAGTTCAAATCCGGCCTCAGACACTTAACACAAAAAACTAGCCGTGTGACCTTGGGCAAGTCACTTAACCCCAACTGCCCTCCAAAAAAAAAAAAAGCAAAAAAAACTGAACTCATTACCTTTCCCCAGAAACTCTCCCCCTGCTACATTTCAAACTTCACCATCCTTCGAGACTGCTGGGCTTGAAACCTATATGTCATCCTTGCCTTCTCACTGTCTCTCACCCTCTGTATCCAATAAGTTCCTAAGTCCTATCAATTCTACCTTAATAACATTTCTCGTATATGCCCCTTTCTTTCCTCTGATACTGCTACTGATACTGCACCCTAGTGCAGACCCTTTCACTTCACACCCAGACTATTATAGCAAAGTAGCCTTCCAGGTGGCCTCTCAGACTCAAATTGTGTTTTTGTTTTGTTTTTCTTCAGCCCAGTCATTGGAAGTCAGACCCTTCATTCAAAGGTCAGACTGATCTTTCTAAAGCACAGATATGACCACATTACCCTCCTATTCAGTAAACTGATGCCTCCCTGTTAGTACTTGTTGAGTCATTTTTTTCATTCATGTCTGACTCTCCGTGACCCTGTTTGAGGTTTTTTTGACAGAGAGTGGTTTGCCATTTCCTTCTCCAGCTCATTTTACAGATGAGAAGACTGAGGCACACAGGGTTAAGTGACTTGCCCAGGGTCATTCACATGGCTTAGTAAGTGTGAGGCTAGATCTGAACTCAGGAAAATGAGTCGTCTTGACTCCTGACCCTGTGTTCTATCCACCGCACCACCTAGTTACCCTGTTAGTACTAGGATCAGATAGAAAATCCTGTTTGGCTTTTAAAACCTTTCATAACTTGACCTCGTCTTACCTTGTTACCTTTGTTCTATCTTGCTGCATTCCATGTACTCTGTGCCAGTGATGCCGACCTTGCCATTCCTTGCACAAGAGACTCTCTCAACTCTAGGCACTTTCTCCGGCTATCCCCCATGGCTCGAACTCTCTCCCTCCTCATCTCTACCCTCTTACTTCCCTAAAGTCTCAGCTAAAGAATCCCATTCTTCAAAAAGCTTTTCCCAGTCCTCCTTAATCTTACTGCTTTCCCCCATCTATCATGTGTATGTCTTGTTTGTACATAGTTTGCATGTTGTCTCCCCCATTAGACTGTGAGCTCCTTGAGACCAGGAACTGTCTTTTACCTTTTTTTGTATCCTCATAGCTTAGCACAGTGCTTGGCATGTAGTAGGCACTTAATAAATGCTTGTTGATGTGACTTGACTTCAGCCAGCACTTTACTAAAATTATCAGCCCTCTCTTACCTGAGGCTAAATTCAAAGGCCTTCTCCCAGTCTTCATCTGACTTCTCTATAGCTGTTGATCCTCATGACCTCCTTCTTACCTATTCCTCTTGCTTATTCTCAACTCCTTTGGCTATGGTTCTTCTCCTGGTTCTCCTCAGTTTACTTTGATGAACAACAATCCCAAACTGGGGTGCTGGAGCACTGGCCCTGGAGACAGGAAGACCTGAGTTCAGACCTCTGACTCCCAATTAGTGCTCCTTCCACTATTACTTCTAGAAGGATGATGGGCATCATAGAAGTGGCATTTGAACTGGGCAGACCTGCTTGACTGTTTCCACTGTGAAATGAGGATAATAAATGTAACTACCTCACAGAGTTGTTGAAAGAAATGAAACATTTGTAAAACATTTAGCACAGTGCACATGGCAGACATTTAATAAATGCTTATTCCTTTCTTTCCCCCCCCCCCTTCTTCTCTACACTCTTTCCTGGTGATTTCATCTCTCTCCATAGATAGTTTTCTAAAATCTTTGTCTTTAGCCCAAATCTTCATTGAATTTTCATCCCAAATCACCAATTCCAGCCTCAGTGTCTCAGCTATATCTCAGATTCATCATTTTTTCCCCCCTAAACTTATCCCTCCTCCATGCTCCCCTGTTTCTCTTAATACCATCATCCTCTGTCACCCAAGTTCACAACCTCCCAGTCACATTATACTCTTCCATCTCAGTCCATATCAAATCAGTTGCCAAGCCTTGGGGCTTATACTTTCTTAGAAGGTCTAACATCTGTCCTCTTCTCTCTCCTAACACTATCTTAGGTTGGAGCCACCCTCACTACCTCTAACTTGGCCTTTTCTAATATCCTCCTACTTTGTCTTCTCCTTTCATAGAATTCTAATATTAGAAAGGACCTCAGAAGCCATTTAGTCCAATTTATTTCCATAAAAAGACTATCTTACTACACATACCTGACAGGTAGTCCTCTAGCCTTTGCTCCAGTGAAGAAAATCCAGTATATCATCCCCAAGACAGTTCATTATACTTTTGGACAGATCGAATTGTTAGGAAGGGGCAGCTAGGTGCACAGTGGATAAAGTGCTGGACCTGGAGTCAGACTCATCTTTCTGAGTTCATATGTGGCCTCAGACACAAGCTGTTTGACCTTGGGCAAGTCATTTAATCCCATTTGCCTCAGTTTCCTCATCTGTAAAAAAATGAGCTGAAGAAGGAAATGGCAAACCACTTCAGTATCTTTGCCAAGAAAACCCCCCTCCAAAAAATATAGGGTGAAAAAGAATCAGACATGACTGAAAAACAACAGAACAGTTGTTGGGGAATTTTTCCTGACATCAAGTGAAAATGCGGCCTTCCCTAAATTATCCAGGCCTCAGTTTCATTGCCTGTAAAATGAGCTTTCCATATACCTTAGATAGCCTTCCATACTCTACTCCTCCCAGATTCTTCCTTCGAAGTGCAGCTCAAATGCCACTTCTTCTAGGATGCCTTCAAAGCCAGAAGTAATAGTGGAAGGAGCATTGGATTTAGAGTCCAAAAACTTGGACTCACATTCCTGCTCTGCCATTTATGATTTGTGTAACCTCAGACACGTCATCTAGACTCTGGGCCTCAAATTTCCATATCAGTAAAATCAGAGGGAAATTACTTTATTTTTATGGTCCATTATCCATCCTATGTTCTAGCATTTTGCATTCCTCTTGTGCAATTAACATATATTAATTTATATGTGTCTCTGTCATCCCTCCCCTTTTTAGATTTTAAACTCCTTGAGGGCAGCAATAATCTTTATATTAGTTTCTTCCCCAGTGTTTAATAAATGTTTATTATGTGAATTAATGAAAAAAATTATTGCATGCTCTCCTAATGATGCCAGGGTAATGAGCTCTATCTCCCAGCAGCTTCTTAGCTATAGTCACCGATAGCACTGGCTAGAAGAACAGAGTAATAGCTATGCCTATGGTTCATACATCCCAGCCTAGTGTTTCGTTTCTGTGTGCCTTTGCTGACAATAGGCCCAAGCTCAGAGAGTGTGTATGACTCACTGGAAATTCATCACTGCAACTGGCAAAATAATTCCAAGGACATGGCATTTACCTAAGCATGCAAAGAATGATATTCATGCTAAACCCTAGACGGGAGGATATGACAGAATAGCCCCTAACATTGAGGAATTTATGCAATGAAAAAGTATGTAATTATTTGTTAACTTTTTTTATTGCAGGTCAGATCCCATCAATATAAATCTAGCTACAAAGAAAAAATATTTCTAAGATACTGACAATGATGCTTTAATTCCCAATGTTCACTATGACATAGTTCTGACACATCCAAAGAATGTTTTTAGAGAAGTTTTGTGTTTTTTGACATGGGAATAAATATTCACATGTTTTTATTAGACTAATTGGATTGTAAATCATTTTTCACACTTTTAATAGTTCAGCTTACTGTATGATTAATTAAGAATTATAAAAATGTTCATATGATAGTAACCCTTTTCAAATCTTTAGTTTCAGCTCCAGAATTTGTTTTTGAACATGGTTACCAAACCTACCTGCCCTCGGACAGCAGCGATACCCAGACTGCCACAGTCATCTCTGTCCCTCCCAAGACCCGGTCTCGAAAGCCTGCAGCCTCACCTGCACAGAAGAAACTTAACTGTTGCTATCCAGGTAAACATTATTGTATCTTATTTCTTGAGCAACACAGTTGGGGTTAATCCTGTTCTGTTACTCTACACAGTCAGACATCAGATAGCCGGTGCTGCCTATTAAAGGCATTCGATCTATACCAGCTTCACCAACACACTCAGCATTCTGTTGTCAACCGTTGCTGGATGCTTACTTAGTTCAGAAGAGTCCTATAGTGTTTTTGGTTTGTTTGTTTTGTTTTTTTGTGAGGGGGGGAAGGCAGGGCAGTTGGGGTTAAGTGACTTGCCATGTGTGTTAAGTGTCTGAGACTGAATTTGAACTCAGGTCCTCCTGTCTCTAGGGCTGATGCTCTATAATCTGCGCCACCTAACCAAACCCCTGTAGTGTTTTTAAACCTGGCATGTGACTTGCCAGGGCCATGGACCTCTATCAACTTGCTTCTGAAGTCTCTACAATCCAGTGTATCATTCTCTCTCCATCCTTGTTATTGTTACTTACTGATTTTAAAATCACTATCTGCCAAGCTTCCCAGATAACTTCAGTAGGCTGTGGTCTTCCCCTCCATACCACCCCTGCCATCATCCTTAGGAACTGCATTTGTTTCATGCTGATTAGCAAGTCCTCATCCCCAGCTGACCATACAAATCTTTAACCCCAGTTGTGGCTCAGTTCAACCGCACTGACATAGCCACAGCCTCGATTTTACTATCCTTGAGGACAGCACCAAGATCTGAAACTTGAAGTTCTTGCTCTCTAGTCACAGCCTTCTAGCACTTCACTGCCCCTGCTCTGTCACTCACACAAAAACCACCCTTTATCTGTAAGGTGGCCCTTAGACTCAGTGCATCCCTGTTCTTCAGGAGCATCCCTCTCACTCTGGCATCTCTCGCCTCCGTATTCAGCCTTGACCCTGCAATCAAAAACTTTGGTGCTTCATTAGCCACCACCCTAGAGCCTCTTCCCTTTTTCACAGTTTTAAAAGTTTTATTGATGTGTTTTATATTTATATTACAAGCTGTCATTATCACCTAGAGGCCTCTTGTAGCAAAATAAAACAAGTAAGCAAAACGAAGACTACAGTGACCTTGTCTGTAAGTGCAGCCAACGTTTCACATGGGGAGCAAATCCCCTTCTATGTTGTTCAATTGGTTTTTTTTTAATTAACAGAAATTTGTTTTATCTCTCTCCCACCCTCCCCCACCCCATTAAAAAAAAGAAAAACATTCCTTGTAACAAATATGCAAAGTCAAGCCAAACAAATTCCCCCATTATTTGGATAGTATATGCAAATACACATATGTGTATCAATACACATATTAGGGTCTGCGCACATACATATACATATATTCACATATGCATGCTTCATTCTGTTACCACATCCACAATCTTATTTCTTTTTTGCTTCTCCTGGATTTCAGAGCATCACTGGAGAAAGTTACAAAATTGAAATTATCTCTACCAGTATCTATTAGTATTCATTTAACAACATACAGAATGTGCCAGGTGCAGATCTGAGGGTTGTATATACAGATACAAAGAATGAAACAATCCCTGCCCTCAAGGAGCTTACATTATAGCTGGAGAGGTAAGAACCTTTATAAGTATACATGGAATATCACAAAGAAAATAAATACAAGGTAGTTAAATACAAGTTAATTAGGGAAGGAGGAGAGCATTTGCTTAAAGGAAGGGACTTAAAGGAAGCCAGGACGGTCAGTGGTCAGAGGAGAGGAGGGAGAGCAATCCATCAGCAGGGGGCAGCCAGTGAAAATGCCTAGAGTAGGGAGAATGGAGTATCTTTTTCAGGGAAGAGTTAATAAAGAGGTATAAGAGATAAGAAGACTGGAACGATGGGGGGGCTTTTGGGGGGAGGTTATAAGGGACTTTGAAAGCCAAGCAAGATTTTATATTTGATCCTGGAGGTATTAAGGAGTGACAAGTTTAAGAGGGTGACATTGTCAAACTCGTGCTTAAGAAAGATCATTTTAACAGCTAAGTGGAGGAAGGACTGGAGCAGGGTGAGGCTTGTGGTCAGCAGACCCCTTAGTAGGCATGAGGCAATGAGGTCCTGCACCAGGGTGGTGGCAGTGTCAGAGCAGAGAAGGGGGCTTATGTGAGAATATTACAAAGGTAAACTCAATAGGCACTGGCAGCAGATTAGTTAGGAGAGAGGAGAGAATGTGGAGTCAGGAATAACACCCCCGCTGTGATCCTAGGGAACTGAGGGGGCTACTGGTGCCCTTAGTAGTAAAAGGAAAGTTTGGAAGGGGGGAGTATCTGGGGAAAAGATAGTTTGTGTTGAGCCATTTTGAGTTTAAGATGTCTACAGAACATCCAGTTTGAGATGTCTGATAGACAGGGATGAGAGACTGGAGGTCTTTGTGTATCTCTTTTGATTCCTCATCCTTTTACCTTGCCTTTCTTTTTGCTCTCTGCTTTAGTAAATGCATTCACTTCATTTGCCTTAACTAGCACTTCAAAACAGATGATGCCCCCAGATCTGCATCCCAAGGTCTGATCTCTTTCTGAGATTTCCAGCTACCTGGATGCCAGGAACCACTTGGATCCATGAGTACTTCAATCAAACTTGATGTATCCAAACCCAAATTGTCTTAAATCTGTTCCTCCTTCTGACTTGGCCATTCCAACTTCCACATGTATCCTTCACTGCTGTGTTTGAAATTTTAGATTATGTTTGCCTCTTCCTTCATGCCTCTTATCTTCTCAGTTACTGAGTCCTATTTATTTTACCTTTGTAACATCTCTTGAATTTGTCCCAACCAATCTCTTTCCCTGAACAGGGAATAGGTACTTTACTGTCCCTATGTCTTTGCTCAGGCTATTTCCCCATCCTTTCTTGCTTCATCTATTGTATTCCTTCCCCTCCTTTATAGTCCAACTCAAATGCCACCTCCATAAAGACCTTCTCTGATTCCCACCTCCATCAGTAAGGATCTCTCTCTCCTCAGATCTCCCTTTGCACTTTGTTTTGTCCCTTTCTAAAGTTCTTAGCATTGATGTTTCCCAAGGTTTTGTCCCAGGCCGTCTTCTCTTCTTTCTCTACTCTCTCAGGTGCTTCCTCAACCTCCCACAGATTTAGTCATCATATCTCTGCAGATGGCTCCCACATCTCAGTACCTCGTCAGCATTTGCCTTTTGGACATTTCAAACTGGATAGCCTAAAAACATCTCAAACTCCACGTGAACTCATTATCTTCCCCCCAAAATCTACTCCTCTTCCAAACTTCACCATTTCTGCCAAAGGTGATGTCATCCTTCCAATATCCCAGGTTTGTAACTGTGACTTTATCCTTGACTCCTCACCCTTGCTCACCTCTTATATCCAGCTGCCAATTCTTGCCATTTCTCTCTCCACAACATCTCTCAACTCCAAAGTCTTCTCTGTATTCACACAGCTACTACCTTAAATTCAGGCGCTCATCATGTTCCTGTTCTGATTCGTTCTAAAACTTAAAAGTTATTGGGCTTTTTAGGTTGCCAGTTCAAGACAGCGTATGGCATGAAAGATATGGAACGTCATTTAAGAACCCACACAGGTAAGTGTCTGTGATCTCTTTTTATCTCATGTATTTTCAGAGCAATGTTTAATGTTTTGTAGCTGTTGATAGTTTATGTTATAAGATGGGTCAGATCTTCAAAAGTTATAAAATTTTAAAATTGGTCACCCTTCTCAAGAACTCATGTATGCTTCCAGAGTTAGATTATCATTTCCTCTGTGGTAAAGGCTGCCTCATATATCTTGGTTTCTGCCTCAGCTTTACATGTATAGCCATCATTTTACAAATGTTTGCAGAAGGAAGGAAGGAATGCAGGAATGCATGCAAATAGCTGATCAGCTTACCACTGTGTTATAAATTACTAGCTGAAATAGTGTAGATAAACTTCATAAACTAGATTTCTAGAAGCAAATTTGCTGTGAGGTGTGGTAAACTGTGTAATCTCATTGGTCTAAGACTTGCCATCTTGGTCTAAGTCATGCGTGTCTATGAGGCAACAAATGCCTTATGTTGTATCTCTCTACCAAGTGGTCTGGGCAGATTCCCAGGGTGCCTAGCTGCTACATGGGAAGCACAGTTTGCACGGGCTCATTCTTCACCCCTAAAGTGGCACAAAACAAGTTAAATGTGTCATCAACCTTTAAAAGAGTTTCTCCTGACCTGACTCCCTGCTCATGACCTTTCTCTTCTTTTCCTATCATGACCACCCAATGACGTCTATTTTGTTTGAAGGAGACAAGCCCCACAAGTGTGAGGTCTGTAGCAAGTGCTTCAGCCGCAAAGATAAGCTGAAGATGCACATGCGCTCCCACACGGGCGTGAAGCCATACAAGTGTAAGAACTGTGACTATGCTGCCGCTGACAGCAGCAGCCTGAACAAACACCAGCGAATACACTCGAACGAGCGTCCTTTCAAATGCCAGATCTGTCCATATGCCAGCAGGAACTCCAGCCAGCTGACTGTGCATCTCCGATCCCACACTGGTAAGGAGGGGCCTGGCCACAAAACCTCCTCCCGACTTGTCTCTCTAGAGACAACACGTCTTACTTGTGTTTTAGAAATCTGAGGGAGGTCTGGCATAGCTGGTACAGAAGGGATGACTGTCCTTCTGGGATCTGCCTTCCCTCTGATAGAAAAGCAGAAATCGCTGGTATAGAAAGAAAAATGGGGGATGTGAAAAGGCAGCACAGAATAGTGCAGAAATCACCAGATTAGCTGGGACAGTGGATAGAGCCTTGAGCCTGGAGATGGAAAGACCTGAGTTCAAATCTAGCCTCAGGTGCCTACTAGCTGTGACTTCCAGCAAGTCACTTAACCTCTTTCTGCCTTAGTTTCCTTATTTGTATAATAACACCTGCTTCCCAGGGTTACGGCGAGGATAAAATGAGATTATATTCGTAAAATGCTTTGCCACCCTTAAAGCGCTATATAAATGCTAGCTACAGTGATGACTTGA
Organism: Pseudocheirus occidentalis; assembly: GCA_028646575.1. Classification (NCBI taxonomy): domain Eukaryota; kingdom Metazoa; phylum Chordata; class Mammalia; order Diprotodontia; family Pseudocheiridae; genus Pseudocheirus; species Pseudocheirus occidentalis. Next base: position 135,713,320 of record CM053595.1, read on the forward strand.
ATTCAGTCCAGCCTCAGATACTTTCTGAGTGACCCTAAGCAAGAGACTTAAACCTCTTTCTACTTCAGTTTCAAACCAAGTTTTTCATCTTTTTTCTGACTATAGTTATGTGACTTGTTCATAGCCAATGGCAATAATAACCAGATTTTCTGCGGTTCTTTAAGGTTTACAAAGCATTTATCACACATTACTTCATTTGATTCACAAAGAGCCCCATTAATTAGGCATAATTGGCATTATTCCCATTTTACAGATGAAGAAACTGAGGCCCATAAAGAAACTTGTTTAAACTCACACAGATGTATCAGATGTCAGAAGTAAGATTAGAACCCAGGTTTCTTCAAGCCTAATATATCGAATTCTTTCCACGTCTCCTGTCTCAGTTTCCTGAATCTATAAAAATATGAACAATGATTATACTTGCTACCTCCTAGTTTTTCTGTAAGGAAAGTACTTTACAAACATAAAAACTGCTTTAGAAATGTGAGTTGTTATCATTCTATTTTTCTGTATTATCAGATAGAATTTGTCATATGTAACAAATATTTTTAAATTAGCCTAGAAAAAAGGAAATGATGTCATTTTCTAGCTATCCCTCTTGAGCTTCTGACCTATAAAATTACTTAATTTTTTTTTCTTGTCCATCTTAAGTGTGAATTTGAAGGGAAGTCTTAACAAGGGCTTCCTCCTTAATTTGAAACCTGAACTTGAGAATTCCCTCTTAAGTTCCCTTTATATTGGTTTGCAAGTGCTCTGAAGGACTTATTTCTTACTGATTAAAAAAATAAATCCCTCTCAAAAGAAGAGACTTATTTAAACTTTATTTCTTCCCTTATTCAAGAAGAGTTTAAGTTCTACAGCTTAGTTATGAGAGGTCTAATTTCCTGGGATTTAGCCTTCTGAGGGTTTACATAAAAACATCCTTCAAGTGCAACAGTACCTCAAAGGTCATTGAACGCAACACCCTGGCACAAGAATTCCTTCTACAACCATGGTGTCAAACTCAAATAGAACAGGGGCCACTGTGCCACGTACAAGAATCCTTGCAGGCTATACGTAGTGACTTAGAAAACCACACAGCAACATCATCTATTCTTAATTGTATTTTTATTAATTTTGTCAAATGTTTCCCCACGAGGGAGTGTTGTGGGCTAGACACTCTCTCCCTCCCTCCTTCTTTCTCTCTCTCTCTCTCTCTCTCTCTCTCTCAGTTAAAGAAAGCAAGTGAAAGACCAAATAAAATCATAGGATTAAGACATGTAGGAGGGGAACCTCAGAGATTATAATTCAGGGTTTGTTGTCAGGTATACCTTTTTCTTCAGGTGATTATTCACATTTAAAGTTTATTTCTCCATGTTCTTGTTTAAAAATGATACATCTGTAACGCTTACCTGTGCTGTGCTAGGCAGTAGAGGCAGCTTGATAGTACAATGGATAGTGAAATAGACTCGAAGTCAAGAAGACTTGAGTTCAAATCTTGTTATGTGACACTCGCTATGTGACTCTGGGCATATCACTTAACTTCTTGGACTCAGTTTCCCCAAATGTAAAATGGGGATAATATCTACTTCCCCTTTGTTCTTCTCATTTGTTATAAGGAAAAAATGAGATAGTAGAGCATATATAGCAAAGCAATTTTGTTGTTCAGTGGTTTCATTTGTGTCCAACTTGTGACCTCGTTTAGGGTTTTCTTAGCAAAGATACTGGAGTAGTTTGCCGTTTCCTTCGACAGCTCATTTTACAGATAAGGAAACTGAGTTAAACGGGGAATTGCCTTGCCTGGGGTCACCTAGCTAGTAAGCATCTGGGATCAAATTTGAACTTCTATCTTCTTGACTCTAGGCCTAGTTCACTGTGCCACCTAGCTGCCCTTTATTATAACAAAGCAAAATGCTATGCAAACCTTAAACCCCTGTATTGTAGCTCTTAGTGGTTGTAGTGGATCTTGAGAGCTGACTGTGGAGTCAGGAAGACCAGAACTGAAGGACTACCTCTAACCCATACTGGCTCCATGACCCTGGAAAAGTCATCTAACTTCTCTGTGCTGTTTGGCAACTAAGACTGAGTTGCAGAGAAGGTGCAGATCTGCATTAACTGAGGGAGGTTGCTCATCTGGGAGTTTCCCATGCCAGTGATATCACAGGCCCCTTCCTTATCCTTATTCCCTCTTTTATTTTTAGTATTATACAAAATATATGAAATACAGTCTCCGCCCTCTAATATCTTGCAGCCCAAGAAAAGTAGCATTATATTTGATGTGTATGTTCTGGTTGTTTAAAAAAGATTAGGAAGATCCTTTCCTAACACAGGCACCTGAAAAAAGTAGCCAGGCTACAAAAGCAAATGAGTTTGGAATTTGGAATCAGTGTTTGCTGGGACTTTTTCCTCTGTCAAGACAACATCTTTCAGTAAAATAGTTTTTAAAAAAAATTTTTAACCCAGCAGCTGGGTTTTATATAACTCTACTAGCAGAGCATGCAGCTGGGATCTTATGATAAATAAATCAGAGCAGTAAACAATACATCTTTATTAATAAAAAATCTGCATGAAATACGAGCTAGGCATTTCAGACATTCTTAAAATATACTCTGATTAGCACAGCATGATACAAAAACATGTAGCAAAATCAGTATAATATGTAACTCAATCAACAAATTGTACCAAATTATACAACTATGAAACATTAACTGGTAAAGTGGGCCAATTAACCATATGCACGGTAGCTTGCTTATTAAAGAGGAAGAATGCACTAAGCACATTCACAAATTATATTTTGATTTGGGAAAACTAGAGACCCCTTTTAATCTCCCATTTCCCTTCTGTGTTGCAATGCCAAGATAAATGATGATAGCTTAGGTCTGGGGAAGAAAAAGCAAATCCCCCCCCCCCCCCATCCCACCCTCGCACTGCAGCGGGACTTAGGCGCCTCAGGAAGTGATTTTCTAAACTGGGCTCCCTTGTCTACACCTCTCGTAACCGTCACGCCCCTTCCCTTGACAGGGGATGCCCCCTTCCAGTGCCAGATGTGCAGCGCCAAGTTCAAAATCAACTCGGACCTGAAAAGACACCTGCGCGTGCACTCGGGGGAGAAGCCTTACAAGTGTGAGTTCTGCGAGGTGCGCTGCGCCATGAAAGGAAACCTCAAGTCGCACATCCGCATCAAGCACAACACGGAGAACACCTTCAAGTGCGCCGAGTGTGACTTCCAGTGTGGGAACAAGACCAGCCTCCGCCACCACACCCGCACCCACCAGCCCGAGCAGCCCGTGAAGTGCCCCGAGTGCAGCTACTCCTGCGCGCACAAAGCTGCGCTCAAGGTGCACGAGCGGATCCACTGCGAGGAGCGGCCGTTCAAGTGCGACTTCTGCAGCTTCGACACCAAGCAGCGCAGCAACCTGACCACGCACGTCAAGAAGGTCCATGGCGACAAGGTCAAGGGCAAGAAGCAGGCCCTGGAGAAAAAGGGAGGGGGAGGAGGAGGAGGGGCGGGAGGAGGAGGCGGCGGAGGCGACAGGCCCAAAGCCAGCGGCTCCCGCCAGGTGGCCAGACTCGATGCCAAGAAGGCTTTTCAGTGTGAGGCTTGCGAAGCGTCCTTCGTGCGGGAAGATTCTCTCCGGAGCCACCGGAAACAACACAATGAATACAATGGCGATAAAAATGCAGAACTGGCTGTTCTGCAGCTTCAAATGGAGCCCGGCCGCCAGGTGGGCACACCTCTCACCGCCAGCCCCCTCCAGGTGCCCCTCCAGCCAAGCCAGATCCCCCAGTTCAGCGAAGGAAGGGTCAAGATCATCGTGGGCCACCCAATGCCGCAGACCAATGCCATCGTCCAGGCAACTTCAGTGAACATCGTGCCTCCGGCTCTCGTTGGCCAGGGTCAGGAAGACCTCCCGACCAATAACCGGCTCCAGATTCTGCGCCAGGTCAGTTTGATTGCCCCGTCTCAGCCATCTGTGTGCCAGAACGAGGCCGGGCCCATCAGCCAGTCTGCAGTTCTGCTGACCACTCACGATCAGACAGAAGGGACTGCTTTGCACCAGACTCTAATCCCTGCTCCTTCGGGCAGTAATCACGAAGGCCCATCCAACCAGACTTTCATCACGAGCTCGGGCATTAGCTGCTCCGACCTGGAAGGCCTCAATGCTTTGATTCAGGAGGGGGCAACAGAAGTGACTGTGGTCAGTGACGGAGGCCAAAATATCACTGTATCAACCACTGCCCCTCCTATCTTTTCCTCTTCTTCCCACCAAGAACTGCCCAAACAGACTTATTCCATCATTCAGGGTGGGGCCCACTCAGCTTTGCTCTGCCCAGCAGATTCCATACCTGATTAATTTTTGTAAAAATGTCTTCCCTTCAAAATAATCTTTTTCACCTGTTTAAAACATCAGTAGAATTCTGTGAAATTTTCTCGTGATGATTTAAGTACTTCCAGGTTGGCTTCTTGAAAAATAAATTATAATTTTATACTGTCATATATGATAATTTTTTCACATTGTAAAAACCTTGAGAGCAGATCATTTCTGAAATGCAGTATCAGAACCACTATATATGAAATGTTTACAAGACTAATAAATAATAATTAAAGTGTTCTAAGTAATAGTAAATGCAAGTGTTTTTTGGTTTCTTTTCTTATATTTCCTTACCCTGATATGGGTACCTTATGCCTTCACAGCACCATCCTGGAATTCATAGAAATTGTTTGCACTGCAGTAAAGTTCCAGGTACAGGGAAGAAACTATTTTTTCTCACATCTCATGTGACTTTTAACACAAAATTCAGTCAAAACAAATTATCATTTGTTTATTTTTCTTATGGAGCTCATTTTCTAAAATCTAGCCAGTCCATGACCTGGTTTATATACATTTCTGATTTACACATGACCCTGACATGTTAAAAGTCATATATACATTAATTCAGCTAATGGTCTTCTTTTTTTTTTTTTTTTTAATGTAAATTTTAATTTATTTCTTGGTTATATCATTCATTTCCACAAGGTTTTGAGTTAGAGCTAATGGTCTTCTTACCCTGACAACACCCTTTGGGACTTTGCATTTTACCTCCCCTAGCTCTTGCTTGTACATACCTGTCCACTTTACACCCCTTTCCACATTTTAACCCAACTTTAGACCTTCAGGTATAAATGACTCAGCTTTAGGCCTTTGTGTAATTTTGTCTCACCCTGAAGTGATATCTACAGAGGGAAGGGAGAAGGTGGGAGAATTGACTTTTGCCTGTCCCACCACCTCACAGCCGCATCTCAGCTGCCTTTTCCATTCAGATGCTTCATCCCATTCTACACTGACCTGCGTCAGGGCCTATAAGGAAATATACTTGAGTGTTTGTGTGCAGAGACTCAACATCAGTCTTCTGAGCAGCTGTCCTTCCCTACAGGGTCTCTCTAAATGAAAACTGGGACAAAGGGAAGGATTACAGTTAAGAAAAGGAAGTAGACTTTTTTAGGATTTTTAAGAATTTTATTCAAATATAAATGTTAAATTGATTCAAAAGACTTTGTATGTAGTTAATTTAAGTTGGTGGTACCAAGTTTAATATATTCCACTTCCTTGAAAACAAGTTGCCCGGGCCAGCCAGACTTGGGGGTCCCCTAGTCACCTACCTTATACCATGTGGTCAGTCTGTCGCCTCTACGACTTGGCCACCTCTATGACCCTTGGCGATACTCCTAGATTAGACAGACTAGTCAGAGACACGCCTTGGTGGAGTTGCATAGGTCTCTTTATTCTATCCTATTGTATGCCGTGCCCCCTGGTGTGCTGTGCCTCCTTGTGTGCCATGTCCCACACTCCTCTGCCTTATATAGACTGTGCGTCTTCCCCTCGTCACGTGTCTCAGTAACAGTATCCCGATAGGTGGGGAGTGCTTCCCCGTTATTCATGCATGCTTGACGCCACCCGTGACCTTTTATCCTCCCAAGACGCCCATGCCCATGGGACATGAGACAGGGAGTGCTTGGTAAACAGAAGTGTGGTCACAGGGGCGGAGCAAACACACGGATGCCTCTTAGACCCGCCTCAAGTCTTCCTGTTTGCAAGGACACACTGACCGAGTTCAGACCTCTAGTCATTCAAGGCTTAAAGTGGCCCTTACACAAGTTTTAAGTGTAAGTAAACATTAGAACTGAATAAGGTATTAGACTATGCCCTTTTAAAAAAATATTATTGTGAATTTAACAAACATGAATGTTTCAAGATACAAAGAAGAGAAAGGATTGTATTCAAACCTGGATTTCTGTTATATTCAACTTTTTTTTTTAAAGTCTATTAAATTTAATAGGAACAAAGGTGTCCTGCTTGTCCGTGTCCCCTTCTGAACTTCCTTCTGCTCTCAGTCAGTATATTTTTAAGTATTTCATTGACATTCTTTTCTTTTTCTTTCTTACATCACAATCACTATCTACTAGCTCAGTGTCAGCCTATAGAAGAAAATATTTGCATATCTATTAAACCCCTCCTCAGTAAAATATAAACTTGAGGAAAAGGTCTTTTGGTTTTGTTGGCTTTAGATTCCTAGAATACGGTACATGGTAGGCACTTAATAAAAGTTTGTGGAATATTTGGGGCTAGACCTGCTCTTTGTTGTCCTAATTTGGAATACTATGTTCAGTTCTGGGCCCCTTTTAGGAAGGATCTTGACAAGCTGAACCATAACTAGAAGTCAGACAGGAAGGGAAGGGGCCTAGAATCTATGTCAGAAAGGGACCCATTAAATGAATTAGTCCTGGGTAACCTAGAACCTGGACATCTAGGTTGGACCTGGAGGTAGGATGGATGTGGACTAAGGAAGACTCATCTTTTGAGTTCAGATCTGGCTTTGGACACTAGGACATGACCCTGTTTACCTCAGTTTCCTCACTTGTAAAATAAGCTGGAGAAGGAAATGGCAAACTTCTCCAACATGTTTGCCAAGAAAATTTCAAACGGGGTGACAAAGAATCAGACACAACTCCTCCAGGAGAGGAACAAGAGTTAGAATTAGAGACAGATGGCTTCAGTTTAAATTCAGGTTCTGTCACTCACCTGTGAGACCTTATCAATTATTAGCACAGTCCCTGGCACGTAGGCACTCTGAATAATATAGGCTGGCTGATTAACCTTGAAAAAAATCTCCATCTCTATAAATGAGGAAGGTAGACTTGCTAAGGTCCCAGCTCTAAGTCTACAATCCTATGAATTCCATCTCTTCCCCCAGCAGAAGCCCTCCCTTCTAACCAATAAGCCTAGTTAAGCAAAATGAGTCAGCACATTGGCCTGTCTTGTAACCTTCAGTCCATCTCCCTGCCCAAGAGGTGGGAAACATGGCTCATTGGTCTTCTGAAATCAGGATTAGTCACTGCACAGACCAGACCTCTGAAATCTTTCAAGATCATTTCCCTTTGTGTTAATGTAGGCCTCATGGAAATTGTTTTCTTGGTACTATTCACTCTGCTTAAAGTCTCAGGTTCTCAGAATAAGTCATATTCCTCGTTTCTTAAGATGCAATAATACTCTATTCCACTCCAATACCACCATTTGTTAAGTGAAGAAGAGAGGCTTTCCCCCTACTCATTTGTGGCAAGTTAATTAATCAGGGGAGGGGGTGAAGTAGCACTAGAGAGGAGGAGAATGGACTTTAGAAAACCTGGAAAGGATTGTATGTGCAAGATCATTGATATCCTGGTCAGAAGCAAAAGGTACTGGTGATGATAAAAGGAAAACAAGTGAGAAGAACATAGGGAGTGAAAAGGAGTTTTCTAGATTGAAAAGTATAATCCCAGGAGCTCCACAGCAGTAGGATGCTGCCCCCACCCCAGCTCCTTACTCCCCAAACCCCTAACAGCTGCCCCACCCAGATTCTATCCTATAATGAAGAGGCTGGTTGTGGTGTCTCATGATACAACAAGCTAACAGGAAGAGGCAGATGTTTTACATGCAGTGGTATAAATATTATGAGAACTCTTTACTTCCTGTTAATTCTGCATTGAAATTCTTGCATCAGCCACAAAGATTACAGCTCTTATTTCTGTTTTGAAAGCTTAGGCTAACAGCATGATTTTTTTTCCTGCTGGTAAATTCTTTTGGAAGCCCTAAATAATGGTATCACAGTGTTTCATGAGATAAAGTAAGTTTCCATTTTTTAAAAAATTCTGTGTAAACCCTGTTTACTTCTAAATCTGTGGTTGCTGGTATTTTATTTGGGGGGTTAAATTAGAGAAACTAGTATTTTCTAAAGTGCTATGTGAGTGGGGAAAAAAAAAACCCTCAGAATATTGGTGGGTTCATTAATAGAAGCTTTTATAGAATCTCAGTGTTAGAAGGAGGCTCAGAGGACATTTAATCCAGTGCTTACCTGACCAAGAATCCTCTCTACCTCCTTTCTCACAAAAGCAGTCATCCAATCTCTGCTAAAAAAAAAAAAAAAAAAAAAAAATCTCCAATGCTAAAGAAGCTCTTCCACTGAATACTTTGGACCAAATTGTTGCTGGAGTTTTTTTTGTGGCATCAAACATAAACATGTCCCTCTGCAGAACAGACACCACTCCTTTCTTTGGAGTCAAGTGGTACAAAGCCTACTCCGTGTCCATTTTTCTTGAAAGCCTCCACAGACATGTTAGACTTTCCATGCCCAGTCATAAGAAAAAAGTTTTTGAGAAGTTGTACAACTAAAATATTTCAGGGGCCTTAGCAGCTGTGTAATCTTAGACAGCTCATTGGATTTCTCTGAGTCTCAGTTTCTTCATCTGTAAAATGAGAGGACTGGACTAGACAACTTATAAGATCCTTTCTGGCTCTTAAATTTTATATACCCCTCACTCCAGAACCCAATTTCTTTTTTGCCATTTTCTAGGTGGCAGTTAAAGGAATTGGCCTGTAGGTGGTGCCAGAGATCAAGATAAAAGCTTCAACTGCCTAAGAGTTCGTAGCTATTATTGGAAGGCACATTTTTACATTCTACCTAATTTTTTTTCCAGCCTGATTTCTCCCCTCTGCAAATACTAAATTATAAACTAAAATACTTGTTAAACCTCAAAATTTTATTTTAAAAAATAGCTTTTTAATGTAATTGGGGGGAAATAAAATACTCTTTTTTTCTTGGTTGCCCTTACCAAGCCAAAAGTTGATGCCTTTACATGGGAAGAAATTATCTATTTGCTTTGGTAGGACTGAATGAATAACTGAAAACCGGGAGATGGGAAAGTTGATGGCTTGAAAATATGTCTATATAATCACTCATATTTCAATAGCCCTTTAAAGTTGACAAACATCCAGTGATGTAGGCAATACATGGAGTAGTATTCCATTTTACAGATGAGAACACTGAGGCTCAGAGAGAGGAAGCAAATTGCTGGGGTCCATACAACTGGCATATAGCAAAATTAGGATTATTTTGTGATCTCTCTGGATTCCAAGGGGAGAGAGGGTCCTTCTTATTTCATCAGCCAGCCTCTCACAGGAACAAGATGGGACCAATCATTTTAATTGCATAATTTAACAGGTATGAAGTGGCAAAGTAGGAACTCAGGAAATAAAGTCATGTTTATAAGTAAACACAGCTCTCCTGATGACTCAGTACTACTTCCCTGATTTTCCAAGTGAAAATGGTGCTAACTGGTAATTAGAGCAAGATTGCCTTGAGAGATGAATGACCATAAAATGACTGTAGCACAAAGAAAATCTTTTCAGATACTAGAATACAACTTTTGGAAATTATATTCAGCTCCCTTCACAGAATATGTTTTCTACAATTAGCTTCCAGAAGCAAAAAGTTGATTGACATTCAAAGCAAGGAACAGATTTTGTCATAAATACATGTGTGAACAATTCTTGTTAGTCTGGTATATAATTCTCAAGACAAATAATTAAGATATTAACCTGACTAGGACAGAGGACAGTAGAAAGTGTTGAATTTGGACCCAGAGGACCTGGGTTCAAATCCTAGTTCTGTCACCTGTGTGACCTTAGACAAGTCACTGCGTCTTATGGCCTCAGTTCCCTCATTTATAAAATGAAAGGGTAGGACTAGATAACCTCAAAAGTCCCTTTCATATGATCCTGTGAATCAATTGTTTGGGAAATTTTTTAAGTCACGATCTTGTATTGAAATCCTTGGAAACTACATAGGTTTTATGATTAAGGCACAACATAATTCAAATCTGACTTCAGACACTTACTAACTGGGTGACCCCTGAGCAAATCACTTAACCCCATTTTGCCTCAGTTTCCTCATCTATAAAATTAGCTAAAGAAGAAAATTAATAGCAAACCATTCCAGTATCTTTGCTGAGAATAGCCCAAAGGGGTTCATGAAGAGTTCGACGCTGAAACAACTGAACAACAAAACATGATTAATTTGGACTAATCTGAGGAAAGGTATTAAGTTGTGTTATGGTTATTTCTTTTTCTTTTTTTTTTTTATTTTCGCTTTTATTTGCACTCTAATGTCATATTTGCTCCCGTGCCATAAGCTTTTGTTTCTTCAGTTTCTTCTGGGATATCTTTTCCTTTTGAGCAACCTCCTCTTCTGGTTTAGGAACAATTTGTTCCTTTTCAGTTAGAATCATCTCAATATGGCAAGGAGAACTCATGTATGGGTTGATTCGACCATGAGCCCTGTAAGTATGCCATCATATTTTGGGAGCCTTGTTAACCTGGATATGCTCAATAACAAGAGAATCCACATCCAAACCCTTTAGTTCTGCGTTACTCTCTGCATTTTTAAGCATATGCAGTAAGAATTCAGCACTCTTTCTTGGCCACCGACCCTGTGTCCAACCCCATTGCTTAGTCTGGGCACATCTGCCAACTCCACCATTAAATCGATGGAAGGAAACACATTGTTTCTTCAGTGTGACATCTTTCAAATACTTGGTAGCTTTTTTGATATGTATGCCCTTGATAGCCTGGGCTGTTTCACAGGTCTTCTTGAAGTGGACCCGGAGATTTGAACCCCTTAACTTGCATGATTTTGTGGGGTTCTCTGGATCAAGAGAGTACATCACCATTTTAAATGATTACCTAGGACAGCTCAAGGGAAAAGCTGTGTTATGGCAGTATAAAGCCCGTTTCCTAACAAGAATAGCATGCCCAACCCACTATGTTAAAGCACAGAATTGAGTTTACAAAAAAAAAACCTGTTCTTCCTCCAGTTCTTTTTCACCTTTGGTGCAAATTATTTCATTTCTGTGTGACCTACTGTCCCCATTTGTAAAATGAGAAGAGTAAACTGAGGTCTAGGAGTTCTTTTAAAAAAATCAACTTTTAAAAAATGTTTTACTAGCTTTATTTCAATATAATTGCATTTTAAGGGCAAATTTGAACTCAGGTCCTCTTGTCTCCAAGGCCAGTGATCTATCCACTGTACCACCTTCTGGCCCCAGTTCTATGCATTTAAAAACATTATTCTGAAAAGGAGTTCCCCCAAATAGTCAAAGGGGCTCTTGACCCAATAAAGGTTAAATATCTCTCCTATAAGCTCTCTGTTAAGTCTAATCGAGGAAGAGTGGCATTTGTTAGACTTGGAGCCAAGGAGACTTGGATTCACATCCCAACTCAGACATTATATATCTGTGTGATTTTGGACAAGTCAAACAATTTTCATAGCCTCAGCTTCCCATCTGTCTCACAGGGCCATTTTGTGATCCATTCAAATGAAATAATGTATATAAAATGCTTGGCATCATCTATTGGTATTATGAATTTTTTTTCAATAAGCCTTCACTGAGCACTTGCTATATGTCAGGCACTAGGGACACAATGACAAAAATAAGACAGCACTGTATTACTTTGACTCTGGAGCTGGATCAGTGACTCAGCATGGATTAAGGCTGGGGCTGATCCAGGGGGTTTAGGAATTTTACATGGTTGGGGTCTAAGACTGTGACCTGCACAAGAATCAGGAACAGAAGCTAGTGACAGTTGGCTGGCTCTGATTAAGAATCAGGGTCACAAATTCAGTTCACAGACCTATGGTGGGGCCTACAATTAAATAACCCAGGTGAAGAGCTCAGCCCAAGGGTGAACATGAAATTCTGTTGCAGGTGAACCTATTATTTCTCTGAATCTTTAGTCTTTTAGCTAGATGACGGGCTGAGACTTCACAGCTCTCAACTAGAACTTTGACTAGTTGACAGTTTAACCAGTTTAACAGTTGTGTCACCCAGACCCTAACTGAGGTTGCAAAGCCCAGACCTAGAGGGCAACTGTCACTATAGATCAGACCACTTAGAGCATATGCTGAAAGTTTGTGGGTCTGTAGCCTGAGCCATCCCTGAGAATCTTGACAAACATAAATCTGGAAGAAAGGAGCTGCAGAACTCCAAAGGACACTGAACATAGCTTAACATGGCTGTGACATTCCTCCCCACAAATGCACAGTGCCTGTCCCTAACACACAGTTCTAATTTACAAATTACGGTTAGAAAAAGAAGTAAATTTAAGACACTCATGATAAAGAACTGTTATGGATCCAAGGACACCAAAAACACAACAAGCCCAATAGCAATGAATAGCTTCCTTCAAGTCTCATCTAAAGTCCCACCTCCAGTCCTTAATCTTAGTGCCTTCCCCCTGAGACTAAGTAACATTTGTACATAGTTGTTTGCATGTTGTTTCCTCAACTACTGTGAATTCTTGAGAGCAGGAATTGGTTTTTGTATTGTTGTTGTTGTTTGTAGGAGGGGGAGGGCTGCCTTTCTTTGTGCCTGACACATAGTAGATGATAAATGCTAGTTGATTAAGTGAATAACTCCATGATATCTTCAAGCAAAGCGTCAAAGAAAAACTCAACTTGGTCACAAATTCAACTAGAATTTCTGGGAGAAATGTAGCAACAGCTAAAAAATCACATGCAATAAATGATATATGATCTCTTGAGGAAAGAATTTGAAAAGAAATAAGTTATATAGAAAAACCTTAGAGAAAGAATTAACAAGTTAATACAAGAGGCATAAAACTTTACCCAAGTAACAGTTCTTTTGAAATTTATAATGAGCTGAACAGAAATTAATGACTCTATGAAATAACAAGAAATATTAAAACAATGTCAAAAACATTTTAAAAGTAGAAGAAAATCTAAAGTACCTCATATCAAAAACAACTGAGTCAGAAAACAGGTCATAGAAAAAAATATCAGTGCTCACTGGACTACCTAAAGAACATCATTCAAAAAAAAAAGCCTGAATATCATATTTTAAGAAATTATGAATGAAAACTACCCAGACCGGAATAAAAATAAATTTAATTCAGCAAGAAAACAGGTAGGAACTAAAAGAAGTAAAAGAGTACATTCAGGGAGAAATTACTCATAAACAAGAAAAATCCCAACCTTAGAGGACACTGATCATGAGAGGTGATGGGGAAGTTTAAAGAAAAGAAAGAACATAGATACCTATGGTTGTGCACATTTCTCACTACCTTTTTCTTCTTTGCAAAAGATAGGGGAACCCCATTTTCCCTACCTTCCCCCTCCAAAAAAAAGCCAAAAAAAAGATTTTTTAAAAAGAGAGGGGAGTAAAGAGAGGCAAAAGTATAAAGAAAAAAGAACAGAAGGAAATATGCAATTAACAGTCATAACTCTGAATGGGAATGGGATGAAATACACATAAAATGGCAGAATGGATTAGAAAACAGAATTCAAAACTTGAAAGATAAAAATTCACAAAGTAAAAATAAGTATTTGGAACAAGGTTTATTATGCTTCAGCTAAACTAAAAAAGGGGGGAGGAGGACATATGATCTCAGACAAGACAAAGTAAACAGAATTATGCTTAAAGATGCTATAGACAATGAATTAATATAAATAACATATGAGCATCAAAATAATATTACAATTACAAAATTAAAATTATTAAAAATAAATATTATTAAAATAAAAACAAGTTGCAAGGATCGATATCGAGTAAAACTATAATAGTGGCTGACATACTGCCATTCACACTAAGACAAATCTAAACCAAAATGTAATTTTACCAAAGTTAAATATCATAGATATTTGAACTATTAAACATATCTGAACTATGAGACACAGCTTTTAGATATGACTACAATGAAATAAAATTATACTCAGTAAAGAGCTGTTGAAGAAAGGATTAAGAATCAATTGACCAGGTCATATGAGCAATAAGATGGCGGACTAGACATTTTCTTGATCATCATGACTACTCAAACCACTCTAAAACAGAAAGTGTGTACTAGAAATAAGGCAACTTCAGCTGTCTCTATGAACTAGGATACTCAGAATTCAAAAGAAAAAGAAATCCTGCAACTGATGCTCACTCAACACCCCTCCCCCACCTCCCCCACTATTGGCAGGGAGCCCACACTAGGAGTCCCAAGGGCCTGACAAAAGTTCACAATGGCATATAATCCATTCCAGCATCCTGGTACTCCTTCCTTCTTTCCAGTAGTGTGGAGTCTGGACTCCAGGCTGCAGACATTTACCTGGACCATGATAGACAGACAGCTGCAACCCTTCAGGAACCACAACCCCACAGTACCAGCATTGTAAAGCTGCAGATTCTCAGGGCCAGAACAGATACCTCCATAGCATCAGCAGGGAAGATCTCTGAACTGCTGGTTCCAGACCAGAGAACTAAGAAACAGAGGAAGGACAACTGGACACTGTAAGTGGTGGGGACTCTGGGGGATGGGAGGGAGGGAGCAGAGTAGGTACACGCCACCAAACCCCAAGGGAAAGAGCGCGCTTCTAGGTAGAGTCATTTCTGAACACCCCAAAGTCAGTTGGGGGCAGAAACCTAGGCAGGTGAATCATGAATTACACAGGGTGGGAGGAGTTTGAGGTGCTTTGAGATTAGCCCCAAGGAAATCACTGTCAGAGGGAACAGAATCAAAGTGAATAGAAGAAAAACAGAAGGGGGAAAGACTGAAATGACCAAAGATCCCAGGAAGAAAAACTTCAACATAAGGAGATAAATCAATAGGGGAAATATTAACAACAGAAGGAAATATGGCCTCCACATACAGTAAATGAGTTCAGGTACCTATAAAATAAATACTATAGAACAAAGGAAAATGATCCAACACTTAATGACAAAGAAGGCCTTGTAGAATGTGAGGAGAAGGTGGAACCACAACAGACCATTCCTGAGTGGTTCAAAAGAGACATGAGAATTATGAAAACAATTGATGACCCGCATAGCAAAAATAATGGGTGGGACAGAAAAACTGGATTCTGAGATGACAAGTCTCGTCAAAGAAATAAAAGTGAGAAAAATAGGTTGGGAGTGCAAATATATAAAAGTAAAGGCAATCTAGAAGAGGAAACCAAAGAAAAATGAAAAGAAAATATGCTCATTATGCAAGCAACACATACTGATCTCAAAGTCAGGCTGCATAGAGACAACCAAAGGATCATAGGTCTTCCTGAAGAGCACAGCAGGATAAAAAACAAACAAACAAAAAAAACCATTAACAGCACAATGCAGAAAATAATAGAAGGGAACTGCCTGGAACTTTTGCATATAGAAAATGAAATAAATGCCAATTGTAAGAATTCACAGATCACCTCCAGAGGGGGGGCAAAATGAAGGTCGCCAATTCTAAAACATATGGTGGTTAAATTTAACAATTCAAAAGCAAGTTATTTGAGTAATCAGGGAGAAGACCCTTCATATACAAAGGAAAGAAATTTTGAATAACACAAGATTATTCTGCACCCACTAGAAAACATAGGAGGGAATGGAATGTGTCCTGAAGAGAAATGGAGCTAAAGACATAACCGAGAGTGATCGATCCTGCAAATCTGAGCTTGACCATGCATGGAAAAAAGAGAGAGAGAGAGAGAGAGAGAGATGTTCAATAATAAAGAGATGTTGAAGCACTTTTAGAATGTAAACCAGAACCAAAGAGACTGCTTTTCAAACACTCGAAACAACAGATAAAAATGCAACAGCTGAGGACAGAAATAGCAAAAGTGACAGCAGAGAGATCAGTAAGAAACTGTCTAAAGGTGCACAAGATGGGGTGGAGACTGGTGGAGGTAACAGCAAAGGAGGTATGGAGCATTATGGGCAGAACCTGACAACATCCTCCTTAGAGGTAAGTCACTGTTTTTTATTTTGTTTTTTTGTTTGTATGATCTACCAGATCAAATCAAGGGCAAGTTAGCAATGAAGGGAAGGTGACCCTGTAGTCTTAGACAGAAAAGAGCCTACGGGGGAATGGATGAGGAAAAGAGAGAAAGATGAAAAAGGGGAAAAAAAAAAAAAGAGGACCTTGCTTTAGTGGTTGGAGAGGGTTTCACTGATGAATGCTCCTATGAGTGAAGAGAAAAAGTCTGTAAAAGGAGATAGGAACCTTGTGCTAGATGTGGCCTGGAGGATGGAGTTGGTGCTTGAAAAGTCTACTCATCCTACCTTGAGATGTCATAGTTGAAACTCCTTGAGACAAGTGGCACCTGATAGAGTGAAAGAGCATGGACCGGGGCGGCTAGGTGGCGCAGTGAATAGAGCACTGGAGTCAGGAGTACCTGAGTTCAAATCCGGCCTCAGACACTTAACACAAAAAACTAGCCGTGTGACCTTGGGCAAGTCACTTAACCCCAACTGCCCTCCAAAAAGCAAAAAAAAAAAAAAAAGAAAAGAAAAGAAAGAGCATGGACCCAGAGAGGAGATTTTAAGACAAATGGGGAAAACAGTAATCAGGGGAGGGTATAGATCAGTGGTAGGCTGCATAACCAGAGACATGGTAGAAGAGGGACTCTACCATGGGACAGAAACTTGTAATAATTTGCATTGTTCTGGGAGTGAGGAACAATGGAAAAGGAGAATCCACCCAAAAGTACAGCCAGGTACAGGGCCTGTTCCTGGCACAACATCCCAGTTTAAGAACCAAAGCCAGAGATAACTAAATCAAATAAAACAGTATAAATATTATTGTCGATCTAAAATTCTCCAAAAAGAAACAGCAAGTATATAACTACAACTTCCAAAGAGACTCAAAGGAGAAAAAAAAGGATTTTCCACAAGTACTACATGAATACTGTGCCTAGAAGAAACAAAGCAAAAGACTTTTTAAAATAAAATGAAAGCTCTGAAATAAAAAAAAATTTAAAGAAAAATAAACAGTTGAGAATTGAAAATGGTAAACCTTACCCAGAGAACAGACTCCCTAAAAATTAGAACAGACCAAACAGAAATCACTGAGAGGCAAAATAGAAGAAAATGTAAGATATCTGATACTGAAAACAACAGGCTTGGAAAACTGGTCAAAGAGAATTAATGTAAGAATTATTAAATTGCTTGAAAGCCAAGAATCCAAAAGAAGCCTAGACACTATATTTCCAGAAATCATAAACTATGCCCAGGTCTATTAGATCCATTGAACTAAGTAAAGATAGAAACAATCCACTGAACACCTCCTGAAAAGAAACCCCTGAAGGAAAAGTTCCAGGAAGGCAATAGACAAAATCCTGAGATCCTATTTCAAAGAAAAAATACTGTTTCTCTCTCTCTCTCTCTCTCTCTCTCTCTCTCTCTCTCTCTCTCTCTCTCTCTCTCTCTCTCTACTTTTTTAAAAGGAAAAAAATGTACTGTACACATCCAGAAAGAAACAGTTCAATTATATGAGAATCACAGTTGGGATTGTTCAAGACCTGGCAGGTACATACAAAACAAACTTTATAATAAAGACAAACTGCACAACATACACTTCTACTAAAAACAAGAAAAGATTATGGCATAAGTTCTACATAAGTCCCAAGAGTCAACAGTGGCAGGCATACAAATAACAATAACTTATCTAGAAAATCTGAGAATAGAACAACAGGTGGGAAATGGATTTCTAATGGACTATAGAACTTTTAAGCAATTCTTATTTAAAAAAAAAAAAGAAAGAAAAAGACCCGAGTTTAGTAGGAACTTTGAAACAGACACAAGAATCCACAGAAAGGTAAAGTTATTTGAGCAATTGGAAGGAATTGTATAATGATGTAGTGCTAACATGTATTCTATCAGAAATTCACCCTTATGATACTTTAAAAGGTGAAATTCTGAGGTGGGAGAGGACCAGAATGAGAGGAGACAGGGAGAGACAAAATAGGATTAATCATCCCATAGAGAAGAGGCAAGGGATAACTATTGCAATTTTGCTTTCAATTACTCTCATTGAATTTGGCTTAGGGAAGAAATGGCATAAACTCTAGACTGGGCATCATGCCACACAGGAGAGTGGGGGGCATGGGGATGAGAGGGGGGATGACGGAGGGGAGGACAGGGTCTGGGGGAGGAATGCTGGAAGCACACAGGACAGGGACAGGGTAGAGAATGGAACGGGGCGGAGGGGGGAGGGATAGGAAGGAGAGACAGACGATGATCACTGTCACGGTGTGTCCACTATGAAGATGTCCTGTATAGTCACACATCCATAGCCTGTACTGAACTGAGTGTCCTTCCAGTGGGGGTGGGTGACAGGGGAGGAATCAAAAAAATCTAGAATTTAAAGTTCTGCAATACCTGCAAATGGGAATCAAGATATACGGGAGGGGCTGGGATAGGGAGACTCTCCCTGCCCTACCAGAAAATAAGAGAGCAGAGCAGGGGAGGGGCTTTATAGTGGGATTGCTGTTTTAGGGGTGGGGCAGGGGCAAGATGGGGAGAAAATGTGTAATTCAAAAATGTAATGAAAATGAATAATGTAAACAAGAAAACAAATAAAAACTAAATTTAAAAAAAGAAATTCACCCTTTTCAGAAAGTACTGAGGGAATTAAGTAAGAAAAAGGTGGGGGGGAGAGTAGATTTGCTATATTCTGAGGTTTAAGAAGAAGAAAGAAAAGGAAGAGGAAAAGGAAGGATACACTAGAGAAAAAAGGAAGTAGGTAGTGGGACTTTTATTTCTCATAATTGGGATGTGTGAGAAGAAAAGTCTACAAATAAGCTGCAGAGGATAAGATAAGCTTCACTTTTATTTGAAATGGGCAATAAAGGACTGAATATATACAGCATTTGATAAAGAAATACATCAAATTCAACAGGAAAACAAGAAGGGATGGTTGGGGGGAGTTTAAAAGGTAATATAATGCCAAAAAGGGAATAGCTACAAGCAAAACAAACTTCTTGATACCCAAAAGGGATATTAAAAGGGAAAAAGAAAAGAACTAAAATCCAAGGAGGTACAATCAGTTGAGGAATAGCTAAAGAAATAAATGTAATGGAAAACTATTGTGCTGGAAGAAATGCTGAAAGACACAATTTCTGAGGGTTCTATGAGGTATTAATGGTTCTAGACTGAAATAAGCAGAACTGAAAGAACGATTTATACAAGGACAACATTGTAAAGAAAAAAACTTTTGAAACACTGTTTCAGTGCATTGACTAGCAATGTCTCCAGAGCACATATATTAAAGCATGTTTACCTACTTTTGGAGAAGGAGGTAATGGATTTATGGTGCAAAAAGAGACATGTATTTTGGGGCATGACCTACATGTGAATTTTTTTTAATTTAATTATGCTTATTTGTTATGAGGTTGGTTTTTTTCCTTCAGTTTTTAATGAGAGAGAGCACTAAAACGTTTTTTAAATATAAAGAATATTTTTAAAAATACAAACATTAATGTATTTTAGAGCAAGTGACATGAAATAGAGGTTCAGTTTATGGAAATACTCATTTATGGTTTTCAAGTTCAAAATAAAAATAGAATATTACAATATTTCTAACAGCTCTTTTTTCAGTGGCAAAGAACTGGAAACCAAGAAAGTGACCATCATTCAGGGAATGACTGTATACAAAATATGGTATATGAATATAATGGAATATTATTGTGCCATAAAAAAATAATGAAAAGAAAAGTTTCAGTTAAGCCTGGAAAGGCTTGTACAAACTTGAGCAGAATCAGGAGAAAAATTTATACAGTAATAATATTTGAAAGAAAAACAACTTCAAAAGACTTCAAAACTCTGATAAGTGAATGACTAAATAGGATTCCATGGGACAGAGGATGAAATATGCTACCCATATCGTGACAAAAGGATGAGGGACTCAAGATACAGAAGGAACCAACTGTTGTTTTAGCTGTTAAGTCATTTCAGGCATGTCCTACTCTTCATGACCCCATTTGGGGTTTTCTTGGCAAAGATCCTAGAGTAGTTTGCCATTTCCTTCTCTAGCTCATTTTATAGATAAGGAAACTGAGACAAACAGGGTTAAGTGACTTGTCCAGGGTCACACAGCTAGTAAGTGTCTGAGACCAAATTTGAACTCGGGTCTTCCTGACTCTAGGCACAGTACTCTATCCACTGTACCACCCAGCTGCCTAGAATGAGCTATACATTACAGCCAATGTAGGAATCTGGTTTTTTTGACTATGCATATTTTTTACAAGGATTTTTCTTTCATTTTGGCATTGGAAGGGGTGCCAAAAAGAAGGAAAAATGAATGCTCATTAATTGAATTTTTTTTAATTAAAACTAATAAATGCAGCTTAGGAGTTTGAATTAATGAGATTTGGGGAAAGGGGAATAGAGAACTGTGAGGCATTCATAAGTAGGGAAATTAAACTTGACGTTTCAGGATGTTGGGCTTTGGGGAGAACTCTGTGACCAATAAAACACTAGGGAATAAGTTTCTCAGATGTTTGACCTGTTTGTCTTTATGTTGTTGCAAGACACATAAGGAGAGCTCTGAGCAAAGTCGAGGTAGGTAGGGACTCAAGGGAGGAAGAAAAGGAATAGGGTTAGTGAACTGTGGTGGCAATTACTTATATCCTTAATGGAGAATTTAAAAAAAACATTAAAAATATCAAACACATACACAGAGAAGGCACAGAAAGAAAATGATCTGGCATTGTGAAAGGAATGCCCATACTACCACACCAAAAAAGGTTACTGCAAAAGATATAAAATTGAAAGTGAAAGGTTAGAATCTTTTGCATGCTCTTGTTCCAGATTTATAACTATTTTTTCATGAAGTTAAGTCCTTAAAAACGTTAAGTTTTATGTATATTTTATTTAATTACCTGTTTTTTCATACTGCGGGAAGCAGCTCTGGTTAGTTGTATCCATTATTGGAATACCTTAATTTTGATTTCTGGCTTAGCCAATGTTAAGTTATGTGACAATGAGCAAGTTATTTAACCTCTCTGAAACAGTTACCTAATCTGTAAAACAGATCATCAGTATCTGTCTCACAGAATAGTGGCTAGAACCGAGAATATTACACATGCCAAATTCTTTATAATTTATATGTACATATATATTTTATACATATATATATATATATAGACATCAATGAATAGATAAGTAAAGACAGGGATCAATAGACAGACAGATAGACAGATGGATGGATAGATGGGTAGATAGATAGATAGATAGATAGATAGATAGATAGATAGATAGATAGATAGATAGATATAGACAGACAGACAGAGTTAAATAGCAAGGGCTATCTAAGACATGTAGTATGCAGGCTCCAAGGGAGTCAGAATAGTTATCTCTAGCTTCTTCTCCCCTAACTTTCTCCAAAGAAGACTTTAACTCCTGACAGGAGAGGAAACAAGAAGTTGGGGCAAGAAACTTGGCCACTCTGTTCTCCTCAGGGAGAGGGGATACCAGGCTAGTATATCTTCCATTTTATTCATCTATTCACAGACAGGCTAAACCAGGTTGAGGGTTAGAACCTACAGGCCTCATACCTGTTGATGAGTTAGGGAAATGTCTATCCCAAGCAAGTGAAGACTTCTCCCTGGTGGATTGACAGATAAGAACAATCTGTTCAAATGGCCATGAAGGTGACTGAAGCAGGTGATGTGGAGTGCTTAGTGCTTGGTTAGACATGGAAAACATCAAGGTCATTCACTGCATCACAGGCCATTGCCAGTCTTATTGACTTTTGTCTTGTGACTGGACTTGACTCTGAAAGAGAAAGTGAGGCTGATGACTTTGTCCAGCTCTTCCTCACTTAAGTCCAATTTACACACGTCAAGACATCACCCGTGATGTCACTGGTCTTTTTCAAAAACAAAGGACAAACAACAACAATGCATATATATATATACAGAGAAATGCTCATGATGCATGTACATGGAACTTGGCTTAGGCAACTATCTCAAAATAAGCAAACAATGATCTCTCCTTCAGAGTCTCATATATGGTATGAGCCCTGGATCTGAGCTAACTGCCCCTCACCTTTTTTCTCCAGAGCCTTCCCAGGGAGCCCTATGTCAGTCCTGATCTAGTCTACCTGCCTCAGAGGTGTTGGTCTTTCCCCTAAGGCCTTCTCCAGTGCTCAGAAGGTTGATCCTAGGTCACACCCAACTCAAACCCCACTCAAACAGTTCCTGCCTCCCATACCATACCTTCTCCTGTTCCTGCCTGCTATGAAGCAGGTCCTCTTGGGCCTTCATGGTTGGATCTTCATGGGAGGGGGTTGAACAATCTGATTGACTTGCCTTTCTCAGTGCATCTTTCTCCAGCCACTGACACTCTCGATTCATTCCTCACTGGTTAGCATATTCTCACTGCTATATGTTCTCACCATCCCAGTGGTTCAGAATCACCAGTTATTGTTATACAAACCACATTCCACAACCTCCACTGCCTATCTCCTTATTCTAGCCCTCATGGACCCTACCTCTGTAATATCCCATTCTAAATCTATCCACCTCTTCCATTGTGCTCTCTGGAATGCCTGCTCCATAAGTGACAAACTTGCTTTTATGTTGGATATTTTCCTTTCTCATTCCTTCCATTTTATCACATTCACTGACACCTGATTCCATTCTGTTAACACCAAATCCCTGGCCACTGTTTATAGCACTGATTATACTTTCACTTGTAAGAGTAAAGTAAGTGAGTAAATGAATCAAACCACACAGTATCAATTGATGTGATAAAATGCCTAGATATCTTAACAATGTAAGAACAAATATTAATCAGTCTCTCAATCTTGGGCTTTAGTTTCAATTCTTCAATCAATCATAGGTTTTAGACCAGTGGTTCTCAACCTTCCTAATGCCATGACCTTTTAATACTCGTATGTGGGTGTATCTGCATATGGGTGGACCCGCCTGCAGCTGGACAGAGGAGCAGTGTCTAGGTTCCTAAGACCATCAAAAATATGTGTTTTCCAATGGTCTTAGACGACCCCCAAAGGGATCATGACCCACAGGTTGAGAACTGCTGTTTTAGACTAAAAGCAAAAGTATCTTTCAAATTGTAGTGTTGTTATGCAGGAATCATAGTCAGATTGACTAAAGAACCAAGCTAAGAAATATCAAGCTACTTTAAAACTGCCATTATTACAGAAACTGGAGCAAGTGCATGCAAAACCTTAAGGAGTAACCACTTTAGGGAAAAGCAAGACCTTGGTGCAGGTCTCCCCTACAACCTTTTGGCTGGAGGAGGATTTTGTGAGCTTCAGAGGATCTGAAGAATTTGTTACTTCTCAACTTACCATCTGTGCCCTGTGTGCTGACCATATACCCAAATCAGCTGTAGGTATTATATGTATTGGGAACCAAAGACAAATTGCATATAGATTTATAGCTCCTCACAGTACCCAGCAAAGAAATTACACCATGCCTAAGGTGAGCTTCTTTAGCACCCCTTAAAGGAAAGAAAAGGACTGAAAGCAAACAGGATCTGTGAGTTAATCCTTTGCCACATATGTTCCCTCAATCATATATGTTCTCTCAGCATGAACCCACTTTCCTCTGCACTCTATACTGGTGGGAGAATGTGTCACAGACTTTTGGTAGGAAGTTAAATACCAACTCTACTACCTTTTAAAATAGCTCTTTTGAAAAGATACTGAAGTCTGGTTACAAATGATTCTCAACTGAACATCTTAGAAAAAAGGATAACAATGGAAATTCATAAGCTATATAGATTTAGAAAAGACATCCCCACTCTACCCCTCAGGGATCCAGCTGGCAGATCTTCTAGATAACTGGTCTTAGATGAGTCAGAATATTCTTTGCTCCCCATTGCTACTTCCAGACTCTTCCTCTGCTACCACCACTCAGTAGTAACCTCTCCTTTGATGTCCATTCAATTCAACTTTTATCTCACAGTTCAGATACTGGCAACTGTTGTCCACTAACCTCGAGGACAATCTCAATGATTTCAGTGCCTGGCACATAGTCTTCTCTCAACCCCAATTCCTGCTCTCATACTAGAGAACTTCAAAATACATATTGATATTCCTACAAGCACTTCTTCACATTCCTTCTTCAATCTACTTGATTCCCCTGACTTCATTACACATAGAAATGGTCATGACCTTGGTACTGTCATTACCCACAAGTGTTTATCCATGTTCATAAACTCTTTTATCTGACCATTATATTTTATCATTCGATCTTTCTCACTTATGGCCACTAACTTTTTATCTTCATCATGACTTCTATCTAGTCCCTCAGGCTCCTAGGTCATCACCAATGAATTGGCTATACTCTCTTACCTTCCTTATCGCTACTTCATAGCGAAGTTGTTTTACTCTACGTTATCCTTTATACTCGTCTCTTGTCCACTTATCCTATCACTAATCATGCCTTGCAAAACCAAACCGAGGATTACTCACATAATCCAACTTCTTCTCTTCTATTCAGGGGCTACTGAACAGATCTGGAGAAAAATAACAAAGGTATGCTTACTAGTTACTACAAATATGCTACATGCTCTCCAGTGGGCCCTCACTGCATCAAGGCAATCCTTCTACACATCACTAATCAATTCATATTCCAACTCACCACAGCAGCTATTCCAAATCTCTTCAGCCCTTCTCAAGCCTCCTATATAACTCTCTACCCCTGCCCTCTCAGGTGAAGATGTTGTCTCATACCCCAACACTCACCAAGAGCTCCCTCTTCTTTCCTCCTCCTCCTCCTCATCTCACCTCACTCAGATGCCCTCGGCTACTCTCTCACATGAAAAAGTGGCCCTTCTTACTGAAGCAAGCCTCTCTACATATACTCTTGATTCCATTCCATCCTGTCTTCAATGGATATTACCTTCTACCAACCCCACTCCCCACTAATCTTCTTACTCTTCTCACTTGTTAGTCTTCTCACTCTTCTTATCTACTGGCTTTTTATAAACAACCTCATATCTCTCCCATCCTGAAACAATTTTCAATTGATCCAGCTACTCCCTCTAGCTATTGATATATTTGATATGATACGTCATATAAATAAATCCTCTTCTTCATGGCTAAAGCACTTAACAAAGCCTCTACTTGATGCCTCCATTCCCTCTCTTCTCATTCTAAACCCTCTGCAATCTGGCTTCTATTCTCATCATTAAAGTAAATCTACTACCTTCAGTTACCAAAGACCTCTTAATGGCCTTTTCCCAATCTTCATTCTTTTTTATTTCTCTGGAACCTTTAGTGCTGTTAATCACTCTTCTTGTTCTTCTCATATTTGTCTAACTGCTCCTCCTCAGTCTCCTTTGCTGAACCTTTACCCAGGTTATACCTACTAAATGCTGGAACATTGTTCTCATCTGCCCACTCACCAGGGGAAGTCTTCACATGTTTGGGTTAGACATTCCCCCTTACTTTGCTGCAGCAGGCGATGTGGGGGCACTTAGAGTTTGGTCAGCCATCAAAGACGGCCAAGGTCACTCAATGCATTCTGGGCTGTTGTCAGTCTTCTTGACTTTTGTCTTGCCATTGGACTTCAATGACTCTGGAAGAGAAAGTGAGGCTGATGACTTTGAGCAATTTCTGCCTCACTTAAATCCAACCGACATACAAATCAAGCCATCACCTTGTGATGCCATTGGTCCTCTTCAAGAACAAAGGGCAAACAACAGCTAACTGCGGGTACCCCCAGGGTTCTGTCCTTGATCATTTTCTGTTTTCCCTCTATAATATCTCAGTAATGTCATTGCCTCCCG
This sequence comes from Pseudocheirus occidentalis, assembly GCA_028646575.1. Classification (NCBI taxonomy): domain Eukaryota; kingdom Metazoa; phylum Chordata; class Mammalia; order Diprotodontia; family Pseudocheiridae; genus Pseudocheirus; species Pseudocheirus occidentalis. Next base: position 135,739,172 of record CM053595.1, read on the forward strand.
TGGGTTCCATTATCGTCTCTACAAGGATGATTCCCAGGTCTTTGGACTGTTGCCCTGAATTCCAGCTAAGTGGAGCAGTGGATAGAGCAGCAGTTCTCAACCTGCGGGTCGCAACCCTTTTGGGGGTTGAATGACCCTTTCACAGGGGTCACAGGGGTCACCTAAGACCATCGGAAAACACGTTTCCGATGGTCTTAGGAACTGAGACACCACTGCTCTATCTGTCTCCAGGCAGGTCCGCCCACATGCAGACATGCCCACATATGTGTATTAAAGGGTCACAGCATTAGGAAGGTTGAGAACCACTGGGATAGAGCACTAGGCTTAGAATCATGAAGACTCATCTTCATTAGTTCAAATCCAGCCTCACACTGACTAGCTGTGTGACCCTGGGCAAGTCACTTAATCCTGTTTGCTTTATTTCTTCATCTATAAAATAAACCAGAAAAGGAAATGGCAAATGAGACCTGTATCTTTGCCAAGAAAACCCCAAATGGTTTCACAAGGAGTCAGACACGACTGAATAACAAATCACCAACTGCCTCTTGGTCATCTCAAACTTTTTCTTAGTGTCCCCAGCTTATAGTTGATGTTCAATAGATGCTTGATGATTAACTGATTATTTATTATCATTCATTAAATACTTATAATACAACTCTAGAACCAAAACCTTCCCCAGTCTCTCTTCTGTCTATCCTGACTATCTCCCTCAAGATGCCCCAGAACACACTGCTCCGTACCTTTCGGGTGCACTGATCATGTAATATCTTATGTTATTCCTTCTTGTGTTTGTATCTTTTTCCTATAATGATGCTGTGAGCTCCAATAGGATAGATACCTGCTCTTACCTAAATTTTATATCTTCTTGAGGGCCTCATAATATTACAATAAATATAAGTTGAACTCTGAATTGAATATCTTGCCCTACAGGAGAACAGGGGAGAAGGGGATGAGAGGGAGGATGATGGAGGGGAAGGCAGGTTAGGGGGAGGTTAGTTAGAAGCACACACTTTTGTAAAGAGACAGGGACAAAGTAGAGAACAGAACAAGTGGGGGGGATAGGATGGAGGGAAATACAGTTAATCTTTCACAATATATCCACTATAGAAATGTTTTACATAACTATACATGTACAACGTATATTGAATTGCTTATCTTCTCAGTAAGGGTGGGAGATGAGGGAGGAAAGGAAAGAATCTGGAATTTAAAGTTTTAAAATAAAATGTTTTTAAAATATATTATTATTATTATTATTATTATGTATATGCAACTGTGAAATAAGATATGCAGGCACTTGTGTAGGGAGATCCATCTTGCCCTAATAGAAAGTCGGAGGGGGAATGGGGGAGGATATAGGAGGGAGTAGATTGGGGGAGGGGGTATACAGTGGGATCGCTGCTTTGGGATGGTGGATACAGGAAAGACGGGAAGAAAATTTGTAACTCAAAATCTTGTGGAAATGAATGATGTAAACTAAAAATAAACACAAAAGTTAATTTTTAAAAAAATAAACAAATATCAGTTGAATTGAATTAGTAGGAATCTTTTCTGCGAAAAGTATAGTGAGGGATAAGAATAAAGATAATATCCTCACATAAATGAACTTAAAATTTTAATATAGGAAAGGTTTGCAAAGTATTTTATGTGTTATTTCATTTGAGCCTCACAATTACCCAGTGAAGTAGATGATACTATTATCCCTATTTTATAGATTAGGAAACTGAGGCTCAGAGTTTAAGTAAATTACACAGAAGTCACAGTACCAGTAAGGATCTCTGGTAAGATTTGAACCTAGATTTTTTTTTTTTTGGCTTTTTGGAGGGGAAAGGGCAGGGCAATTGGGGTTGACTTGCCCAAGGTCACACTTGCCCAAGGTTAAGTGTCTGAGGTCAGATTTGAACTTAGGTGCTCCTGACTCCAGGGTTAGTGCTCTGGTCACTGCGCCACTTAGCTGCCCTGGACCTAGATCTTCCTTCCTGCAAGTTCACTTCACAACGCTGCTGTTCAGACAAGCCATAGCCACCTCCAAGCTGTATGCTGCCACCCCCAAGCCGTATGCTGCCACTTCCTAAACTGCTGACACGTTTGAGCAATTTTATACAATTTTTTTTTCTCTTTTCTCCTGATAGTCTTAATCCATTGCATTTTATGAGCTGTGTTAAACTTTTCCATGGATAAGAAACCTCCTTAAAGAACTTTACCCAGAGCCTCTGGAAAAAAGAGGCAAAGGAATGTTGGAGGCCCAAAAGCCTCTGTAGAATGTTATAATGCTACTGGTTCAGAATCCTGTCAAGAAGCCAGCTGCTGAACCTTTTTGTTGTTGTTCTTAAACCATACCATGTTTCTTGGGGATGAGATCCTTGCCCAATCCCTCAACTCTAACTCCATTTTAGGACCAAACCATTCAATCCAATTATGTCCCAGCTAGGAGGATGGATTATTTGAGGTATCCAAAAAACACACAATGTAAAATTGTCAAATGATTTTAATTGGAGTCATGAAAAGCAATCCTCCCTTTTAGAGAATATTTTTCCTGAAAGGCCCCAAATAGCTTTCTGATTGGTATTCAACTCATTCCAGGTGCAACTTTTGCACTTCATTACAAGAGTCAACTGCATGTGGGAGTAACTAAAAAGGATTGTAAATACATTATGGCCAAATTCCTATCCCTTCCTTCCTCCCTGACCATATGAATTTTAAAGAGACGCACTTCTGGAGAAATGATTTTCTTTTTTTTTTTTTTTAATACACTAAGAAATTTAGTTTGCAAATTTTTTTTTAAAATTTGGATATTCACAGTAAGCATCATCACCAAATTTCCCATTTATATAGCAATTTACAGTTTACAAAGTTCTTTCCTCACCATAATCCTGTGAGGTAAGTAGTAATTAAAGCCATGTTTTTCCTTTGGAGATTTCAATAGATTATTCCCTTTAAATTTGAGAAAACTTTATTCCCTCCATATGCAACTCATTTTGAGCATATTTACACATATTTGGATTTTGAAGGGAGAGTCTAAACACAACTGGTTTTCCCTCTATCAATTATCCATTTGACCCTCTGGTATAATAAGACAATGGTTTCTACAGAAACCTCAAGGAAATAATGTCTCAGATATCAATGTGAATTAAAAGACTTCATAAGGAAAGCTTTTTTCTCCCACATATCCATTTCTTTCTCAGTCTTTATGCTAGACACAAAACATTCAGAAGGACTTATGAAACATGGTATTTAATTACAAACCTACCTTTTATGTCTTGAAAAATTACTGACAGCATTATGAACATAGGAAGTGTTTGAATAATGAGTTTCCTAATTATATAGTGGAAACTCAAAGAAACCTTGGTCACATAGATCAAAAACAGCGGTTCTCAACCTGGGGGTTATGTTCAATTTGTAACAACGAAAATATATCCTGCATATCAGATATTTACATTGTGATTCATAACAGCAACAAAATTACAGTTATGAAGTAGCAACAAAAATAATTTTATGGTCGGGGGTCACCACAACATGAGGAGCTGTATTAAAGGGTCGTGGCACTAGGAAGGTTGAGAACCACTGGTCTAAAATATGAAAAAATATGAAAGCTTCCCCAAACCCCCGTGCCCCCCATCATTTTGATTTACCAGAATTGACCAATTGTGAGGCCAGAGTTACACAAGTCTCTAAAATTAAGTGATCTAAAACAACACTTTGTGAGCCTTCTAGCTGTACAAAAAAAGTTCAACAGTCTGGGACATTTTCCACCTCAGAAATATAATGTAGGGCCTACTTTTTAGAACATAATCAAACGGAATTATTCCTATGCTTCAGTGGATAGTAGAAATTAGAGAAAAATCCAAAAAGTACATTTTGCAATGTATTTTGAAACTGTGAATTCCACTTTTTTGCCTCAGAGCATAGACAAAGAGCCTCAAACTTCATGAAAATCAATGTTCACTGGTTAAATGACCACTAAGAGGTCTGTGCTGGAAGTAGCAGAAAACAGTTCCTTTCCATTCTTGTCCTGAAAGCACCACAATCTTATAACTTTACAGGTTGGGCTTTGGATCCATACTTTTTGATTTCAAATTATATATACGAAGGACAAAGAGTGCAATAGTCAAGACAATTCCCCAATTTATTTATGTTTGGCTTTGGAAGACACTATATAGTTGCTTTTGCAAGCAAACTTATCTTCTGAATTTCTTAAATTTATGGTTAAATTTCTCTGTGTTCACTGGGCAAATCAAGAGAAATCTTGTTCCTCTTCCTCCCCCAACCCCTTGTTCTCTGCAATTAGTAGATAGTTTAAAGCAGACCAAAACCATTGACAGGCCAGCCACTCCCTACAATTTCTACCTAGCTCTGCCAGTCTATAATTTGATTCTGGCCACAAAAAAAATGACTTGAATAGCCACTCTGGTCCATTATTAAATGCAGTGTGATCATTAATTTTTTTAAAAACTAAATATGAAGTGAAATTAGTGTAAAAAAAAAAGCCTTAAAAAAGCCCTATCAAAATCTTAACTACGTTATTTTAAATTGTACAAGAGATGGTGGTGAGGAAAGGATCAATTGCTCAGTTCCCTCTGCCCAATCTGGCTTTTGTGATATTTTTATATCTTCTCTTCCCCAAAGTATTTGCTTGAGAATGCAAATTTTTTAATTGCCTTAATGATATAATTTAGGAACTGCCCAAGCCCCCAGCCTTCCAAATGTGTGTCTGTAAGAACTATGTTGAATTGATTGACTTTATGTGTTTTCTTTGTTATTCCTTGGGGATTATAACTTCAGGGTGAAATAGGAGCTTATTCAATTAGTACAATGGCCCTGGCAGTAGCAAACCTCATTTTTGCAAATTTTTTTTCTTCCTTGGACTTAGTATGTCATTAGGTTTGAGTCAGGCCGCCTGCTTCTAAAGTTTGCTTTCCATTTCTATACTTTCATCATAAGAAAGAGTCCCACAAAAACATCTGATCATTTTTTGGCAAAACAAGCCAGGATAGTATTTTGAGGAAAAATACATTTTTGGAAATGAAAGTCAAATTAGATTTTATTTTATTAGTTCATAAAATGACACCATTTATCTTTTTTTTAATTCCAAAACTCCTATTGCAAGTTTCAGACCTGACACTCTTTTTGCAAGTTTAATCATGTTAGCTATTTTTTGGTTAAACAGAAGTACCTTTTATTAACAGAGTTTTCTGGACAGAAATATTTAAGAAAGATCCCTATATAACCCCCAATTTTCCAAATTCTAAGTGGCACTAATGTGACATTTTAGTAAAAGATGACCAGTTAAAGTGAAAGAAGACTTTGTACTTATTGTATTTATAAGGAAAATTTGCTCCTTGAATTCCTTAAAAGCAGAGCTGTTGTTGGTGGAATAAGGGAAAATATGAAAATCTCTCTTTTTTCACCTCCAGGATATGATGAATTTATCACTCACATCAATTTGTGTAAGCAATATTAAATGCTGCCTGCATTGTAAATCACGTAGCTCAGCAGCGGATATAACTTCTAATTGGATAGTGATGTTCATGATCTCAGAAAGCTGCCAGCAAAATTGGTTTTTGGGGATGACTTTGCTTGGAAATTGCCCTGCAGGGAACCATTTCCAATTGATTATCCTTCATTGCTAATAGCCTCAAAGACTCTTCTGTGGACAGTCCACTTTTACATTTAAATGTAAATCTTCATAGCTTGACAAAGTGATGATCAAGAAAAGGGAGGGAGGAACACAATAAAATAAATGTACAGCTTGCAAAACTTAAAGGAAGTCCGAGGGCAATGTGAAAATTAAAATGCACCCGGCTTGACAAAGCTGCTTCTATCAGGGAATGAATGAAAGGAAGGGGTCCATGAGGAATAGTCACAGAATGGTTACAGCTTTCAAGGCTCAGCACAATGCCATCAACGGGTATTTACACCCCATTTATTAATGGGTTTTGGGGGGAAGGATTCAGAATATTGGTGCAGGCACGGCTTACATGGACCGCAGCTGGACATATGTAAGGTTGACAATTGAGCCCAGACACTGATACTGTGAATGCAGTTTTTGTTAGGTTTCAATTTTTCAATGGAGAATGGCCGAAACAAGGGATCCTGTATTAATTTGCACGTGGTGGGTGCCTCTGAAACTGATATAGAAAATGCTCCCAAACAACCTAAAAGCTCAGTGTTATAATCTGACAAAAGCCTCTTGTAATAAAGCAACCAACTGATTACAGGAACATAACTAGAAATCTATCTCTGGGCAAAACCCTGTTAAGTTTCGGAATAAAGTAGGCATCTCACTTTGAGGGTTTGTTTATTTTAAAGCAAGGAGGTGTAGTGGAAAGAGATCCAGATTTGAAGTCAGAAGTATGTGAACCCTGGCTTCCAGATTTCCCAGCTATATAACTGTGGGCTGATTACTTTAACTCTCTGAGTTCCACTCTCCTCTTTGGCTGAACTGGAGAAATCATAAAATTCGTGCTAGCCCTGTCACTGGACTGTTGCGAGGAAAGCATTTTCCAACCCTTAGATGAGTACTAAAGCAATGGGAATTCTTACTTGGAAAAATGGTAACTCCATTATCAATCTGCCCTCCTAAGTACCTAGAGAGTTAAATAAATTATACTAACCTTTTTTTCCTCCTTTTTTCTTAGCATTAGATGATAACAATAATTCAACTATTTTAGCATTCTGCAGTTTACAAAGTTCTTTCCTCACAATAACCCTTATGAAATAAGTAATGTAAGAGTAAATTAATTAATTGATTTAAAACATTTATTTTAAAAGTATATTCAGTGCTAAGAACTGTGCTAAATTCTGGGGACACAAATAGGAAAAAAAAAACAGTAACAAAATAACCCCTTCTCCCAGGAAGCTCATTCTCTAATTATGAGACGACGCAGAGTATATTTTTAAAATGCAGCTGCAGGCTAGATGAAGAGGCCCAGAAATCCTAAGGGTTCAGAATCCAGGTAGATGGCAAGATCCAAGGGTCCTAGGAGTACACCAAAATATCAGATCACAATGCACTGGGACCTATAGGGCATATGTGGGTAAGGAGGGCTGGCAAGGCCCAGAGGACTTTTAGATAGTGCTAGCCAGAGCAGATGAAAAGTTCCTGTGGTGCCTCATGTAACCAGAAGGTTTAGAATTGGGGGGGTGATTCCCAGCTCGTCCAGGTGTTATGAACAACTGTGCAATTCTTCCCACTTGGAAGTACTATTGTCTCCCTTTTACAGACTTGCCCAAACTCTCTTGGCATGTAAGTACAACATAAAGTATTGGTTGACCAAAGAAAGTAGATAACGATTTTCTTCTAGGTTGCCCTAATTGTTTTTTATTCTTCCTCTGTCACAAAAAGTATGCAATAAATTGGAAGAATCATTGCCATGTTTGAAAAGAACAACAGACAAGGGGACTTCACATCAAGTTCCAACTGTGCCACTTTGGCTCTGAGACCTGGGGCAAGCCCTTCCACTCTGTGAACCTCAGTTCCCCCCTCTGTAAATTGAAGGGGCTTCATTAGATAATCTCAAGGGGTTCTTTCAGCCCTAGAATCCAAAGAATGTGGTATAAGAGTGGGTCAAAGTTATATCTTCTAAACTAAAACATAAGGTTATTCACATATGTTTACAATAACCTTGCCTCATTAAGCCAGACAGAGCTGGGCCTACATACCCATCAAAACCTTAGAGAAATGAAAAATGTCGCTTAAAATAAAACAAAAAATAGTTTCCATTTCCTGAGATCCCTCCCAGTTCTAAAAATCTGATTCTATTGTGTTTCATACTTTGTTTTAATTTGGATATATGCTGTATTTACTTATTTGGGAACACACCTCTCCCACCATCCAGTAGAATAAATACATGTTTCTCAAAGGCACAAAACAACTTGCTTTTGTAATCAGTAGACCCAGAGCCTAACAGTGCTTGGCATATAATATATGCTTATTAAATGGTTGTTGATTGACTGGTACAAGTAACTCATGCAGGGCTTGGAAGTTCCCCAAAAGAAAGCCACTGATTGGTGAATGAAGAATATACTTCTTGGGGTAAGTAGGTTAGCATTTAGGAGGAATTTGTACAAGTTGTTGACTTGTGGAATCAGTCTCATTATTTTATACTGACATTTTACATACATTTTGGAGATCACTATTTTAAAAAATATTTCTCAAATACTTGGAATAAATGTCCAAAGAATAATATATATTATACATATATTGCATAAAGAGAAAATATCTTAGGAGAATACAATGAGCAATAAATAATTTGGCAGAAACATGAGAAGTTCTGTAAATGAGTTATTTATAAGTAGCAACGGTTATCCCTTATTCTAGAATCATATAGTGTTAGAGCTGGAAGGCAGTTAAGAGATGGTCTAATCTAGCCCCATGGTTTTATAGATGAAGAGGTAGCAAGGTGGCTCAGTGGATATAGCAGACATAGAACATGAATTTGGAGTCAGGAACACCTAATAATACTTTTGATATTAAGTAGATTGTGACCTTGAGAAATCATGAATCAATCAACAAGCATTTATTAAGCAATTGCTATGGGCTAGGGACCGTGGCAAAAACAGACAAGAAAAAAAAAAAAAACCAGTCCTTGCCCTTAAGATGTACTTAACTAGGTAGATAACAAGTGATAAACAGAGGGACAGAGGGGAAGGGACAAGCAGCTAGGCTCGGGGAAGAGAACTAGCTCTCAGCCTAAGTTTGCCTATGTTTAAAATGCAGGGGGTGAACTTGATGGTCTCTAAGCTTCATTGTAGCTTTAAATTTAGCTCCAAAAGGTGATGCCACTTGTGACTTTAGTCTAACGTTGTGCCAGCTGCAGAGTCCGGATTAAAACCTAGATCTTTTGTGTCCAAGTCCAGGGTTCGCAAAGATACACAACACACTGGGGCAATGGATTTTTCTTTTCTTTTCTTTCCTGCTTAAAATATATCAGATATTGCCATTTGAGTAAGGTAGTGTCCAAATTGAATAATATATTCTCCAAGCATGTTTTGTATCATTCTCCCTGCTGGCGGAAGTGATTCTTTGGATAATCTCTGGTGCTGAAAAGCAATGAGATCAACAATGGACTAATGTCAGCTTTGAAGAAACCTCTTCTCATTTAGGCCTCTGGGTTGGGCAGTCATTAGCCTCCCTCCCTCCCTCCTAACATTAGCAGATGTTACCATCACACTTCTCTAGTAGGATTGGGGAGTGAAAATGGAAATTCATGGCTTGACGACCTGAGTCATACACAGAGGAATAATTCCTAAAACAGCTGCACTTTGGTAGCAGAAAACACTAGTGTGTGTTACATCAACATAATAACAATATCATTCAGTTTTCCCATGAATTTTTGTAACTAAAGCAGAATTCTGCAGTTTTAATTTTTAGCAAGATTACAGCATCTGTAAAGCTTTCATTTTGAGAATCTTTTATCCAAAAATTGAAGGGGGGGGGCACCAAAAACTATTCCTTTCAGCACTGAAAGAGATATGTAGTAACACCTTGTACTTAATCTTTAGAGCTGGGAAGGCTAACTCTCCAGCTTCTGGGGTAATCCTAAGGGAGTGAGGACTTTTTTTTTTACCAGTGCTATGGTTGGAACACTACTGTTAGTGTATTCCCCCTCCCCAGTGTTAACAACTAGTGATTAGTACCCAAGTTCCTTTTAACTAACACTAGCTTTTACAAAGAGAATTTATTCCAAAAATAAGGTAAGAACAGAAGTACAAATATTTTCCCCAACACCTGGGAGTATACTCTCGCCTATGTGACTTTCTTTCCTGGGGAGAACAGTTTGTCTTAACGCTATTTCTACATAGCAGTCACCTTACCAAGTTCACTTCAAAATGTGGCATTGCTGATGGATGGATGACTCTGCATCTCTGCTAGACTGGCATGTGCTCCTCACTCTTTCTCACTTCTGGCAAATCCTGGTTTGAGTTACTGCTCCTGCATTTCTGTTACCTCACTCTCCTGACATTTTGAAAAAGTTGGTCATAACCAATCTCTGATCTGCTTCACCTAAAAACAGGAAGAAAAAAAAAACAGCTGTAACAAGGACAGAAGTAACAGCACATGCTCTTGGCTTCATGGCTCCTGAAGGGATAAAGGTTTGGAGTCTCTCTGCTTAGTATCTACCTCCTCACTTCATCACAGCCAAGTAGTAAGGATGGAGCCGGAGGCTCACTTTAGAGACTCACTTTGGTTTTTTGATAGAACATCCAGGTTAGGCTCAGTAACCAATCAAAAAGGATACTCTGTTTTGTTTTTTGCTTTTTGGAGGAAGGAAGGCAGGGCAATTGGGGATAAGTGACTTGCCCAAGGTCACATGGCTAGTTTTTTGTGTTAAGTGTGGGGGTGGGGAGGGGGAAGGATACTGTTCTTGACAGAAATAATACCTGTGTATGTTTGTGTTTGACAGAAACAATACCTCAACATGAGGCCTCCATAAGGACTGGGCCCACTGGCCAGTCCATTCTGTTATAGACTATGAACCCTCTAAATTAATGTGTCCATCTTACATACATGTAACACATTTTATATTACATGTTTGATTTACATAGTAAAATTCATTTTTTGTATATAGTAACAGACTGGGTATTATCAAACTTGCTTTCAAAAACAGACATGTTTTCCTTATAAATGTCTCCCCTAAAGGCCTGGGTTTTTTATGTATAAAATGAAAGGATTGCATTAGAAAGGGATTCTGGCACTTGCTGTTTTAATCTCTTCTCTGTTTATGTACCCATAATACTTTGTAAAGTGCAGAGTCCCTGTTCTATAGGAGTTTCCTAACTTCAACTTAGACAAGCTGATTACAAACTATTCATTGAAGGCTTATTCTGTGTCCAGCAACGTGCTGGGTTCTGTGAGAGATAAAAAATAATTTCCCGCCTTCTTTCGAAGACAGAATAAAGGGATAAAGGTGAGTGGCTAAGAGTAACATCCTTAACCATTGTAGCTTGTAGTTGACATTTAAATAGTTCTTTTATAGCATGTTTTACAGAGAGGGAAACTGAGGTACAAACAACTTAAAAGGTTTACCATTCTCTTCTTTTGCATCTTTTACAGAAACCTTTCTGGATCTCCTCAGCCACTAATACCCTTCCCCCAAACCCCCAGAATTTACCTTGTTATCTGCCTCAATAGAATGTAATTTCCTTGAGGACAGGAGATGTTTCATTTTAATATTTGTATCCCCAATACCTGCACTGCACCAGCTACTACAGATTAAAGGAAAAATCTGAACCCATATATCCCCAGACTATAGGTCCAACACTCTTTCCACTACTCTTTATTGCCCCCACTAGAAGCAACAATTAATATGTCAACAGATAAACTAATTGCTAATTTTTTTAACATAAATCCCTAAGGAATTGAGAGAAGGGAAAGAAAGATCACTGTAGGTGTGGCAATCACACAGGAACAACAGACAAATGAACACAGATTTGAAATGTATAGAATTAAATGCTGTAAGAAAGCAAATGAGTATGTGGATCAACTCCTCAACTCACTTCAGTTAAACAGACATCTTTGTGACCTATGGGCAAGACATTGTGCTTAGTGTTAAAAGGATTGTATTGATGAAGAAGACATAAGCTTTCAACCTAGAATGGGAGAAGGCAGAATGATCAGTGGTTCTCAACCTGTGGGTCGTGACCCCTTTGGGGGTCAAATGACCCTTTCACAGGGATCACCTAAGACCATCAGAAAACACATATTTCCAATAGTCTTAGGAACCAAGACACCACTCCTCTTTCTGTCTCCAGGTGGGTCTGCCCACATGCAGATACGCCCACATACGAGTATTAAAGGGTCGTGGCATTAGGAAGGTTGAGAACCATTGCTTGATGTTCATAAGATGTGTCCAAACAAAATACTCTGAGAGTTTACAGAAATGAAGGATCCTTTCTGACTTAGGAAGGGACCAAGCAAAGCACGCTCCACCAAACACGCAGCATTTGATTTGGGCCTTGGAGACTGGATATCATTTTGACAGTCAGAGTTGCAGGAATCAGGAATTATATGAACAAGGACACATGTGAAAAAGTACTAGGTGTATTCAGAAGTCATAATTAGACAGCTTTGACTAGAGCAGTAGCAGTGAAACTTTTGGTCTCAGGAGTCAAAAATTATTTTTAAATTTTAAAATTAATAATCATATGTTATATTAGATATAACTAATAATTAATTAGTAATCTTTTACATTATTAGGGATTTTCAAGATCCTTTCCTTATGTGGATTATATATTTGTTGCATTAGAAAATGAAACTGACACATTTTTTATTTCTTTATTAATTCATATTGAAATAATACTAAATGTTAACATAAATAACATGTTTTCATGAAAAATAACCATATTTTCCAGAACAAAAAAAAATTCAGTGAAAAGAGTGGCTTCATTTTACATCTTTGCAAATTTCTTTAATGTCTGCCTTAATGGAAGACAGCTGGATTCTCATATCTGCTTCTGCATTTAATCTGTTGTGATATATTGTTTCGGTGGAAACAGATGAAGAAAGTCCTGCCCCACAAAGATATATATTTGGAAAAGAGAAGATTATTTTAATAGACAAATAACCACTTATATGAAAATAATTTTGAAGTGAACCCTCTGAAAAGGTTCTGGAGACCTCCCAGAGATGGCAGACCACCCTTTGAGAATCCCTGGGTTAGAGCATGGGACAGAGACTGTTTTTGTCTTTGTATCCCAAGTAACTAGTAGAAATGGCTTGAACACAGTAGGAGTTTAATAAATGTTGACTTATCATTGAATGAAAAAGAGTTCATCATTGACTGGAAATATAGGGCTGTGCCAGCTTTTGGAGGGCACTGAGTGGCAAGAAGTTTGAACTTTGTACAAAAAGCACCAAGACCACAATTCTAGAGGATCAAAGGAGGAATCATGCTGCCTACTTCCAGGCAGACATGATAGTCCAGACATAGAAAGAGACGCATTCTGGACACACAGTCAATGTGGGCATTTATTTTGTTTGACCATACATATTCATTATAAGGGTTTGTTTATTTTTTATTTCCTGTTTCTAACGGGAGTGGGAATAGTGAAAGGGAGAAAGAATAAAATTCTGTTAATTGGAAAAAGTAATAAATAGGCTCTGAGAAACCAAAGATCTTTAAAGAGGGGAAATGCCATGATCTAATTTGTGCATCTTGGAAGACTAATCTGGTAGTGAAATATATCATAGATTTCAAAGGGGAAAAACATATTAGCAAGTTATTATAATAGTCCAGATGAGAAATAACGAAGACTTGAACTACGGTGTTCTTTGACTCTGGGAATAATAATGATAACGCTATAGCTTGTTCTTCTAAGGTACTTTGTTTTACAAAGTAGTAACCTCAAAACTCTCTGGGACAATATCCTTGGTGGGGGGGGGAAGGGGAGGGAGAAGAGACCCTTGTTTTTGGTTTTGTTTTGTTTTTCTTTCTTTTTATCCCCTCCATTACAGTGCCTGGGGTACTTCTAAATACTTATTAAATTGAGTTGAATTGAAACAATACTGGGAGGTAGGTAGTATAAACCCAAAGTTCCAAATTTAACAGTCCTTAAAGAAGCTTTATCAAGTGAGAGAGCAGTCAGAACAGGATAATTTCTTCTATTTTAGCTATCAAGTGTACAATAAAGGGTCAAGTCTGTATATAGACACCAGTAGTTGTTTATCAAAAATATGTATCAGTAATTCCAGTTCTTGTTATTACAGTTTTGTGTCATCATTCCAAGTCAGTCTGACTCACCAATTGTTAGCCATGGCCAGATTTGGGAGTAGGTTGGAGAAAGGATGGGAAAAGGGAGACAATTAATCCATCCTCAAACACTGCCACTCTATGGGAAATTGCATCATTTTAGAAAGGCCAATGTTTTCTCATCAGACCCCAGTCTGTTTTCTCAGGTGTGTGCCATGATGAAATGTCTTATGATTTCAATATACATCCTCTCCTCTTTCTGTTCCACACTATCTCTCTGTCTTGGGATTTCAAAAATATACCCATAGGTCACTTCTCTGTCTTGGACTATTGTCCTGTCAAACTTGACTGTCAGTAAGTAATACCTTTAGCTTTATAATAGGGTAAGACTCTTCACAGAACACATAGCCAATTGTGTGATGTTGCATGAGTGGCTGGAAATGGAGAATTCCTTCCTTCCTTTCATTTCATTCCATTCATATTATATATTAGCTTTGTCTCTTAGCTTCAAGAATATGAGTAGAAACTATTGAAAAAGAAAGGATTATAGAGGGATACATCTTAAGAAGCCCTAGGGAAAGGAAAATTCATACAGGAATTGGAAACAGAGGAAGAACCGAAGGAAGGAAGGATAAAAGGAGTAATCTGGTCATCTTTATTTTCATCAAATCAAGAATTTTATATAAGGGAAAGGATCTTTGAGATTCTCTAGAATCAAGGAGTTCTTAAAGTTTTGTGTCATGGAACCCCTTGGGCAGTCTGATGAAATCTGGGGGGCTCTTCTCAAAATGATATTTTTTAAAGCTTTTTAAAAAGTCATTGGATTAATTAAAAAGGAAACCAGTTATATTCAAATACAATTATCAAAATATTTTTAAAGCAAGTTCATGGTCTAGGTCAACCTTGTGGTTTTACAGAGGAGAAAACCAAAATCATAAAAGGAAAGAATTGCCAAAAGTCTCATGGCTGGTTAATGATAATGAGGACAAAGACTCAGGTCTCTCAGCACCCAGTTCAGTTCTCTTTGTGTTGTACTGTTGTTTTACCTCTTCTCCTCTTATAGGAGAGGCAGAGACAGAGAGACAGAGAGAGATTTCCATAGGAAAATATACTATGTATACTCTCTGACTCTTTCCTCTGTCTCTCTCTCTCTCTCTCTCTCTCTCTCTCTCTCTCTCTCTCTCTATATATATATATATATATATATATATATATATATATATATACATATATATGTGTGTGTGTGTGCATATATATACACACACATATATATACACATATATATACACACACATACATATGTATTTATATGTATATACACACACAATGTATCCTATATTCCTCTGTATAGGACTATTATATATACATGCTATACATATATAGAATAGAGAAGGACGACTCACATTAAAAAAATATAAATCTGCTCTCTATGTCCAGGGAAAAAGGCAGTATCGTAGAATGAATAAGAGAATCAAGGAGACCGAGGCTCAAGTCCTGCCTCTGACAGATACTATACCTCTGGGAGAGTCAATTAACCCCTTAACGTAATATATATTTTATAACATACTATACATAGTATGTATACACATTATATGTGTATGTTCTATATTTGATATATAACTATACCATACTATATATTATAATGCATATTATATATAATATCTATAATATATGCTATGCATAATATAGGTTATAATATAGTATATATTATATTATTATACTCTATTGTATTTTATTATATATATTATAATACTATATTATACTATGATGCTACATACTATAGTGCATAGGTAGTATATTGACATTACATAAATATATACTATATTATATATAACAATAAAATATATACATAGTATGTAATATAGTAGTTATATGTGTATTTATTTATATAATATATACTGTATTTTCAAGCATATTATAATGTATTATATATTGTATGAAATATAACATATACATGTCTTAGATCTAGTATAGTTATATATACATCTATGTGTATACATATACACATATAGTATATATAACAACATGCAATACAGACATAGTATATCACATGTGTATAGTAAATAGTTTATACATTCTATCATGTGTTATATTATGTATACCATATTACACAGAGGATGTCTATAACACATATGTCATATATAGTATACACAGAAAATGATGTATATATATCATATATAGTGTAGTTAGATATTATGTTACATAATATATATAATATTCCTATAAAATTTTTTGTATCTAAGATTATATAGTATTAAAATATAGCATATATTTCATATATGTATATATTCTATAAATCTATCTATCTATATAGAAAACCTGGGAGGAAGGTGCTTATTATTTTTCCTATTTTGTAGTTAAGGAAACTGAGGCAGACAGGTTAAGTTACTTGCCCAGAATCACACAGTAAGTGACTAGTACAGGATTTGAACTCAGGTTTTCCTGACTTCAGGCCCCACTGTCTATCCACTGTACCACCTAACTCCCTCACAGTTCTTATATGTTTATATTCATATAAAATAAATACAAGATAATTTTGAAGGTGAACTCACTGGACTCACTGATGAAGCCTTGGTGTTATCTGGGCTACCATCATATAGTCTATAACCCACAAATCATTGCAATTTGCTTTCAGGTGTACTTTCCTTATTTTACTTTACAGGACAAGGTGTCTGGTCTCCTGAAGGACTCCTGAAACTTAGATTCTTAGAGAGTAGACTGGATCTCAGGGGTTAAGTGATTCACCCAGAGGTGCAGTACCTGGTACAGGCAGGACTTAGAACCTGGGTCTTCCTGACTCTTATTCACCATACCATTCTGCCTTCCTTTCTGGACACATAGAGCAGATTTATCTTCCTGACAGAAGCCTGTCTTCCTTCTCCAGTACATGTGGCTGTGTTTTTGTACATAGCAATAAATGGCATCCTACGCTTTTTGTCAGATAAGTCTGCACTCCCTAAGTCCATGCTAACTAAAAGCCCCGGGGTGTGGCCCAAATGTGGTGAGTAGAAGAGAAAACCTTTGCCAGCGATGAGTCAGAAAGCAGATAATCTACTCAGGCACAACCAAAGCTAGATCTTCCAGCTGATTCCAGCCAGCATCATGACAAAGAGCCAAAGGTAGCATTTCAAACAGCTGTTTAACTTGGTCAGGAGCCAAAGTCTTTACGAGGTAATGTGGCATAGTGGGAAAAGCAGTGTGCTGGAAGTCAAGAAACACAAGTATTGTTAGCCCCCACTTTTACACCAGCTAGTTTTTGTTTCAGGCAGTCGGTCTCTTTTATCTCCGAACTCCTTTACAACTCTAAAAAAATATTAAGGACTCAAAAGAGCTTTGGTTTGTGAGGGTTAGAGATCTATTAATATTTACCAAACTAGAAATGGAAAATTTTAAATATTTATCTATTTAAATATAACAATAATAAACCCCATTATGTGTTGACATAAATAACATATTTTATGAAAATAACTATATTTTCAAAACAAAAATATTAATTATAAGAGTGACATTATGTTACATATTTCTGCAAATCTCTTTAACATCTGGCTTTATAGAAGACAGGTGGATGGATTCTCTTCTCTAATCAGTCTGTTGTGAATTGCTATTTTGGTTAAAATGTGATCTATATGAAAAAAATCTAGCCTTACACAGGTATTTGGAAAACAGAAGAGTATTTTAATAAGCAAATAACAACATCATATTATTATGAAAATGGTTTTGAAATTGCAGACTCCTTGAAAGTGTTTTGGGTACTCCCAAGAATCTGCAGACCTCTGAGAACCCCCTTTCGGCATATGCCACTTTTATTTAAATGATGGTTTCCTTTTTTTGAAAAGGGGATTGAACTAGATTATCTCAAGGATTCTTTCAAGTCCTTTCTACAATCCCCTTTCAGAGCCTCACACACCTTGCCTACAGTTTGATGTGCCGTGAGACTGGGGCTAAATTTCACTTTCTGAATGACCAAAGAAAACATCTCAAATCCCTCCCCCACGCCCTCCCCTTTCCAGCCTCTTCATCTTTTGTTCTTTATCTTTCGGTTATAAGTTTTGGAAAAGAATGCTCTCTCTATTAAAAGAGCAGGGTGACATTGTGGCTCTTGAGCACTGTCAACAGATGAGGGGAAAGAGACTGGTTGGAGGCAGTCTAGATAGTATTTTTTTCTGGAGGGAGGTCTAGCTGGTATATGTTATACTCCATAAATTGTATTTCTAGCTCCCATAGACTAAAGGTTTAAGCACAAATTAATAACCCAATCCATTCATTCAGAAGTTCAACAAACATTTATTAAGCAATGTCTACAAAGAAGGCTTTGTGCTTGGACTGAGGTACAAAGATGAAAAGTAGGAAGGTCCTAGCCCTCCAGATGATAATCATAATAAAAGCAAACATTTATATATTGCTGGAGGTTTACAAAGCACTCTTATTTAAGCCTTATTTAACTCTTATTTAACAATCCTGGGAGGCAGAGACTTTTGCTATCTCCATTATACAAATAAGGAAAAAGAAGCTTAGAGAGGTTGTCTTTCTTATCTAGGATCACTCAGCTAATATGTCTCAGAGTTGAGATTTGAACTCAGGTCTTCCTCACTCCAAACCCAGCATTCTTTTTTTTCCCCAAAATTATATTTTAGACTCAAACACAAATACAGAACAGAGAAAAGAAACAAAAACATATCATAAACTTCAATATTGGAATTTAAATACAAAGTTAGAAAGGGGAAAAAAGCATGTCGTGTGCATAGCAGAGCATAAAAGAGGATTCAAAATATGTAACAATCAATTTTCATTTCAAGAAAGCCTTTATGATAAATAATATTGGCCTTGAGAACTGTCTGTCCTTTGCTTCCCTGTGAGTTTTCTTTTGTTCTCTGCTGTGCACTTTTTTACTTTGTTCTTTTTTTCCCTCCCCTCCAAACTCCCCCAGAAGGCTACAATAAAGTTTAGATAGGTTTTTTTCTATAGCTATAAATATGTACATATATACAAGTCCAGCATTCTTGCCCACTGCCCCACCTAGCTGCCTATAATCTATTTAGAAGGATAATACTACTCTGCTATGAGAAATTATAAGCTTGTTGATTTTAGAAAAACATGGATCGAGTAGCAGGAAATAATGAAGAGTGAAATGAGCAGAACCAAGAGAATGTTGTATACAATAAGAGCAATACTGTTTTAAGGACAACTCTGAATGACTTAAGTTATTTTGACTATTATCAGTACGCAAATTAACCACAAAGGACATATGATGGAAGACATTATCTGCATCCAGAGAAGAAAATGATAAATGGAAGTATATATACAATGATTTTATATATATATATATGCGTGTGTGTGTACGTATACATATACACATACATATTTGTGTCTAATGTTAGCCATGGGTGTAAGGAAAGAAAAAAAGAAATTTACAAGATAACTTTATTATATATTTTCAAAGAATAGCAAGTTATACATGATAGATTTGCAGTTTCATGTACAATCATCTTTTTTTGTTAGACTATGTTATGGAAATGCTTGTTTTATTCTATAAATTTAAAATTAAATAAAAACAAGTACACCAAGAAGTGTGACACAAGGTAGAATGGGATAGAAAGGAAGCGTCCAGGCAAAGGACTCTTGGAAAACATTGGGAGGTAGATATCACATTCAGGAAAGGAAACGGGAAGGTTTCACAAAGGAGGCAGCTCCTAAGCTCATCCTTGAAGGATTTTCAACCGTTGGAGATGGGGAGGAAATACATTTGAGGGATCAGGCAGGGCCTTTGCCAGTACACAGTCAAATACGAGACAAGGTCAGGGAACAGCGAATCATCCATTTCTCAGTGACTTCATTGCTAATATTCAATGTTGACACTGTTTTAAAGTGAAAATCAGCAATAGTACCATCGTCTCTTTCATCCACCTAGAAATTTAGAAAAGAGAGTCAACACAAGCCCTAAATAGTATAACCATTTTCTTTCCCTTCAGGAAATCCAGGCACAAGAATATTAACCCTCAAAGTTCTTCTTTGCCTTTATTTCATATTTGCTCGGGGGGGGGGGGGGGGGAGAGCGGGAAACAGGGTGCTTTTTTTAAAAAAATCTGTCTCCACTCTCTACCTCTTATCTTTGTGGAAAACAAATGAAGCTGTTGCACTTTACAAATCTCACTATGTTACATGTGAAGTATAGTAATTATTCTCTGAAGCAAAACAATAGCATAAAAATGCCTTTTAAAATGTGTATATTGGGGGTGGCTAGGTGGCACAACGAATAGAGCACCAGCCCTGGAGTCAGAAGGACCTGAGTTCAAATCTGACCCCCCGACACTTAACACTTATTAGCCATGTGACCTTGGGCAAGTCATTTAACCCCAACTGCCCTGCCTTCGCCCCTTCCCCCCAAAAAAAGCAAAAAAAAAGTGTATATTGGTATAACACAGAAATAAAGCTTTATAATCACTATAAACATAATGACTAAACATGAAAGTACTGCATGATACAGACAAGTCATTATCCTGCTCTGGGCTTCTGTTCTCCTCTCCTATTCAAAAAGGCTGAGAGTCTGGAATCATGTTCTACATCCCTGATCTCTGAGGTCCCTTTTAAGACCAGGAATATTTATTGTAGACCAACAGTTCTTCTCTTCACCTTAAGATGTCACTAACTGACTTAGCTTAGGTTTCCTCATTCAGTTCGTGAAGACATTTGGGAAGTCAGACCAGAGAAGAGGAAATGACCTGTTAAGAACACATTTTCTGCTCCCTTTGGTGACTGACAGCCCCAAAATCATTGATCTAGAGCTGTAAAGGACTTCAGAAGACCATTTAGGCCAAACCCTTCCTTTTTCAGATGGGGTAACATAAGCCTAAGGAAATTAAGGGACTAGCCCAAGATCACGTAGGTAATCAGTCTCAGAGGCAGAACAGCTGGCAAACTGTTCTCCCACCTCTAACATCCTCCAGCCTCAGTTTCTTCAACTGTAAAACCGGAATAATAATCCTAACAGGAACTTGCACTAGAAAATTATTATAAGGAAAGTTCTTTTAAAATGAAAAAATGCTTCATAAATATGGACTATTGTTATTACATATTGTAAAAGCCTGTTACTGCATAAGGACTCTGCCTTGTCCATCTTACGGGCACCTAGGTGGTCAAGAAGACCCATCCAGACATTTAGCAGCTGTGTGACTCCGAGCAGGTCACTTAACGCTGTTTACTTCTGTTCTTCATGTATAAAATGAGCTGGAGAATGAAATGACAAACCACTCCAGTATCCTTGCCAAGGAAACCCCAAACGGGGTCACAAAGAGTCAGATGTAGCTGAAAAGACTGAGTAACAACAACAAAACTTGTACATCTTTGTATCCCCCGTTGGCCAGTGCAGTGCCTTCCACACGGTAGGAGCTCAATCGGTGGGAGTTGATCTGCTACTCTCAAGTCCCTGCCCTCTAATGTAGGTGTAAGGAAGTTGGAGGTACAAAGATATTCAGAAGTATGAGAGTAGGAGTAATTTTCAGGGCTGAAAGGAAAGAAACCTACCCAACAAGTGCTATGGAGGAAGGTGAGGAAAACATAGAAGATTGTTAAAGACAGAACTAATCTAGAGGACTGGGCAGATGTCATGAAGTTGGCAGAGCCAAAAAGGTTCAGAGGATCATAGATTTTGAACTTGAAGATATGTCAGACATCATCTAGTGCAACCTCCTAATTTCTCAGTTGAAGAAACTGTGAGAACCTGAATATTTTGCTTTTCCAGAGCTCAGAGCCATGGCTTAATGGAAAAGCAGTGGGAGAAGACTTCCAATCATTTTCAGCATGAAAGTTCTGCACTAACTTCCATATTATTTCCTTGAGCCAATGCTCCCCACTCCAGGCCACTTAATAATAAAGAGGGTCTGATCACTTCCAGAGGTCTAGTCCCAAACTTGATACTTTTCTTCTTTATCTAGAGTTATTGGATATACAAGGAGTCAATAAATGTAGTTCAGGATTGAGTTGTCCTCATAATGACAAAGACTACAAAATGTGGGTAGAAAGGGGAATAAACCTAACTGGTAGGTCTTAAGGCCTCACCATCTGGGAGGAGGAAGCTTGGTTGGTCTGCCAGATTCTTATATACGGTTTTGCAGGGCCAAACTTGATATCTGACACCTAAGGATTCCCCCAGGATGATCAGCTTCTCATTTATACAGTGTTCTACGTGTATCAGATGGCTCCTTCCCCTCAAGGAAATCTCATTCTTATGGAGAAGACAACAGGTAAGTGACTAGATATGTAGGGAATATATACACGGTGGATGGAAAACCGTCTCAAAGAGAAAGCAGCAGCAGCTGGGGACAAAGAAAAAAGTGGCAAATCCTCTAAAAAGTGGCAAGTAAGCTAAGTCTTAGAGAAAGCCTGGGGAAACTCAGAGGTGGAGGTTAGGAGGGAGTCACCAAGTGTGGGAGACAAGGAGTTAGGAAATGCATTATTATATGCAAGGAACCCCAAAAATAGGCCAGTACGGTTAAATCTTAGAAGGGACCAGGTTAGGAAGAGCTTCAAATGCCAAAAAAAAAAAATGGTAGTTCATATTTGATTCTGAAGGTAATAGGGAGCCACTGGAGCATATTGAATTGAAGGTGACATGGTTAGAAAAAACTTTAGGAGAATGAAGTGGAGTATTGAGCAGATTGGTGAGAGAATAGGGGTGGGGAGATCATTCAGAAGGCTATGGTGATAATCTAGGTAAGAGATGATGAAGGTCTGAATTAGGATAGTCAGGTGAAAATAAGATGTGGCAGTAGATTAGGTATGTAGGATGAGTGAGAATCAGGCATCAAGAATGATATGAAAGGGATGACTAGGTGGTGCAGTGAACAGAGCACTGGCCTTGGAGTCAGGAGGACCTGAGTTCAAATACAGCCTCAGACATTTACCATACACACACACACACACACACACACACACACACACACACACACACAAAAACTAGCCGAGTGACCTTGGGCAAGTCACTTAACCCCAATTGTCCTACCTTCCCCCCTCCAAAAAGAAAAAAAAAAAAGAATGATATGAAGGTTGAGAACCTGAGTGTCTGGGAAGGTGGTGGTGGTGCCCTCAAAAGTAATAGGGAACCTGGAGAAAAGATGGGTTTTATTTTGGATGTGCTGAATTTGAGATGCTCAGAAGGCATCTTATAATTCAAGATGTCCAAAAGGTTAGTGTGACATGACCTATTCTTGAGGAAAATATGCTGGCTCTTTTTAATCAACTCTTCATTTTTTCCATGTACTCCCAGCAATAAAAATTAAGCTTACCAGCCTAAAAGTAAAGATTCTATTCTCTGTTTTTTGAAAATTAGGACATTTGTCATTCTTTAGAAAAAATAAAAGATCTTAAATCTCAAAAGAAATAATGAGAAAAGTATGAATGATAGGACCATGGTATTACTGGGCTATATAATAAAGCATTATAAAGCAGTACTCACCAAAATTATTTGGTACTTATTTAAAAAGAAAAACTGGTCACTGGAATAGACAAGATAAGCAAGAAACATAAACAAATTAAGTTTGTAGACCAATATCCAAAACATAAATCACTGGAAGAAGGATTCTTTTTTTCTTTCTTTTCTTTTTTTTTTATAAGAACTACTAGAAAAACTAGAAAGTAGTTTGGAAGAAATTAGAATTGCACCAATATCTTATACCATATTCTAAAGAGGACCTGAAGAAGTCACACCTTTAAAAAAAACTTAGAAGAGAACAAGATTAGGTATGGCATACAACCTTGGGCAAAGAGTTAAGAATGCTTAACCAAGCAAGAGATAGATGAGATTAAAAAAGATTAAAAATGTACAAAATGTTAAGTTTCAACATGAATAAAATCAATAACATTATTATAAGAGAAAAAGAGGAAAAGAAAACAATTATATTCAATATCACCAATATATGTCTGACATGCAAAACATACAGGAAATCATCATAAATATATGGCACTAAGAACTATTCCCAAATACTATTTATAAAGATTGGCAAATCATAAATAATCACATAAAAATATGTTCCAAATGACTAAAGGTAAGAGAAATTCAAATGAAAAAACTGATTATACCTTATTCATGGAAATTGGCAAGATGGAAAGGAGCAATTAACTCAGTTTCACCAGTTTTAAAGATACAATCAGTCCCACCAAGAGAACTCCAAGTTAGGCAAACGAGGGATGTTTCCAAAGGCTTCTCAGTGGCTTCTGAGTGTTACCTCAACTGGGCACGCTGAGACCAGCCCTGGTTACACAAATAAAGACAGAAATAAAGGTCCAATAGATGTCAAAAATATTCACACAATAATCTTTGTGGTAACAAAAAACTAGAAACAAAATGAAGGCCCATCGATCAGGGAATGGATGGAAAAATTATGGTAGATGAATGGAATACAGTTATGCAGTAAAATGGCAAATATTAAGAATATTATGCAGTAATGTAGTAATATGCAAATATTAAGAATATTATGCAGTAAAATGGCAAATATGCAAATATTAAGAATATCATGCAGTAAAATGGCAAATAGGAAGAGTTGCATGTTCCAAAAGAGAGAAAAACAAGCAGATCCAAGAGAAATATATGCATAATGACTACGAGATAAATTAAAATATTGCTAAAAGGAAGTTGAATTATGAGTTTGAGAAAAATTAATGAAAATCTTGGAGAAGAGATAGCAAACATATCTCTTCCCTATGACAGAAAAATAAGGCCTACTAGAACAGAGTACTGTATATACATTGTCATGCAAGATTTCTGCATCAAATGTTTCTGATCAGCTTTTTAAAAAATGTGTAAATAGGGGCGACTAGGTGGAGCAGTGAACCAGCCCTGGAGTCAGGAGGACTTGAGTTCAAATCTGCCCTCAGACACTAGCTGTGTGACCTTGGGCAAGTCACTTAACCCTTACTGCCCTGCCTTCCCCCCTCCAAAAAGAAAAAAACAAAAACAAAAAATGTTTTTAAAATGTGTCACAAAGGAAGGTTTACTGAGATGTCTCTGGAACATCCAGTTTTAAATGTTCAATTGGCATCCTGGTGACACAAGAGTGAAACTCAAGACAGGAGTCTAAGGTATGATATGACTAATATTTTAAAAATACATTAATAAAATGTATTTAAAATACATTTTAGCAAAGTATATTTTATAAAGTATATTTTTTAATTAAAAATTTTTCCTTACCATAGAGTTCAAATCATCTTCAAATCATTAGACAAAGAAACAAAGGTAGATGAGGCAAGATTAAATAGTTTATATGAGGAGTTTAATGTATTATATAAACTCATTATTAGTCTCATTATTAGTCAAAAGAGTGACACTGAGGTAAAAAAAAAGGCAAATGTAATCTTGGGCTACATTAAAAGAAATATAATTTACAGGAATAAAGAAGTGGCAATCTCGCTATAATCTGCCCTGGGTACTGGGGCATGCTGTGCTCAGTGGTAGGAATCACTTTTAAGAAAGGTTGATAAGCTAAAGACTTATTCAAAGAGAATAACCAGGATGATAAAGGTCCTTAAAATTATGTTACAAGATGATTAACTGAAGAAAAGTTATAGTTAGCATAGAGAAGACTCAGGGGAAACATGAAAGCTATAATCAAGTATTTGAAAGCAAACATATGGAAGAAGTACTAAATTTGTTCTCTTTGACCCTAGAGAATAAAACTAGCATCAATGGGAAGAAGTTGTAAAGAAGCAAATTTAGGTTTCAAGTAAGGAATCAAACCCATTCTGCAAAGTGAGTGCAAAGGTGCAGTGATGGAACATTGTACGGGAGAAGCAGAAAGAAAGCCAGTTGGGCTGGATCACAGCATACAAGAGGAGGAGTCACGTATGATCGTCTGAAAAAATGGATTGTGACCAGGTGATGAAGGGATTTAAAGGGTAAACAAGAGTTTATATTTTATTCTGGTGACACTAGAGAGAGCTGGAGTTTATTAAGTAACAAAATTATATGGTCAGATGTGGGTATAAGGAAAATCACTTTGGCAATTATGTGGAGGTGTACTGATGTAAGAAGAATTTCGGCTGGTGGCAACTAAGGATAAATGACTTGCCCAGGGTCACACAGCTAATAAGTGTCTGAGGCCACATTGGAATCAGGCCCTCTTGACTCCAGGGGCGATACTCTCTCCACTATACCCTGCGGGCCCTGTAAGAAGAAATGAGGCAAAGTAACTAGGAGGTCAGTACAATAGTTTATTAGAGGGGAAATGAGGACCTGAATTTAAGTGGTAATTGTGTGACTGCATAGAATGCAAGTGATATTTCTATAGATGTGAGAAATGTTAGGGAGATAAAAATGGTAAGATTTGGCAACTGGTTGTACAGGAAGTCTGAGGGACATAGAGGTGTCAAAAACAACACCAAGGTTACAATGCTGGAGACTGAGAAGGCAACAGAAATGGGGAAGTTTGGAAGAGGGATAAATTGGGGCTGTGTGACAAAGAATGAGTTCTGTTTTGGACATGTTGAGTTCAAGATGTCTCTGGAACATCCAGTTTTAAATGTTCAGTTGGCATCTGGTGACACAAGAGTGAAACTCAAGACAGGAGTCTAGGAGAAGGGGAGGTGGGGTAGGGCTGGATATAGAGAATTTGTGAGCCACCTGCAAAAAGATGATCATAACAGCCATGTAAGCTAGTGAGGACACCAAGAGATAGAGGGGAGAAAGAAAATAAAAGAAGGCCCAAGAATGAGGCTTTAGGGAATGCTCATATTTACCAGACACAATATCATAATAAACCAGAATGAGACTGAGGAGCAGTCAAATGGTTAATTGGTTGGTTGTTGTCCTTTGTTCTCAAAGAGGATCAAAATGGCATCACTACGTTGGGGTCAAGGTACAGTGTGTCTGCCCGGCTGATCAGACCAATATGAGCTCGGAAGGCTTTACCACAGGTCAGGCACAAAGAATCTATATGAACATTTGGTGTGGTCAAATGCAAGAAATAGGAGAGTGCAGTATCATCAAATAAAAACAGAAAGGAGTATCCAGGAGGAGAGGACAAAAGATAGTGCCAAATACGACAGATAGGTGAAGAAGCATGAGAACAGGGAAAAGACCATCAGATTTGGCAATCAAGAGATCACTGGTAACTTTGGAGAAAACAGCTTCAGCTGAGTGATGAGACATTAATGAGAGGAGAGGAAGTGAAGACCATGAGGCTTTTGCTAGGGGGTTGGATGAGAAAAGGAGAGAAAAAGGATAGTTTGAAAGGGGTTTTTTGTTTGTTTCGTTTTGTTTTTTAACATGGGGTAGACTAGAGAATGTTTGAAGTCATTAGGCAAAGAAACAAAATGGAGAGAGGTGGGGTAAAGAAAAGGGGAATCTTCTAAATAAAAAGACAATGTTTAAGTGGGGGTTTTTAAATTAAAATTGCTTTTCTGATATATCTTCATTTAGAGTCAAATTAACCAGGAGCAAATTTTATTCCCATTTTTCCGGATTAGCAAACTGAGGAACAGTGAAATTAATAACTACCCAAATCAAACTACTCATCAGTAGCAAAATCCCAAACAGACCCTGTATTTCCACACTAGTACTTCCATTAAATGTCATAAATTGTAACCTTTCTTCTCATAATTGTAGGATGCAAAACTAAGTCATGAGCAATTCATTTTGTCCTTTTATTAAACTGCAAATTGCTCAGTTCTATTTCTCTCAGTGTGCATCTATTTAATAACCACTCAACTCTTAGGGCCAGGTTGCCCAGCAAGTATCTTTTAAGAAGATCTTTTTTTTTTTTTTTTTAACAGATAATACTTGTAAGTCAAGGGAGGGAAATAGAAAAACTCTTACATTTTTTGTGAAATTGCCCAAAGACTAGGTGGTCATCTGTAAATAAAAACAAAACAAAAACCCAACTCGATGCCGGTTCCTTTTCTGCTAGAAACAAAGGAGAGAAATCAGAAGACCGAGTTCTCCCTTCTTGTGAATCTGCCTTCCCTTTTTTACTGTCTTCCTCTTGGAATTGTATTCGCCAGTTACTTTCTTCTTCCCTAAAAGGAAGGCAGAGGGCTGCTTTCACAGTCCCCTTTCAAGGTTCCTCTCTGCCTAATTGGAGCATTTGGTTCTTTCTACTGATGATTAGAAGCACAGCTGACTTCAGTGCTGTCCTGTTACACCCCATCCACGGTAGCCTTAGTGTGAGGTGCAAACAGATTAATGGAAGGAATGAAGTTGCTAGAAATTTACATTTACAACACATTTAGGTTCTTCCAGATCAAGTGAGTTTTGGAGATATTTTCAACAAGCTGGGAATTATTTACTGGTTTTTAAAAGGGGCCAGTGCGTTTTTTGCACAGCAACATGTTGTGTGTGATTTTTTTAAGTCCCCCTTCCTTTCCATGGTTTGTATACAAGATAGCTTCAAAGAAGACCGATTGTATTTTAATAAAGGCATTAGAAGACTTGTCCTTCACACATTTTAATCAAGGTCAGCATGTTTGACAAGCACTACATCCTGAGCTGTAAACTCCTCAAAACTGCCTGACATTTCCCTGTGTGCAAACTAGCCTGTGGCTTTCAGGTTACCACCCTTTGGAAAATCTTTAACATAATAAGAGGCTCCCAAACTCATTTATGCAGCCGCTTACTGGTGGTTGTGACAGAACCGAGTGTTGCTTTCAGTGTGAAAGCGAGGGAATAAATGGCCCTTCTCTGGTCTGCAAAGCCTTAGAATCAAAGTTGCAATTTTTATGGGTATAAGGAGGCAATCCATCTTGGAGAAGACGAAAAATTGGCATCACAAACATCTTTTTTTCTTTTTAAACATCAAAGTAGGACTCTCATATGTTATCTTTCTGACAATCTTCAATTTATCACCAGCAAACAACATAGCTGTTTGGTTTCTTTTGTTGCCTGAAAGCTTCACTTTACTTACAACTTCCATCGTTTTCTAAATTAGTGCCTAAAATTTGTGCTTGGCCAGCCACATCACTGAACCAAGTTTCACATTTCTGATAAAGGTGGGGGGGAGGAGTGAGAGGGGAAGGGGGACGACACTTCGGGAAGTTTACCATTAAAACCAATATCAGAAATTCAGAGCCAGTGCCCCCAGAACACCAGTTAGTTTTTCCCTAATTTCACTGTTGACATATTTTGATATCTATAAAGTGAACGATTTCAAAATGGTCACAGAAGAGATCTTCACTTAACCAAACAGAAACTGAGTGAAGAGCTGAGTTAGGCATCCTGGGGACCTGAAACCTCTTCAGAACCAGACTGAAGAGATTAGCCATTGATAATTTAAATCTTCAATGCTTTATCTCTTTGTTTGCTTCTGGGAATGCCATTGATACCTTCTTTGTCTTTATAATTGTTTTAATTAGCCACCCAGCAGGAGACCCGAACAGAGCTTGTGATAGAGTATTATGGTCAACCCAGCAGGACAGGGCAGCCTGGTTAAAATGAAGCACAGACATTATGGCTGGCTTAATTTCTTTTATTTGTGTCAAATTTCTTCTTTCCACTCCCTCTGTTTTCATCCTTTTGCTGCTTTTGCTTCTTCTTCTTAAAAAAAAAAAAAAACCCAAAACTTTGTGTGTGTGTGTGTGTGTGTGTGTGTGTGTGTGTGTGGAGAGCAGGGGGAAGCGCTTTAACTCCTCAAATTGCTTTTGCTTTTGGAGAATGAATGAAAAGTATGAAAAGATGCAATTGTAGATATTTATCAGTGGTTCATATGGGGGTGGGGGGAGAGAATCCCAGATGGGCTAATCTATTGCTCTTCTAGCATGGCCAAGACATCAAACATGATCATATCTTTGGTGATTAAGCTGAAAGGGAAGGGATGTGAGTAGCCAGCCTTGGGTGGGGGTGGGGTGGAAGTTTGTTAAAAGCTTCTCCTTGGCTCTCTAGCTGTTATTTGTTCTTACTGACGACACCCTTCTTTTGTAAATGGAAATCTGGAGCTTCAATTATGATGCAGATCTCAACTTTAATACTATTTCCATTTGTGTAGGCTGCTAGGCCAACAATGTGAAACTTTTGGAAAGTCTTGCACTGTTTTGACCCCACTTTTTTTTTGTCCTTTGAACTAGATGCTGATTTTGGTGAAGCCATAAACAAACTCTTTAATGGCCCTTTCATAAGAATTAAGAGGAAGGGAGTGTGTGTATTGGGCCTCTCAACTGCATGCATGGAAATCAATGAGCAAGCTTGAGTCCACTGATTATTATTTCTCTCAGCTTTGGGGGAATTGCATTTTTAAGCTACCATTTCTACACCATACTGGAAGGAATCTCAGTGTTATGCCTCTTATGTATGATAAGTCGAGTGCCTAAAAGAGGCAGAAAAAACGTCAACTTTTCATAACTGGCTGGGGTCCACAAATGGACAGTCCAAAAGGCTGGAAGAGGTTCAGAGGAGTGCAGTAGAGTGGGTAGTGAGGAGAAGGCCAGCCTGGGAGCCTCTTTAAATGGAGGTTCTGGGAAGCGAGCTCTGCCCACGCTCCAGGCAGAAGAAAGGAGGGTCCCCAAGGATACGGGCCACCTATAGGTCTGAGTTCCTTGGGCTAAATTCATCTTGTAAAGTGAAGAGGTTCCTGGGTCACAATGAAGTCCAGAAACAAGTAGCTGGTTGGGAAATGAGAAGCATGTTAGCTCTATTCTTAGCCACTGTGTCTGAGTAGGAATCTGAACCCACGTCACCCTAATTCCATCCAAGTTCAAAATTCTAACAACTACACCACATGGATGAAGTCCTATCTCCATCATAATAAGAGCTGACATTTATGTGACCTTTTAAAGTTTAGGAAACACTTAGCTCATGGTAGGTACTATGGGTATTATCATCCCCATGTTAATGACAAAGAAACTCAAGTTCAGAGAGTATGAGACTTGCTCATATAAGATCATATTGGGAAGTTAATAAGTATTTATATGGAGCCTACCATGTTAGGCACTGAGCTAAACATTTTTACAAATACTTTCTCAGTTGATCTTAACAACCCTTGATGGCAGGTGCTATGATACCCATTTTACAGTTGAGGAGACTGAGGCAAACAGGTGAAGTGACTTGTACAGGGTCACCTAGCTAGAATCTGAGGCTGGATTTGAACTCAGGTCTTCCTGAGTTAGACTTATCACTCTAAGGTAGACAGGTAGCTGGTTGGACTTCAGGTCCAGGATTCTATCCCTCTGAAACAAAACACTGTTTTTTCCAGTCTTTTCCATCAAAATATTTATCTTCATTGTGTGGGAAATGTTTTTTTCTCATTAATTAAAATGTATTCGTAACAATAGTTGATATTGATTTAGCTTGTCCATTCCAAGTGATTCAATGTCTCGTTTGATCCCAGGAGCAGCTAGGTGATGCGGTAGATAGAGCACTGGGCCTGGAGTGTGGAAAACCTGAATCTAAACCCAGCCTCAGAAGCTTACTAGCTGTGTGACCCTGGACAAGTCATTTAATCCATTTGCTTCAATTTCCTTATCTGTAAAATGGGGATAGGATTACCCCTACCTCGCAGAGTTCTTGTGAGGACCAAATGAGAAAATAATTGTAAAGTGCTTAATACAGAGTCTGCCTGACATCATTAGTGCCATCTAAATGTTAGCTAGTTTTCCTTTGAACCTTGTGCAGTAAGGAGAGCAAGTTGGCTCCTCTTTTTGCTGGCAAGGAAATCCAAGCCTATACTTTGGACTTAACTAAGCTCACCTGGCTTGTAAATGGTAGCGTTTGGAGCTCCAGGTGCTTGGCCCAGATCTTTGGACCTTAAACCCAGTGCTCTCTTCCACTCATTAGTTATCAATCTGAAAAACACTTTTCACTATCTTCTGCAGTTGTTAGGATTGACAGACCCGGCTTAGCTTTACCAAAATGTGGACCGTCTACAAGACCCTAAATATCCAGATAAAAAGTGAAAGGCAATCATTGGGATAGTTTAAAATGTTCAGATAATGAATAGTGTAAGCATGTGCATCATTGCTGTTCCCCCACCCCTTTACCTAGAAGCTGTAATGCCTGACAGGCAGCCAGAGATTGACACATGCACACTCTCTCTCCTTAATCCAGAGACCAGAGCTCCACCTGGAAAAGCCTCAGCAGGTGAATTAGATAAGGAAGGTAACCCCTGGGCAGAACGGCTTGGGGCGAGGATACTTTACCTTACTTAGGTAAGGAGAGAAGAGGCAAGACCTGGACACAATCTCTGGGGGAAAGTTTCAAGAGACTAGGTAGACAGCCCCCTGGGGTTCATTACAGGGTGGAGGCAGTGTTAGTATAGTGGATAAAGAGCTGGCCTTAGAGCCAGGAAAGCTTGGATTCAAATCCAGCCTCTGGCAAATACAGACTGTGGGCCCCCAGGCAGACCCCTGAACTTCTCAGTACTCTAGGTGACTCGCTTAGGATTCTAAGCTGCAGAGAAGGTGCAGGTCTAGCTTGCTATGAGGAATTTCATCAGCTGGAAGTTCCCTATGTCAAGGAAATCATAAGTTCTGCTCCATCTTTTTTTTTTTTGGAGTAATATTAGTCTCTTAGATGAGGTAATGAAGCCTGTTCATTATGAGTTTTCAAATAAATATTTTTATCAGCACAATGTAACAGAAGGATGAATGAGTTTGGGGTCAGAAGACTTGGGTTCAAGTACCAGACTCATTGGGGCAACTCGCTACTGAGGGAACTGTGGCCAAGTCAATGCCTCTCTCTGAGTCTCAATTTCCTCATCTGTAAAATAGGAATGCTAAATATATGACTAAATGGGGTGACTAGATGGCACAGTGAACAGAGCACCAGCCCTGGAGTCAGGCGGACCTGAGTTCAAATCCAGCCTCAGACACTTAACACTTACTAGCTATGCGACCTTGAGCAAGTCACTTAACCCCAACTGCCCTGCCTTCCCTCCTACAAAAAAAAATATATATGACTAAATTCACAGTGTCATTTTTAGGATAAAATGAAATGATGTACTCAAACAAAATTATGTATGTACTGTAACCTTAAAAATGTGAAACCATTAATATTAGATAACATTTTCCTATAGCTTCATTGCTTCAGGGAACCTGTGATTTCATTGTTGTGGGCACAAAACACAATTCATCTACATCTTTTCATCTGGTTCATCTCCTTTTCTATATCTTCCCATGAAGCCTTCACTGGGATCCAACTAATGACGTGACATCTTCTCCTAAGTCTTCTAAGGTGTATGTGAGTAGCACTGCCACTGCCCATCTCTGATGCTCCACTTTCATTATATGACTTGCCCACCTCGTCTTCCAGTCCTTTTTAATGATACTTGTTACTTGAAAGTAGTTGGTCATTTTAAATGTTGTGAACTATTTACACACATATGTGGTATGTCAGACTACATTAAGCAGTTAACATGAAGACTTATTATCTGAGTATCTTGAAGACTACAATTTGATCATCTGAATGGAGTAGAGTTTACCAAGAGAAACTTTAGGCTCTTCAAATAACAATGGGACTGTCCTCTAGCCTTCATACAGCATTTTTTTTTTGGCTTCTTTAATGTACATCTTATATAATATTATGCATTATTCTTATCTCTTTGTTATTATCCCCCTACTAGACTGAGAGGGCGGGGAGTCTCATTTATATAAATGCTGTGTATCCCCCAGTGGACAAAGCACCAATGCTCTTCTTACTGCTGACACTAAATAAATGTTTGTTAAAATTCAACAAATGAGGTTTGGACAGTGGATAGAGCACTGGACGTGGACTTACAGGAAGAGCTCAATCCAAATTTGGCTTCACACATCTACTAGCTGTGTGATCCTGTGAAAGTCAACCTCTGCCTCAGTGTCCTCATCTGTAAAATGAAGATATTACCTATCTCCAAGGGTTGTTGTAACAATCAAACATGATAATATTTGGAAAAAGGTTTTGTAAACCTTAAAGCACTATATAAATGCTAATTATTATTTATTATAATTAGTATCATAAGCACTATGAATAGGATTATTCCCATTTTGCAGATAAGAAAAGTGACAATTAGAAAGGTAAAGTAACTTTGGTCACCAAAGTGGTAAATGACTTAATAGAATTTGAACCAGGTGTTCTATTACAACCAAAGATACATGGATTATAGAAATACCCTCACATGTGCCATGCATTTTCAGTCTTTTCAGCAACCAGTTCTCCTGGATCATCTAAGATACAACTCAGTTTACACAAATTTGAACAAATATGCCTTTATAAACAAACCAAAGTTAATGGTTATGTTTTAATTGTTTGATTTCTTACATTCACTCCAATAGATTGGATAACTGAAAATCTATTACACATTACTTTAAAATTCAGTGCCCTGGAGAGTAAGGAGCTGAGCTAACTCCCTAAGTGAACTAGAGACAAGTCTCTTCTCCCAGAAGGCCCATTTTCTCTAACTTTACAAGGAATTTGGATTGGGTGATCTTTCAATTTTCTACTCTCACTGTCTGTGAGTCTACGTATAACTGCAAGATTCAAATGATTCAGAAAAAGCATTTCACACTTGTATATGGAAATGAAATATCAGGAGGTTTTCATAGCCATGGAAAAATTAAAACAGAAAAAAAAATACCAGAGCATCTTTACCCTGCAACTTTTTTAGGGTAGGCATAAGAGTGATAATGATTAAGATGGAGGAGATGGGAGGGTGAGGATACGTAGCTATAAATAATTCTGAACTTCTATGATTCTAAATAGAGAGGCAGTGTGCTACAATGGAAAGATAGGAAACTTTTCTTCAAACCACAGCTGCAACACTTAACTAGCTTTGAGAAAGTCATTCCATCCTTGATCCTCAATTTCCCCATCTATAATATAGAACAATAATCCTTGCACTAACTACCATTCAGAAACATTGTATAGAGAGTTCTTCCTGCAAAACCTATAAAAATATAAGTAATTATTAATATTATATTTCTACTAATGGTGATGATAAATGATTCACACCTTTTAAGTAACTATTGTAACTTTAAAAAAATTATTCTGTGACGATACACTGGCCAAATTTCATATTAGAGTCAGATTTTCCACCTTGTTTGGTTGGGGTTTTTTTTTCAACTTAAAAAAACTGGAAAAAAAATTTCCCCAGCCTTTATTTAGTAGTGGTAAATAAGGGGAATTCTCCAAGATTCTTAACACTTCCAAAGAAGAGAAGAGTTATGTTTTCCTAGGGTTTTTATTACATTAAAATTTTCAGAGGGTTTTCTATGAAAGATTAATGAGCTCAATCTGTCAAAATTTAGTGTTTGGTTTCTTTGAAAGCAAATTGAAATTAAATGGAAATTTTATTATATACAATAATTGGCAATGAAGTCATGTAAGTAAAACCACTTTAATATTTACCTGTGAAAGTCTGTCAGCAAAATCCATGATTTCTAGTCATTTATTGTCATTAATGAAGGAAGAGAAGAAACACACTTAAAAAAAAAAAACCTGAGCATAGGAACTATACTTGCGACTTTTTTTTTAACTCCAAGAAATGTTATAAGCATTTTTCTATGATTTGTTTACAATATCTTTTTTTCCTGCTTGATCTGAAGCTAAATTAGAATCTTTTTGTTCTCTACTTTTAAAAATGCACTGCATTCTTCTTACAGGTCAAATTCTCATTTTCTTACCTGCCTGCTTCAAGGAAGCCTATGTACTTAACATGTTTGTTCAAAGTTTAGTCTATACCAAATAATTATTTAATCCAAATATGTGAGCCACAAACCGAGCTATTCCCTAAAGTGTAAGTACAGTTGAATAGCTAAGGCCAGTAGGTTTTTGAAGTGAGGACTCTACATCCTAAATTCCCCAATTAGCTGTAAAGAGAGGGAGGCTGACTTCTGGATATGTGGTGTTACTAGACATCGCTGGTCCTAAACCATTGCTTCTGCCAACCACTGCCAAAAATTCAGTAGGAATACCATCCCCTTCACACTCTGCTTTCATCTTTAGACTTTCATGTAGTCCCTTATGGTCAGAAATGTTACTCAAAGATCACGGGGAGTGCTGTAGTTTCCACAAACCTTAATTTTTTCACAATGACCAAGGTCAGAAATTGAACCCATCAATACCACAACTCTGCATGGACTTTACGCTTTTTGAAGAAATTCCACTCTTTCAGTAAGCCATTCAAAGTCTTTCTTCACCATCTGGAGGCCTTCCTTAAGGTCCCAGCATGACTACTTATCTTTCTGCTGGGCTGAATCACCAGATGGCCAGAGCCACTAAGAATAATCATCAGTAACATTGACAAGAACAATTTCTTTTGTTTTTCATCAACACCAAATTCAATCTTTAACTAACGTACAGTTCTTAGGGAACTAGGATTTTTCCAGTACTTCAGAAATAGCATGTGTGGAATGAGTCCTAATATCCACTTCAATCCAACCCATACTGTCCAGCAAAGAACCATTTTCCAGCAATGAGCTGTTCTTGAGACCACTGTGGATCATTTTTGGCATCATCCTTGAAAAACAACTCCACTTTAGGTAGACAGAATCCTTTTTTGTCACCAGGATTTCTTTTGAGAAAAGAATCAATTGGAATTTTTCTTCCTACCCATTCAGTTGTAATCATTTCATTTTAAGATGCAATGAAAGCTATCTCATCAAATGTTTTGAAAAAGTAGTCTGATACTTGCTTCCTGTAACAACTTGAAAATACAACTGGTAATTTTGTTTGAGATTACCTTCCTGGTGATTTTTTTCTACCTATATTGCCTGCTGTCATCTGGACTCTGGAACCAGGACTTTCCCAAAGGCTACACAATAATTCACAGACTTCTTTTGTTTTAGTCCCGTAAAGTTTCTTACCAATCTTTGGTACTTTCATGGTCACCATTTCCCTGGCTGCAGTATAAGGGACAACAGCAGAAATCTGGGAAGGAGAGATTAAGATTATTTTTTTAGTAGAGAGAATTTCCAAATAACAAAATTCCTTCCACATCTTCTTTTCAATTTAGAGAGGTTAATTGACTTGTCCAGGGTCACATAAGTCAAGCAATTATTAAGTACCTACTACGTTTCAGACACTGTAGCCAGTGTGTGTCAGAGACAGGACATAAACACACATCTTTGTGGCTTCAAAGCCAGCTTTCTCTCCACATTTTAAAAAATGTTAAACCTAATTCCCTGGAGGTTGATATGTTAAGAGTTACAGCAAACAATAGGGCATATATGACCTGCAATAGTAGAACAGGGATTCATTTTACAAGGAAATATTTTTTAAAAGAAAATATGATTCTATTAAAACATTAGTCTTCAAGAAGAAAGCTATAAGGAACTAGATTTGTTTTTTGAATAATCATAACCTGCTCATGCAAATGAGTTTTGAATGTCTTTAAAACTATAATTTGATTATCTGAATGGACCAACATAACTTTATTAGGCATTATTAATAACCCTGATCTTTCCCTTCGATCTTCTATTTTTCTCGCGCAAAGACTGCCTCCCACCCCACTAAGAAGGAAGACAGACAGTGGGAAAGACAAATGCTGACAGAGAAATGTTCTCCCCACCCCCAACCCCCGGTGGCCAACTCCAATCAGGTATGCTGCTATGCTATTTGAATTCCAAAGGGAAGGATTAATTTTATGACTATCATAAACACTCTTTTTGCATCAGTGATTACAGATTTATTATATAAAATTTATCCAGAAAAATAAAACTAGATCTTGCTCTCCCCCAACTCTCAAGTGAATTTTTCATCTCCAGGGTTTTTAGGGGGAATCACATGCCAATTCCAGCAAGTCCTTTAGAATTCTAAAGTTCAAGAATACTCAAAGTGGTCACATACCAAACAAAGCATGACTATTTAAAATGTCTGTACTACTTAGTTTATAGACAAGAACACACCCATTAGACACCTCCAACCATCGTTTACAGAGATGGGGGGGGCTATGGGTGAAGAAGGCTGCACATAATTAATGTCAAATTTTTTCAATGTGTCAGTTACTTTTGCTGAACAATTTATTCTTTGTTACAAGCAACGACAAAGCAATTCTCCACAAGGTAAGAAATGTAGGTGGTATAAAAATAAGAGAAATTAAAATTTATTTCAAAAAAATAATTTCTTTAAATATTTTATCCAAGAAAACCATGGAAAACACAAGTCCTTTTTTTAGGTTAGGTTTTTGTTCTAGATTTTATTTCAAACTAGATGGCAAAGTGTTCATGTTTCCTATAGAAATGATTGATGCAAGGAGCCAACAACAGAAGATCTTTTCCTGGGTCAAGAGGTTATTCACAAAAGTGCAGAAAGGTTAACCCTAAAGCTTCTGTCCTTCTTACAGGACCTCTGTTATTTATGTATTCATAACCCTGGAAAAATCATAAAGAAATTTCACTCCCAAGCCCTCCCTATTTCTTTTCTTCTCTCCCCTAACCCCCAACTCCAGAAAGTTAAACACATACATTTACCTGTTGCAAATAACTAATTTAAATCCTCAGTTTTTAATAACACCTTCCCACCCCACTCCACCCCCCTTCATTTCTGAATGAGTGTTTCAACCAAGCACTAGAAAGTATTATTTTCTGCTCAGGTGTAATTGAAATCCTGGCCACCTATTCAAGAATGTTGTTGCCTGTGAGATATTAATTGTCTCTCAAAGCTTGGAACTATTCTTCCTAACTGAGCTTAATGGAGCATACAGATTTAAGGGAGAGTCCTAATCACGCCAACCTCCAGAAATATGACACTCTTGGAGATGGGTCACTTGTTTTCACTATTTTAAAATTTAATGGAGCGACAACTTTATAATCTACTTGTTGGGAGCTTAAAATTTCTGAAAAAGATGGCAGTGTAAGATAATGGCAAGACCACTGGACAATAAGTATTCTCTTGTTTTCAGATTTGATTAAGAGTATTACATTTTACTTTAGGGATCTGTTTATTAGTAAAATCAATGTTCCCCCCCCACACTGGAAAAAATAGTTTATTTTCCAGTTCATAAAACAATCTATAGTTCAAAGAGTCATAGAAACTTAAGGAGAAATCAAAATTTGTCCAGGTCAGACTTCAAAAAAAAAAGCAAAACACTCACTCAGGTCTTCTGATTCCAAATTGAGTGCTCTATGATGCAGAATGGCATCCAGAGATAGTAGGGATGATTCAAATCCAGGTTCCAGCTGTATGTACATCCTTTTTCTGGCACTTGGGTTCCTCATCTACAAAACGGTAGCATTTGATGGTGCTTAAAGTCTCTGCCAACTCTAAATACCAATGGGATTCAACCAGTGTTGTTAAGTGCCTACAAAACTCTGGTTATCCTACACATAGGAGGGACTGAATAAATGCTGGCTAAGTTCATAGAACCCCAGCTCCAGTAATGAATTTCCCACAGCAACCGCATTAATTTTTCATATGAACTTCTTTAACAGGGACTGATTTCCTCTTTTTATCTCATTTTTAGATGCACTTAATTCTAAACAAATGTTTGGTTTTAAGTACCTGTTAGACCCATGTAGACTGCAGACTCTTTCTCAGTTCTGGTGGTGCTTCTGGGCATAAGCCCATGAATGGATGCATCTGAAATTTTTATTTAAAATAGCTATCTCTGACTTTTTAAAAATGTATTTTAGTGACTGGGTGCATACACTAGAGATTAGGTCTACTTCTCTTTTTCAATGTGTTTTATATAGAACAATTGGTTATTTGATTTGCTTTTGTTAAAAATTAAATGTGCATTTGACTGTTCCCCAAGTACTAAACAAATAAGAATCAATCACAAGAAGATGTTATATACATTATATCTCTGTGTTAATGACATATTAAAGCATGTCAGTAAGCTAATAAGGTTATTATAAATTAATGAAACACAAATGGAAAATGTGTTTTCCATTCTTAAAGTAAATGAAATGTTTTCTTAAAACTCTCTGTGGAAATTTTACAAGATTGGTATTTCACTGTTCTTACTTTGTATACAAGAAAAAGGAGGCTTGGTTGATAATTCTGCTAAATGTTTTTCCTTTTCCTCCCTTAACAAATTCTTTGTTATGAGGGTTGGCTTTCTGGGAGGTGGATGGGATGGGAGTGGGGAGGTGCTTAGCAATATAAAATCAAAAGATATCAATTAAAATCTTTTTTTTTAAAAGAGACACTGACTTGCTCAAGGGAATAGGGAAAGGACTTAAGCAAAATGTTACTGGTTAGAGCTTTAGCAACTTGAGCCACATTATATCTCTCATTCCAGTTTCTTCCATGATGTTCTTTGTTGAGGGTAGATGTATGAAGTTGCCTTTGGAAGGGGGAAGAATTCTTGGTCTAGATCTGCATAGAAGACTTCTGGGGTTTGAAGTTTTACTGTTCATCTCCTGAGCCAAGGAGATATGCACAATGTTTGAAACTGAGACAGAATTAAAAGCAAATCTGTTGGGGCGGCTAGGTGGTGCAGTGAATAGAGCACGGGCCCTGGAGTCAGGAGGACCCGAGTTCAAATCCGGCCTCAGACACTTAACACAA
Organism: Pseudocheirus occidentalis; assembly: GCA_028646575.1. Lineage (NCBI taxonomy): Eukaryota > Metazoa > Chordata > Mammalia > Diprotodontia > Pseudocheiridae > Pseudocheirus > Pseudocheirus occidentalis. The sequence continues at coordinate 135,779,255 of CM053595.1, forward strand.
AAACTAGCCATGTGACCTTGGGCAAGTCACTTAACCCCAATTGCCCTCTTAAAAAAAGGCAAAAAAAAAAGGAAATCTGTTGGGTGTATGGTTGGGGTGGGGGGGTGGGGAAGGGTATAGGGAAAGAAGAGGAGGGAAAACACACACTCATAGGGAGAAGGTAACTTTACCATGGAATAAACAATGGTCACTGTCATCAGTGCAATGTCCCTTCCTCAACCCTGTATGACAGAGAGAGAGAAAGAGAGAGAGAGAGAGAGAGAGGGAGAGACGGAGGGGGGAGAGAGAAGACAGAGCGGGAGAGAGAAACAGAGAGAGAGAGACAGAGAGAGACAGAGAGAGAATTGGGAAATACGGAAGTACTGGTGGTCTTTATTCCCTTCCCCTGCCTGACTTCAGCTGGGTGTGACTGGCTGTTATTATTCCATAGTTTCAGTCATATCTGATTCTTAGTGACCATATTTGGGCTGGTTTGTGTTTTGGCAAAGATACGGGAGTGATGCACCATTTCCTTCTCCAGCCAGCTCATTTTACAGACGAGGAACTGAGGCAACAGCATTAAGGGACTTAGCCAGGGTCACACAGCTAGTAAGTATCTAAGACCACATTCGAACTCAGGAAGATAAGTCTTCCTGACTCTAGGCTCTGTACCACCTAGCTCTTGGCATCAGCTTCTAATTGTGTTCTTTTAGTCCTTTAAAGATTGAATCTGATTGATTTAATCTTATTTCTTATATACACTTGTGATCATGCATTTCCTCATGTCACTTTGTTTCCAAGTTAAAGGTATAAGCCAGTTCAGACAGTGAGTGATTATTCCTCTGTAGGCTGAACTTCCCAATCCTCTAATCCATTCCTAGAGTTTTTTCCTTTCTAACTGGAGGCATAATCACAAGCCATTCATAAGTTTCATAATTACACTTTCGAGGGTGGAATTACTGTGAACCTGGGCCTTTTCAATAGGATCATAAGCCTCACCAGTTGTGATACCAGTGATACCAGATACATGCCTCATATACTATGTCTTTCTTTTTATACTTTTAGAATTGTATGCTCTTATGTCATTTACTGTACTGGAAAAAAAAAAAAACAAAGACATACTTGCTTGAGATTTACTAGCTAGTTTACTAGCAGCAACAGAAACTAAAGAGAATGAGCATATTAGGACCAAAAGACTTGATCTGTAGTAGTTGATGGGCTTCTATAACTATGGACATTTTCCCATAATCTTCTGAAGTGTTATATTTCCATCATGTGCAAGTTTATCTCCCATCTGGGAAGATGACACAACATTCAAAAAATGTATAACTTGGATGATTTGTTTCCTTGAGCATAAACTATTTCAAATAATATATTTTAAGAATTAAGGTTCTTCTTCACTGAACTGCTTCCCTGACATCTCTTCATGATGCAGAGAGGACCCTGCATTCTCAAAAACTAGGCCAACAGATTATAAGCTCTAGCACAGGGGTAAGGAACCTGTGGTCTCGAGGCCACATGTGGCCTTCTAGGTTCTTGGGTACAGTCTTTTGACTGAGTCCAAGTTTTACAGAACAAATCCTTTTATTAAGGGGATTTGTTCTGTGAAGCTTGGATTCAGTCAATGGGCTGCACTTGAGGACCTAGAGGGCCACATGTGGCCTTGAGGCTGCAGGTTCCCCACCCCTGCTCTAGCAGATCAACCAAACCTTAAAGACTTTGAGTATATGAAACCTTTTGTAAGCTCCTCTATTTCTAGTACCTTCTGTCCAAATTGCCATAAATCTACTCTGCACATACCTGTATATGCACAAGGAGACAGCTTTGTACAACGGGTAGGGCAGTAGACTTGTGGTCAGGAAGAACGGAGTTTAAATCCCTCCTCAGACACTTACTAGCTGCAAGATCTGGGGGAAGTCACTTAGGATCTTTTTGCCTTAGTTTCCTCATCCAGAAAATGGGGGTAATAATAGCACTAGCTTCATCAGATTGTTGCCAGGATCAAATTACACACACACACACACACACACACACACACACACACACACACACACACGTGTGTATACTTTGGCGATACTTTGGAGTGGTCAGTGGCCAGGCCACTGCAATGAAGCAAATATCGCCAAAAAGAGAGTCATAAATTTTTTGGTTTCTTAGTGCAGTGGTTCTCAACCTTCCTAATGCTGGGACCCTTTAATATTCCTATGTGGGTGTATCTGCATGTGGGTGGACCTGCCCAGAGACAGATAGAGGAGCAGTGTCTCAGTTCCTAAGACCATCAGAAATATGTGTTTTCCCATGCTCTTAGGCAACCCCTGTGAAAGGGTCATTCAACACCCCCAAAGGGGTAGCAACCCCCAGGTTGAGAACCACTATCTTAGTTTATGTATGTATGTGTTTACCTTTTATGTTGTCTATTAAATGTACAATAGTATTATGTCTTTAAAATGTACATATTTTAATTAAAAATACCTTATAGAGGCAGTTAGGTGACACAGTAGATAGAGCACTGGCCCTGGAGTGGGGAGGATCTGATTTCAAATTTGACCTCATACACTTGACACTAGCCATGTGACCCTGGCATATTAGCGACTACGCTAGCACACCCAGGATGGCTGCTTACACAGGTTCTTTGATCTGCTTTTCTAAAGGAAAAATAATTTTAAAGGGGGTCAAAAATTTTACTTGAATTACAGATAAGTAGAAAATACAGATAAATTAGCACAGAGACTCAATAGAGAGGGCTCCTACTGTATGAACAAAGTAACAACCACCTACATACCCCACCAGATCAGAAGAGCACAGACCTCTGAGTAGTTGGGAGAGGGGCAAACAGTTACTCTGAGTCCTGTATAAGGAATCAAAAAGTCCTTCTCATAAGTGAACCCCAAAGTAAAATACCAACCTCCCAATATATGTAGTTTTAAATTAATATGACTAAGTGCCTAATTAGTTTGTACCAACAGGTATGAAAGTCTTCCTACAAGTAAGCCTTCCCCTAAGCAAGCCCCTCCCTAGGCAAATTCCTCCCCGATGGGCTCTATGTGACTCAGGTTGTATCACAGCTGTGATAGAAATACCTGTGTACCTTTAGACCTGGGAATACAGCTCTTATTCCAAGGGAAAAGGGGATACATGTGGTCACATAGACCTATTAATGGAAGGGGAAGATCTTCATACTCCATTAACATTACACCTGGGTAAGTCACTTAACCCTGATTGCCTCACCAAAAAAAAAAAAAAAATCAAACTTTATTGCTTTAAAAAATGCTAACCATCACCTGAGCCTTCAGAGAGTCATATTTTTTTTTTTGCTAGTGAAAGGTCTTGCCATGATGTTGATGGCTGCTGACTGATCAAGGTAGTGGTTACTGAAAGCTGGGATGGCCATGGCAATTTCTTAAAATAAGACAACAGTTTGCCACATGGATCAACTCTTCTTTTCCCTTGAACATGTAGAGGTCATTGTAGGATTATTAACTGACATAATTTAAATATTGCTATGTCTCTAGGAATAGGGAGACTAGAGGGAGAGAGAGTGGGATAGTTGGTCAGTGGAACAGTCAGAACACACATTTATCAATCAAGTTCACCATCTTATATCAATGCAATTCTTATTACCCCCCCCAAACAACTACAATAATAACATCAAAGAGCACCATAACAGATATAATAACAATGAAAATGTCTGAAATATTATAAGAATGACTAAAATGTGACACAGAGACATGATGTGAGCACATGCTGTTGGAAAAATGGCATCATAGACTTGTTCAATGTAGGGTTGCCATAAGCCTTCAATTTGCATAAAAAAACCAATGCAACATTAGCAAAGCATAACAAAATGAGGTATGTGTGCATGCATACATACACATATAGTTTGTGTGTACATGCATGCATATACATGTGTGCACGTGTGTGCGCATATGTGCATTTATACATGTGTGCATTTGTGTGTGTGTGTGTGTGTACCATTCTTGATTAACCTACCTCTCCCCTAGAAGATCCCCACCCATTCCCAGCTCTTCAACAGGAGTAGTCCTAGCTGCTTCAGTGCTGGAGCAGAGGACTCCTGGCTCAACCCACAGCTGGGCAGCAGGACCCATGATGTGAAGGGAGAACTATCTGTCTGTCTCGCTATCTATCTAGTGCTTTGCCAACCTTAAAGTGCTATTATAATTATTATTTTAATTATTATCTATATTATATGTGCATCATTATTTACATAAATTTACATTTATCATATTAGAATGTGAACTCCCTGAGGACAGAGGCCACATTTTTGCCTTTTCTTTTTTATTCCCCACACATTCCCTGGCAACAAGCATTTTCTAAACACTTGTGTCAGGCACCTTGCTAAGCACTGGCCATACAAATGTAAGCAAAAAGAAGACAATCTGTTTCCTGGAGGAGTTTCCATTCTAATGGGGGAAGACAAGCCACCAAGGAGGGTTGAAAAGTAAGGGTTGAAGAGACAGTAGAACACTATGGAGGGACAGTGTCAAAGTCCCAAAGGATTGAAGGAGGGCCAGGAGGGGTTTATAAATGCTTCCCAATTGATTCATTAATTGATCTTTATGATGTCCCTCCAAGCTAAACTGTAAACTCCTTGAATATTAGGGCTAAGTCACTTTTGTCTCTGTATTCCCAGTGCCTAGCACGTCAGCTACTTAGAACATGTTTAATGAATTATTAATTATAAACCCAGCAATGAACTGTGAGTCAATCTGAGACCTAATCTAGTACAGTTCCGAGGGGCTCAGATCATCAGATTACTCTCAGTGTGATTATAACGTCTCAGCCACAGCAACCATCGAAGATCATCTATTATGGAGCAGAAAGATTGCAATCTGTGTCATGGTAGGTATATCCACCATGAAAAAAATAATGAGTCTTGATGAAGAGAGGTCCTTAATACAAGACCCTTGCTCCAGGCTGAATCATACATTAAGAGTTTAGTTTATCCTAGGATTAATATCAACTTTGAGAGAATTAAATCATTAGTTTATTTGGAACTCTGATCACGTATTCACAGTTACCAAATGCTCTCAGATTTTCTTCCAGCCCAAATCAGATTTCATAAATAAACCAAAGGGCTCTTTGTATATAGGGCAACACATATCATACTCTTAAACACAGGAAGAAAATATCTTAAATACATTTCCATAAAAAAAAATAAAAACGAACAAGCACATCTTAACTTTCTGTCATGAAAAATGTTCTGCTCCCTTACTGATCACAGAGATAAGTTCCAGAAATTAACTGAGTACTCAGATTTTCTCTGAGGGCAGGGAAGGATTCTTTAACCTAACTGTGTGAATTCTGGGAACTGTAGAACTAGACAAATAGTATCTCCTGGGAGTTTGGGGAGGAGAGGGGTCAGATGCCTCAGTTTGGGAAAAGGCAGAGCTGAAGTGGCTAGATGTGAGATTCATTTGGAATTTTGATTTGTAAAGGAGCAGACACATCACTAATGGTGCATTGGCATTTGGAGAAAGACAGAGAAAAGCCCCTGAAGTTATTCTGTGATGTGAGTTCAAAGTCTAAATTCTAGGCACTGAAGACTTGATGCCAGCAGACATACCAGCTAGATTTAGAGTAGAGTGCTGAGCCTAGAATTAGAAAGACCTGAGATCAAATCCAGCCTCAGACACTTAAAGCTTCATGGCTCTGAGCAAGACACTTAACCTCTGCCTACCTCAGTTTCATTAACTATAAAATGGGAATAATAATAATAATATCTATGAAGCATTTAGAACAATGTCTGGAACATAGTAGGCACTTAACAAATGCTTTTAAAAAACCATCCAGCAGCCCAGCTTTCTTGTTATTTGGTCCTACCCAATTCTTCCTGACCCCATTTGCAGTTTTCTTGGCAGAGATACTAAAGCAGTTTTCCATTTCCTTCTCCAGCTCATTTTACAGAAGAGGAAGCTGAGCGTTAAGTGACTTGCTCAGGATCACACAGAAAATAAGTGTCTAAGACCTCATTTGACCTCACAAGGATGAATCTTCCTGACTCCAAGTTGGCTGGAGTGGACTGACTTATTCCTTGAGATTAGGGAAATGATAGCAGTGAAGGTTTAACTACCCTTCCCCTTCCTGTTTTGCCTGCAAATGACAGGCATTTTCTACATGATTTCTTCATTTCCTTAAACTATTCCTAATTCTCAATTTGTTCCATATATAACTATGATTTAATCATAATTTCTCTGATTCATTTCTGTATATTAATTGTGTTTATGGTGATTATAATAGAAGAAGCCAGGAAGTATCAGGAAACCAACCAGGCCAGAGATTTGCACCTCAGTCCAAAACTTCCTGGTTGGAGGCTGAGTTGAATGAAGGAGAATGTTACATTTAAAATTTTATTAACAAATCATATAAGCTCCTAACTAACAGACAGATAAACCACATGACTTCAAACCATTTACCCTTGGGCTATTAAGTCATATGTAAGTAAATAAAGTGACTTAGAATGAAAGGAATTTCATTGATGCTTTCAGCCTCTGGAGTGAAGAATGTGACTGAGTCAAGGACCAAGGCAAGGTCACCCACATTTACCCTGAACCTTCTGGTGAGAGGAAGGTGGTGTGGTCTGGGGAAGAATGGCCACACTTCGGGGCAAACCCAAAACATTCCAAAGGATGGGGGCATTTTCTCACCAGCCTCACAGCACTATCTGCTGGTTACAGGTATATACTAAGTCCATTTTAATCCTGTCACTACGGTGTATAAAGGGGCCATCAGAAGACCCTTGAGTAATCCAATGAGAGATGCTAAGTTGGCAACTGCATGTTGGATTAGTGAAGGCCCATGAAATGCCTTATCAGAAAGACCTTTCACATAAGAATCCAAATAATCCAACTCGAAGGTCATAACTGCAAAAATAAGTACCTAGACCAGGCCAAGATTATAGAAGCTAAAACTACTTTCCTAATATGAATGAATGCATTTTCCCTAGCATTTGTATAAGTAATAGTGGCAAATTAGTTTTTTAAATAATGTGACCATTAATAGCAGTAGAAAAGAAACCCACAAGTTTAGAATGGAAGTTGTAAATTAAACTACAAAGTACAGTACTTAATTTGTAACATATTTAGCTTTGTGGGTCTCCTAATTACAATGTACAATTACATCTCCCGGTTCACGTAGGAAGCTTTGACTAGGCCAACAGTGAAAAAGGATAAATCCAAGTTAGTGCTGGCTCACTGGAATCTTCTTCTCAGAAGAAAAAAAAATTCACCCTGAACAATCCAAAATTTCTTTATAGATGAATGAATGAATGAATGAATGAATGAATGAATGAAAAAGTATTTATTAAGCCTTACTATTTTGTAGATAGCAAGGTGGCTCAGTGGATAGAGTTCTGGGCTTAGAGTCAGGAAGACCTGAATTCAAATCTAGCCTCAGAAACTTCCTAGCTTTGTCATATCTGTTTACCACTAGAGAAGGAGATGGCAAACCACTCCAGTATCTCTGCCCAAAAAACCTCACAG
>CM053595.1:135786832-135802363 GCA_028646575.1 Pseudocheirus occidentalis
ATATATATATATATATATATATATATATATATATATATATATATATATATATATATATATATATATATATGTCCCTATTAGTACAAATTGCATGTATTCAAATTAGAGCTATTTGAAGTTATAATTATGAAAAATATGGTAATTGGGTCCAGGTCAATAGAAATATGCAGCATAAATAGAACTTAAATAACAGGACCACTTCAGGGGATTCATTGTTCATACTAATTGGGACCTAACTGTACATTCAAATACCTGCATAAAGGTGAGCTAGAGCTGGCAGGGGAGGGAGCTGTGGCCAAGGATACGAGTAGAGCACTCTGCTGTGGAGCTAAAGGCAAGATAAAGTGAAACTTCCCCCCATAGGTGCCTAGAGTCCCTGGATAAGTGACTACTCACCCTCTGTCTGCCTTGGTTTCCCCCCTTCCACTTTTAAAATTATCTTATAACTCTATGCACTTGCTATAGAGATAACTGGAGCTGCTTCAGCTATGTGCGGTGCTATTTATCAAGAAAAGGCACTTACAATAACATTCACAAGAACTATCCCATTCATCCAACCATAACGGAGATGGGGAGGTGGAGGTGAGTGGAACAAAGAGAAGAACAAATGTTGTATGTGGTACTTGCAAAGTTTGGCCAGGCTAAGAGGCCAGATCTGACTAAAGCCAGGTGTGAGACTGGAACAAAATAATATACTTAAAAAATATCTGACAGTTAACAAGAGATTTTCTTAGACTTAGAAGAGAAAGGTTATTCAGATCAGGGAAAGAATACTCAGCAAGTATACAGCATTGATTCGGTGGGGTATGATCAAGGGTGTAAATATTTAACAAACCATCATGTATCAGGACACGTTTTTAAATTTAATCTGCATTTTTAACATTTCTTCCACCGCTTTCTTAGGTCTAGACAATCAACAAAATAATAAATCAAGCTTTGAATTGTGGTTTGCCAGATTTTCAGGCATAAATGCTCTCTCAAGAGCCAGTTAGAAGTGACTCCAGTATGCCTCTGGGCGTAGCTTCCCTGAATCTTTGTTGCCTATGATGGTCTGTTGATTAGAAGCCTAAAGGGTGAGCCAGTTGACTTCCAGTGACCAGGTTTTTCTATTCCCAATTCAACATAAAGCTAAATCAATCACTAAGTTTTTAGTTCACTGAGCCAATTCAGTCTTCAGGACAGTTTCAATACCTTTTAAGGTATTGCATGGGGTACGGCCTTTGGAAAAACTAGCTAAGCCTGTGGGCAGGGCCATCTGATATATTGCTCTTACCATACCAGAAAATATTAGGACTTAAAATTAATATTAACAGAATTCATAAATCTGAAGATTGGTAAAATTGGGGGGAAGGGAGGAAATAGAGTATATTAAAAACTATTTTCATACCAAAAAAATTGCTTCACATAATTTTTGATACATACAAAATTTCATATAAAATATTTTAGAAGGGAAAATATGCTAAAATTTAAATGTTACCATGGAAGCCTATTTATGTCATACAAAACACAAGAGTTCCCTTGAAAGCTCTCTGGGAAATGCTGATGCAAAGTAAAGTATTTAAAAAATTAACTCTCCTATGGTCACATTGGGTCCTGGAAAGATATCAAGTCAGAGGTTGTAGATTCAAATCATAGCTCTTTTTACTTATTACCTATGTAACCTTGGGCAAAGTCATCTAATTTCTCTGGGACTCATATTCTGTCTCTGTAAAATCAGGAGTTTGATCAAGAAGATCTCAGTCCTAGTTCTAATCCATGATCTTGGGGTCTTGGGGTCTTCCTTTGATGGACTGGACGTTTTCTAGTACTCTTAACTATGTGGTTGTTTGGTCATTTTTTAGTCATGTCTGACTCTTCATGACCCTTTTCAGAGTTTTCTTGGGCAAAGATACTGGGGTGGTTTGTAACTTCCTTCTCCAGCTCATTTTACAGAGGAGGAAACTGAGGCAAACAGAGTTAAGTGACTTGCCCAGGATCACACAGCTACTAAGTATCTGAGTCAGAATATGAACCCAAGAAGAGGAGTCTTCCTGACTCCAGGTCAGCCGCTCTGTCCACTGCACCACCTAGCTATACTTCACTATGGGGTGGCACAAAGAGAATTCAGTATCTTTAAAAAAATATTTTGTCAATGCCTTTTCCTACATTGCTATTGTTTCCCAATATCCTCTCCACACCTATAGAACCTTCTCTTGAGATAACAACAAAAAAAGTCACACAAAACAAGCCATTACATTGACCTTGTCTGACAGCCCCTCATTCTGCACCTGTAATCCATCCCCCCTCCACTGAAAGGAGGATGTATTATTTCATCCTCAGTCCTCCAGAGTCCTGCAGTCACTACATTTGTCTGAGGTCTGACGTATCTTCACATTATTTTCCTTTATATTACTGTAGTCACTATACATCCTGTTTTCTTAACTCTCTTTTTAAATTTTTTATTTTTTTAATTTAGGGAATAAAACAAGCATCTCCATGACCTAGTATAATAAAAAATATGAGTGTGTACCAAACTGCAACTCTATTATGTACAATTATATTTTAATATGCAATAAAGTTATCATGTAAATTTCTTCTTTTTTCCTTCAAAAACTTTCAAATGAAGAAATCAGGAAAGACCTTATAAAAGGTGGCACTTGAACTGAATTCTGGAAAGGGCTATGGATTCTAAGACACAGAGGGAAGAGGAAGAATATTCCTCCCAATGGGAACAGCATGGGCAAAAGAAAAGAGATAGACAGGAAATAAAATGTCTCATATGGGGGGATAGCCTGTCTGGATACTGGAAGGCATGATTGGGCAAACATCCTAGGAAGAGCGTTTAGAGAGAAAAGGACTTTAAATGTCAGCATTTGTATTTGATCCTACAGGTAATAGGAAACCACTGGAACTTCTTGAACAGGAGAATGAGATGGTCCTATCTGTGTTTTAGGAATATCAATTTAGTCACGAACTGGAGAAGGGAGAGGTAATTTATGGGGAGACCAATTAAGAGGCTGGCTGAATAATAGGGGGAAAGAAGGGATAGGGCCTAAATTAGCATAATTGTGGTATAAGGGGAGGGAAAGGGACAGGTGTTTGACATGCTGTGGAGGATGAATCCACAAGACAGTTGATGAGATATGTGGAGTAGGGGAGAGTTAGGAATTGAGGGTGACTCCAAAGTCGCACTGTTCACCTTAGTAATTACAAGTATAGTGGTGTCCAAAAAAGAAATGAGGAAGTTAGCAGGAGGGGTGGCGTCCTACAAGTTTCTCTCCCTAAATTTTTCTAGATTTTCAATATCTTTTCTAAAATAATCTCAACCTTGAAAAAAGTCAAAATATTCCTACTATAAACTGCTTTAGCTTTAGGAACATAGGATCATAGATTTAGAGCTGACAGGACTTTAGAAGTTACCTAGCTTCTCATTTTATGGATGAGGAAACTGAGGACAAAGAGAGGTTAAGTGACTTACTTAAGGTCACACAGGTAGAAGTAGAAGAGACAGTGCTGTGCTGTCTCACCTTGACAAAGATCAGGTTTTTTTATGTTCCTAATAGCAAAAGCAGAGTTAAAACAAACAATGAAGTAAGTCCCCATTGTTCAATGTGAGTTGTGAAAATGGGAAATAGTTAGGGGAGGGGTAGGACCAGAATCCAGACTTCCTTACTCCCAGACCAACTGCTTCCCTATGTTATAATTGTTCCCTAGTTGTTTCTATAGGCAAATAGTATGTTCCCAGGGGAGGCTAGGTGGCCAGTGAACCGAGTACCCCACCCTAGAGTCAGGAGGATCTGAATTCTAATCCAGCCTCAGATACTTAACACTTACTAGCCATGTGACCTTGCACTTAACTGCAACTGCCCTCCCTTCCCCTCTCGAAAAAGCAAAAAAACAAAACAAAACAAAAAACAGATAGTATATTCCCAGGTAGACTGCAATCTCCTCAAAGGTAGGACTACCTTATGGACAGTCATAATGATACCTAAGCAGCAGGTACTCAATAAATGCTTGCTGAATGACTTTAAGATACCTGTTTGTTTTTTCTAAAGTAGCATTGCCTCAGATTACTAGACCTTTAAGGTTTAAAAAGTCTTCCTGACTACCTTGTTAAGGCAAGTAGAACAAACAGTGTGATTCCCATTCTACAGATGAGGTAAACTAGGATGGTAAGTGATAAAGTGATTTGCCCAGGGTCAGACAACAGAACCTGTCAGGGTTAAAACTCAGGTACTTTGCACAGGTGTCCTCCAGGACACCTCCACAGGTGTCCAGAAAGGGGGAACTAAGGACTCAGTCTTGTGATTTTAAAAGCCTGCCTTTAGCTCCTCCCTTTCTCTATACCTTTCAAAGATTCAGATTACATGGATAAACCAAGATCAAATAAGATACAGACATGAAGTACAGCTACTATTTATTTGAGAGTATATTGTGATATTTATATCCAGTTTTCCATTATAAAATTCACACGTGACTTTTAGTTTCAACAACTAAATTCAACAAACATTTATTTAGCATCCTAAAAGTGTAAGACATTATGCTAGGTTTGGGGAATACAAAGACACAATGAAAACAGAGTCCCCATTCTCACAGCGATTAAATTCTATTGGAGGGGGATATTTACAGAAATAATTGTAAGCACAAGCACTTATATGGCCTTTTAAGATTTATCTTTTTTAGTACGGAGCATTCCTAGCCCCATTTTACAGATGAGGAAACAGAGGCAAACTGAGGTTAAATAAATTGCCGCGGGTCATACAGCTTACGTTTGAGGCTGGATACTTTTAGCCAAATTTTCCTGAACTTGAATCCAGCATTTTATCCGCCGTACCACGTACCATCTTAAAGATGAGAAAGAGAAAGTGGGGGCAGGAAGTGAGAGCATTAACAATGAGGAGACTCCGGCAAGGCTTCTGGGTAGAAAGGCAGCTTGGTGCCAGCAGACAGAGCACTGGGACTGGAGCCTGTTCAGAGCCAGCCTCAGACACTACTGGCTATGTGACTCTGGCAAGTCAGCACTGGACTTTTCAGTTGTAACACGGGGATAATGTAGTGAGGAGCAAATGAAGTAAGATTTGCAAGTGCCTTAGCAATAGTGCTTGACATATTGTGAGGGCATAATAAATTCTTGTTTCCTTCTTCCCATAAGAAACAGCACCAACATTGAGACTTGCCAGAAGCAAAGAAAAATATTTTCACATCTTTTAAAAGGCCGTGGGTACAGTAGGCAGAAAATTTGCGTTCAAACCCAATGCTTATTCCATGTGACCTTAGACAAGTCACAACTTCTGTGGCCCTAACTTTCCTCATCTATAAAATGACTGAACTAAAAGTAGACACTTGGATCTATGATCCTTTGACCTTAGCCTCATGCAGTTCAAAGAAGTCAGTATAGCATGACTGGTAACCCTTTCTCCAGAAGGGAAAACTGAGACCCATAGAGCTGAAGTGTCAGGGTCTCATGCAGAGGCAGATCCAAGACAGAAATGACCTGATAATGTCTTTGTGGTAAACAGGGCTTGTCTATTTACATATACACAGGGCATATAGGACTATCCTTAGGTCAAATTATAAAGTCAGGAAACTGAATGTCTTCGGTTTTCCCAACCTTCTCTTCCTGAACCTTTGGTCAAACTCCCCTTCCCCATCCCCCCTTTCTCTCACTTCTTTTAATCCTCTCTTGCTGCCCCTGTGTCCCATCTAAGACCTTGCACAGTCCCTTGCATGGTCCTATAGCACTTAATAAATATTTGTTAATCAATGTATCATGGAGGAAAGTAAATTAATCAACCTAGGCATACTAAGGCATTTTCAGGAGTAAGTCCAGTGTAGTACTGTTTAATACAGAGGGATGAATCACCAAACGACAGATCACTGGGATCAGTATCCCTAAAAACCTATCCATGGAGGCAAAGTGCCTTCTCTGCCCACCTGAAGGCTGTCCCCAAGCATCTCTATAATCTTGGCTACCGCCACACGTGCAACACCCATCCTCCCCCAAGACATGAATAAATGACTGAGGAAAATCCCTTTTTACTTACATCTGCAATCTGGGGATTTTACATATCAGCCCAAAGCTTGTGCAGTTAAAGTATTGCAAAACCTTTAGGCATTCGTATGTGAATTAAGATTCTTTAGATCAGATAAGTTGTCCAACCCATAAAATATTTAAGCTTCTGAATTTATATCCACCCCTCCCCTACAAAGTACTTAAACAGAAAAATCTTAACTAATTCTAATTTTAAATAAAGGAAATAACTGTTCACTATTTTTTCAGCTTGCATTTCCTTATCTAAGATATATATTTGGAACATTAAACCAGTGGCTAAAAATCGCCATACTGTACTTTGGCTAATAGTAATGATTTGCTATCAAACACCTCATAAAACAAAGTTATTTCCCCGGTTTTTCTCCAGCCCTCTAAAGAACATGACTTTTCATCTCTTTTTAGATCTTTTCTGTTTGTGATCACCCTTAGAAATAAAGCAGTGAATACGGTTAGTTATGCTGACATGCACACAGGAAATAGCACCAGGCCTACAAGTGCAGTTTCCTTTTCTATTTGATTACAGAACATCAAAAAATAAGAGCAGTTGAGGGTATTCGGGTTTTCTTTAGGGTAATTCGGGCAAAAAAAAATTTTTTTGTTTGTTTTAAAGCATTAGGAAAAAGTCTGGCCCCACCAACTTCCTGGGAAAACGTGCTTCTGAACACATTGATATTGCCCAGAGCACAGAAAACATAATTAAACTAAATGCTTAGAATGTGTCTGCAGGTATTGGGGGGGGGGGGAGGGGAAGGAGGGAGCACATAAAGATTGGCAGCCTATATTAAGATTGGGAAAATGTCTTTTAAACACAGTATCTTCCCCTCCCCCTTCCACTGGCCTCCTTTCTCCTCTCTCCCACCCCCCACCCCCCAGCAAAATATCAACAACATTCCTGGACACTGTAATCAAATACTTTCCCCAAAAAAGTCTTGGCATGTGTAATAATTTGTCAGGGATCCTTTTAGTAAAGTCCACTCTAGAGAACCTTCTTAGGCCCCCTTGACCCACGAAGCAAATGACCTTTCACCTTATTTGGGCCTCTTTTATGAGGCTCTTTCACTGTGACCAGATGGCTAAACTATCAAAGGATTTTATGAGTAAAAACTGCTTTCCCAACTCACAAGTTGTATATTTCTTTCCATGTTAATGTGAACTACCAACCAAAAGACATTAAATTGAAAACACAAAAGGCACTTTGCAGCTGGTGCAAGGAAGGCTCCCAGCGTTGTGTAGCCACCAAAGTTATGGTGTTTGCAGAGAAAACAGCTGATGTCCAGATGAAGACAATTTAAGCTAAATATTTAAAATACCCATCAAGAAACTAATGATTGATTTATTATTTTTTTCTGTTGTTTCTGGTCATGATCTTTTACCAAGCTGCAGATAAACACCATTTTCTTCCTTTTGCCTTTCCTCAATTGTCCCTACCTCACCAGAGGCCCAGTTTAGTGGGCTGGGTTGGAAATTATGAATAATTAGCTCAAACATCGTCAGGAATTCAAGTGAAAAAAAAAAATCAGAGAACCATTTTAGTGTGGATTTCAAACCAGACATTTCCCAAAGCACCAGGATTCTGCTTTGAGCAGCTGGACAAATGAACTATATTTTATATCATTATATTGCAGGCTACACTACAAAAAACCCACAATGCTCAAGGTAGTAAGAATCATCTGTGTACCTGTGGCCCACTGGACCGAGTCTTGTAAATTTCCATTTGTAAAATTTGGCTCCTATTACCAAAAAATGTTGGGAAGCATTGCTATTATACACATTCATATTTTATAGTGTTCTTATGACGATGACCTGCTGATAACTCCCCATTCCTGGTCACTCCTGATAGAGATCGGTACTGGAGAATAGTAATGGACTGTATATTGTTTACTCTTGGCCTTACAAGGAAAAAGTGGCTAACTTGGTTCACTTAGTCTATAATGCTGGAAAGAAGTATTAACCCTTTCTTCACTATAATAAAATCATCATGGTTTGGGTTTTTCAGGCTCAGAGGGTTTATGTTTGGTGCACGGAGGATCAGCACGGAACGGTTTGTAACACTGATGTCAGGGGAAAGGCCTCTCCCTTCACAGTCAGGAGATTTGGGTTCTAAACCTCTATTGGGCTGAACCTAGACCCATCAGTGTGACCTTGGGGTGAGAAATCTGGTTTAGAACATGATCTCCACGTTCCCTCCCAGCTCAAAAGGGCAACATGATAGATTGGATTGAACAACTCTAGAAGAATTGATTGGAATTGTACATCAAAGTATTTATTTGGCGGTATGACCCTGGGCATACAGAGAGGCAGAAAGGTGAACAAGAAAGAACATTAAACTTGCAGTGTTGAACTTGGACTCAGAGGGCCCGAGTTCAAATCTCCACTAGTCCACTTACTACCTGTGGTCACTAGATGGTGCTGGAGCACTGGGCCTGGAAAAAGGAAACCCTCCACCTGAGTTCAAATCTACCCTCAGATATTTCTTAGCTATGTGACCCTGGACAAGTCACTTAACCTTGTTTGCCTCAGTTTCCTCATCTCTAAAATGAGCTAGAGAAAGAAATGGCAAACCACTCTAGTCTTTGCCAAGAAAACCCCGAATGATTTCACAAAGTGTCAGACAAGACTGAAAAGACTGAACAACAAATGTCACACCAGAAACCTGTCCAGTTTTCTGGGGCCATGAGTCCCCCTCCTCCATAGCTCTTCTTTATAAACTCCAGTCATTTAACCTGCCAAGCTTCATTTTCTTCATTTTTAGCATGGATACGATAACTTTATTGTTGTTATTTAGTTAGTTGTTTCTGTTGTATCCAACTCTTCATGACCTCATTTAGGGTTTTCTTTGCAGACACGGCAGTAATTTGCCACGTCCTTCTCCGGCTCATTTTACAGATGAGGAAACTGAGGCAAACAAGGTTAAGTGACTTGACCAGGGTCACACAACTAGGAAGAGTCTGAGGCAGGATTTGCACTCAGGTCTTCCTGGCTCCAGGTCCAGCACTCTATCGAGTATGCCACCTAGCTGCCCTCTGCTATAATAATAGCACTTACCTAACAGTTTGAAGTGGAGATCAAATGCTCAAATCTTAAAAGCCCCATGTGGATGTGAGCTATTTTTTTTTCCCCAAGCCTATGACTATTAAACACATAAACAAAGAAAATTACTTCTGATTAACTTGGAAAATAGCTTCCCACCTCCAACCCCCCCCTTCCCTACTACTCCCCACACCCTATCTCTGCCCACTGACATCCTTGTCCTCTGCCAAGGTCTAACCAGCCATTTCTCCTTGAAATCTGTCTCCCAGAGCTAAAAGGGAATCTGCCCCTGTTCCTCCTTGATCCTCTCATTCTTCTCTGGCCCCTCCTCAGAACTTAATCTGTTCTTACTGTCTTGGGCTTATTCCTGGATATGTTTCATCCTCCAGACTGAAAGCTCCTTAAGGGTGAAGTCTGCATCTTATTTTTGTGTCTTATTTTAATTTTGTGTTCATTCAGGCCCAGGACCTAGCATACTGAAGGCACTTAATAACTGTTTGTTGAAATTGGAAGTTAAGCACAATTTTTTCTTAAAGCCACATTCCTGGACATTTAAGTGTCTAATGTTTCCTTTATTTTTTTTTTTCTTAACAATCCTATGAAAGTTGGTGGGTAGGGTTTCAGGGTAACCAGTGAGGGAGATGGGGAAGAAGTATATGCCAAGCAAGGACATGATGCTTTTAAGACTGGGAACACCATCACTGTCAGCTCTAGGTCAATCAATTGTGCTTCCCTTCCATACAAATGCTGATGTTGTCCTTTGCTATTTGTTATAGAAAGATGTAGTCAAATGCAAAATCAATACAGACTTCAACAAATCCTTCTTTAAAATATTTTCAGGCACATTTTCACCTCCTGTTTGGAGCTTTTCACTTTCTCAGATTTCTGTCCATGTTACTTGTTAACCCATCAGTCTTGTTTATCCGACCAGGTTTATTAATGACAAATGTTGCTGGTCTTGTTGAGTTATGACTGTAAACTGAAAGAATATGAGGGCCAAGGTGAAAAGGTGATTTCTTTATAACAGCTGTAATTTATCCAGGCCTTTGATTTGGGGACTGGTTCTGGATATAGTATTCCTACTGATTGCATTAGAGCAGCCCTTAGGGGTCATGCTGAATTCCAAGGTCCTGGAACCAGTTAGAAGAACGGAAGATGCCCATGTACATAAGCTGTGGAGAGAGAATGATGACACTGAGAAGCAGCAGGGCCCAAGACCCACCCAGGAATACCCGCCACTTCTTGCCTCCCCACACTAAGTGAGACAAGATGCCGGCTTTCACATTACCATAATGCTAGAGAGCACAGAAAAGAAGGTTGTATTTAGGACTCAGATCCCTAAAGTTCCTGTTTTGCTGAGAAATAGTTAATGTGAAATGTTAGATTCCACAAGAAAGGGGATTTCTAACATCCAACCAGACTAGACTGTATTCAACGTAATATCATGCAACGAGTTCTGGATTTGGAGCCAGATGAGTTGGGTTTTAATCATAATGACAACAGCAAGTATTTGTTTGTGTGTGTGTGTATACACACATCTATGTATATGTATATGTGTGTATATACATCTGTGTGTATGTATATGTGTGTATATATATTATATATCATCTTAAAGTTTACAAAGGTGCTTTGTTAATATAATTTCATTTTATCTCCACAATAACCCTTTGAAATACTGTGCTATTATTATCCCCACTTTACAGATGAGGAAAATGTGACAGACAGAGGTGAAGAACCTTGCTCAGGGTCTTATAGTTATTAATATATGAGGTCGTATTCGAAGGAGGATCTTCTTGACTCCAAGCCCAGCACTCTATGCACAGGCCACCCCTGCCCCTACCACCTGCAGGTCCTCACACAGACCTCAATTTCTTCATCCATAAAATGAGGGGGTTGGAAATGATGATTGTTAAGGTTCCTTCCAGCTTTTCTCATCTCTCACCTCCATGCCTTTGCTCATTCTAGTTCCTCGTAACTGAAACGTAGACCTTGCCCCCATTGTCATTCATTATTAATCAATTGAGAAGCATTTTAAAAGCACCTTTGTTTTTGATCAGTTGTTTGAATCATGTCTAACTCTTCATGACCCCATTTGGGGGTTCTCTTGCTTAAGATCCTGGAGTGGTTTGCTATTTCCTGCTCCAGCTCATTTTATAGGCAGGAAACTGAGGCAAAGAGGGTTAAGTGACTCGCCCAGGGTCACACAGCTAGTAAATGTCTGGGGCCAGATTTAAACTCATGTAAATGTCTTCTTGACTCCAGGCCCAGTGCTCTATCCACCATGCCACCTAGCTGCCCGTTAAAAGCACCCACTATATTCCACATATACTGTACTAGGTTCTTGGTATATAGAAAGACAAAAACAAAACAGCCCCTGCCCTCAAGAAGCTTATAAGTTACTGGTGATGCTACAATAAAAAACATAGGCCCCTCTGGGTAGACATATTTGTAATTTGGGGGTGGGAACACTAGAAGCTGAAAGAAAATGAAAGGAACCATGCAGGAGGCGACATGAGCTGAACTTTGAAGGATACTGGGAAATCTAAGAGGCAGAAGTGCAGAGGGAGTGTATTCCAAGCACGACGGACAACTGTGCAAAGGCATGGAGATGAGAGAGAGAATGTGTACAATGTACAACACTCAGCCAGTCTGGCTGGAACGCAATGTGTGAAAGGGAGTGATTTTTAATAAGACTGGAAAGATATGCCAGAACTAGCCTATAAAGGACTTTAAATGTGTAAGGAGCCTGTATTTAATCCTAGGTAGAGGAAACTTCTGAAACTTTTTGAGCAGGAGAATGACATGTCCAGAACTACTGTTAAGGACCATCACTTTGCAGCTGTGTGGAGTATGGATTGGAGGGGGACAAGTCCGGAGGCTGGGTGACTAATCTGAAGGTTATAAGTTTAAGCAATAGGTTATCGAGGGCCTGAAGTACAGGGGTAGTCACTTGAGAGCAGAGGAGAAATGTTGGAAAGATGTCAAGGTGTAATACAAAAAATCCTGAGAACTGACTGGCTATTGATGGTGAAGATGAGTTCAGGTTAACTCTAAGGTTGTAAATGTGTGTGACTAGAAGGATGGTGGTGACCTTGTCAGAAATGGCGACATTAGAAGAAAAGTGGGTTTGGGGAAAGGGCAATGAAGTCTGTTTTAGATGCCTGCAGGTCATTCATCTCAAAATATCTAGTAAGTATTTGGTGATGATACACAACAGGAGCTCAAGGGGAAATAGTATGTATGGATCTGGGAGTCATCAGCGTTGAGATGAAAACAGAACTGATATGGTTGCTTGGTTGGTTGTCTTTGGTTCTCAAAGAGGACCAAAATGACATCACTCCACCCAATGTGTTTTGACTGTGGCTGATCAGAGCAATAAGAGCTCAGAATGCTCTACTACAGGTCAGGCACAAATAATCTGTGTGAACATTTGTGGTGGATTCTCCACATTTATGCATCCTGAATTTCCTCTGAGCTATTTCAATTCTACTTTGCTCACAAAGCACAGCACCTTCTCTGATGAGGGCACACCATGCTGGGTGGTCCTGTACCAGTGTCTCCCATGTCACACAATCTATTCCAAAGTACTTGAGAGAGACCTTGAGAGTGTCCTTGATCACCATGTAAATGCCTGCCCTGTGATATAGTCACTAAGAGAAAGAACATCCAGAGAGGAGAAAGAGAGAGCCTCAGGGCTGATATGAATGATGAGTCAACAAAAGAAATTATCACCATCAGCTGACATTTATAGATCTCTTGAGGGGTTTACGAAGTACCTAACAGACATAATCTCTTTTGATTCTTACCACTCTGGGAGGTCAGCACCACAGGTATTATCCACATTTTGAAGATGAGATATTAAGGCAGATTGTCCATAGTGAAACAGCTAGGACGTTGTGGAGGTGGGGCTGACTCTAGGTTCATTATTCCTTCTATAGCAGCCTACCCACTCCTTCAGTGATGAAGAATCTTCCTTACTCATGGACGAAGTTGGATGTCACCTCCTCCATAAGTTTAAGGTTGGAAAAGACCTTCAAAGTCATCTAATTCAACCTTGTTTTCCCTGACTGTTCTGATATCATCTTCCATTTATATATAGTATGTGTGTACATAGACAGATGATGTCCCAACCCAAACGTCTTACTGAAGTTTTAAGCTTTAATTATTGAAAACAAACAATGCTTTATTAGCTTAAAACTACACTAAGACTTTTGAATCACCCTGTACCTACACACACACACACACACACACACACACACACACACACACAAAACCACACACACAAGAGATAGATAGATAGATAGATAGATATGTATATGCACACATAGTTATTTGCGTGTTGTCTTTCCCATTAGGCTGTGAAGGTCATGAGGGCACTTACTAGGTTTCTGCCTTTCTTTATATCCTCATCCTTTGGCACAGTGCCTGACACATAGCAAATATGAATAAATGCTTGCTGAGTTGCTGACTCCTCTCTGCCCTCTCATCAGGTAAAAATGACTTCTCCTTAAGATTTTTCTTTGAACTTTGTTGGGACCCCTTCCTTAGACTTCTCTTTCTTGAACCACAATCATTTCTGCCTCTCCCCTTCCTCCCAATGAATTGTGAAGGCAGGGTCTAAGGTACATCTATCTTCATATCCCCATTTCCAAGCACATTTCTTGAATCAAAAGTTCAACAAGATTCTGAATCACCTAAGTGTTCAATAAATGATTGTCAAACATTGGAAAATCTTTAGCAGTCTTAACATGTATTCACATAAGAATAAGCGTTTTAATGCCAGACAGAAGAGAAAACCAGTATGCAGATCTGGGGTAAGTGTAACTTTTTATACAGGACATGATTGTGATTATCTGCTATACTGGGTTGTTAAGGAAAAGTATGTGTTTAACTGAAGATACTCTTGAAGTGGTATGCTAAAATGTGATGAAATGTTAGTGGGAAGATCCTTAACCTAGTATTCTTGCTGGTTGCTAAAATAGTAGATTATCTTGGGCTTTTCTCAAAGTCTGAAAAAATTGTTCTTGTTCAGTTATGTCCAAGAAAAATTTGTTATTATTCAGTCGTTCAGTCATGTCAAAAAAATTGTTCTTGTTCAGTCATGTCCAACTCTTTTTGATCCCGTGGCCCATACTTTCTTGGCAAAAACACTAGAGTGATTTTCCATTTACTGTTCCAGTGGATTAACACAGAGTAAGTGACTTGCCCAGGGTCACACAGCTAGTGAGTGTCTGAGATCACATTTGAACTCGGGTCTTCCTGACTCCAAGCCCAGCATTCTATCCACTGAGTCACCTGTCTCCTACTGAAAAAGTATATTATTCAAAATCTAAAATAGCAGGCTTAGTCTTATTTTAAATTCTTCACTAAATTCCATATAATTCCATCTTATCAGCTCTAACTACATTGTTCTTTTTAGAGATAACTGCTATCATATCAGAGATGTCCTCATATAAATTATAAGATTTAGAGAAGAAAGGGATATTAAAGATCATCCAATTTATTTTATAGATGAGGAAACAGAAGCCCAGAGAGGGAAAGGGAAATCTCAAGGTAGACATGCTTAGAGAAATCAAGATACTATTAAACAGATACAGACAAATGAAAAAATAGAAGGTAATGTGAAATATCTCTTTGAAAAAAACCACTGACCTGGAAAATAGATCCAGGAGAGACAATTTAAAAATTATTGGTGTACCTGAAAGCCATGATAAAAAAAAAGAACTTAGAAAGAATCCTTCAAGAAATTCTCAAGGAAAATTGCCCTGATATTTTAAAATCAGAGGGCAAAATAAAACTTGAAAGAATTCACCAATCACCTCTTGAAAAAGTTCTCCAAAAGAAAACTCCTAGAAATGTGATAGCTAGGTTCAGGAACCCCCAGTTAAAGGAGAAAATATCATAGGCTGCCAAGAAGAAACAATTTGAATACTGTGGTAACACAGTTAGAATAACCCAGGATCTGGCAGCCTCTACACTGAGAGATCAAAGGGCCTGGAATATGATATTCTGGAGATCAAGGGAGCTGGGATTAAAACCAAGAATCACCTACCCTGCAAAATTGAATATAATGTTCCAGGGGAAAATATGGTTATTCAGTGAGGTGGAGGACTTTCAAGCATTCTTTCTGAAAAAACCAGAAATGAACAGAAAATTTGACACTCAAACAAAAGAAGCATGAGAAGGTAAATGTGGGAAAGAAATCATAAGGAACTTATCAAAGTTGAACTATTTATATGCCAATATGGAAAAGCAATAATAGTAACTTATGAAATTTTTCTTAGTATGAGGATAGAAGGCAGTACAAAAGTGTCTCTATATATATATATAAAAGTGTGTGTGTGTGTATATATATGTGTGTATATATACGTGTGTATGTATATATATATATACACACACACAAACACACACACAGAAATATATACATATATGTATACTTACACATATGTCTATATAGGAGGGTATATATG
>CM053595.1:135802463-135860634 GCA_028646575.1 Pseudocheirus occidentalis
CAGGGAGAAACAAAATGGGGTTAATCATCTCATACAGAAGAGGCAAGGGATAACTGTTACAACTTTACTTTCATTTTCTCTCATTGAATTTGGCTTAGGGAAGGTATGACATAAACTCTAAACTGGGTATCATGCCACACAGGAGAGTAGGGGGAACAGGGTTGAGAGGTGGGATGATGGAGGGGAGGGCAGGATCTGGGGGAGGGTTGGTGGAAGCACACACTTCAATAAAGAGACAGGGACAGGGTAGAGAATAGAATGGGGGGGGGCAGGATAAGAAGGAGGGACATATAATTAGCCTCTCACAATATGTCCACTGTGGAGATATCCTGTGTAATTACACATATACAGCCTGTATTGAATTGCTTGTCCTTCCAGTGACAAGGGTGGGTGACAAGGGAGGAACCAAGGGAATCTAGAATTTAAAGCTCTGCAATCAAATGTTAAGAAAAAAATGTATATATGTATATGTGTGTATATGTATATGTGTGTGTGTATATGTATATATACATACATATATATAATTATAATTAACTACATGCAACTGGGAATTAAGATATATAGGTACAGGGCTAGGGAGACCCTCCCTTTCCTACCAGAAAGTAAGAGGGGTTTTGGGGAAAGACATAGAAGACAGCAGATTGGGGGAGGGGCTTTATAGAGGGATCGCTGTTTGGGGGATAGGAGTGGGGGAAAGACAGGGAGAAAATTCTGTAACTCAAAATCTGGTGGAAATGAATGATGTAAACGAGAAAATTTAAAAAATAATTTTTTAAAAAGAAGTGGGGAAAAAAAGGTAGACATGCTTATAACTATGAGTTGATAGATTCATCTCTCCGGTTAACAGTGGGATGAATACTAGGATTTGTAGTTTATGACTAAAATGTGTTCATACAAATCCCATCATTTTATAAATTAGAGAGAGAGAGAGAGAGGGAGGGAGGGAGGGAGAGAGAGAAAGAGAGAAAGAGAGAAAGAGAGAGACAGAGACAGAGACAGAGACAGAGAGAGAGAGAGAGAGAGAGAGAGAGAGAGAGAGAGAGAGAGAGGGAGAGACTGCAGAACTTGCATAGGATCATGCAGCTAATTTTTTGTTGTTCAGCTGTGTCCAACTCTTTGTGATCCCATTTCAGGTTTTCAGGTAAAGATATCGGAGTGGTTTTCCATCTCCTTCTCCAGCTCATTTTACAGATGAGGAAACTGAGGTAAACAGTGTTAAGTGACTTGTCCAACTAGGACATATCTGAGGCCAGATTGAACTCAGGTCTTCCTGAATCCAGGTCCGGCAATCTATACACCATGCCACTTAACTGCCCTTATGCAGCTAATTCTGGAAGAAAAGTAGATCTTTTTACTCACAGGCTAATATTATTTTCACCATTACAGACCATCTCCCTAAAGATAATCAAACAAGGGCAGCTTGGTGGCACAGAGGTTGGAGAGTATCTGTTCAAATCTGACCTCAGACACTTAGTAGCTGTGTGACCCTGGCTAACTCACCTAATCCCAACTGTCTCCAAAAAACAATAATAATAATAAAACACTGGGACTTTTACATGTATGGCCTAATTTCAAATTGTTAGCCCTGAAGGAGTTCTTTTATAATTGCTAGGAAATAAAGGACATTTCTTCTATGTAAAATAGAACATTCATATCTGAACTAGTGATGACTTTGGAGTATAACCTCAAGGTTGTGAGCTCCTATATTGGAGTTGCAAACCAATTAAAAGCAGGAATTCTATGGTTTTTCATCTTTACATCCCTAG
This sequence comes from Pseudocheirus occidentalis, assembly GCA_028646575.1. Taxonomy (NCBI): domain Eukaryota; kingdom Metazoa; phylum Chordata; class Mammalia; order Diprotodontia; family Pseudocheiridae; genus Pseudocheirus; species Pseudocheirus occidentalis. The sequence continues at coordinate 135,804,230 of CM053595.1, forward strand.
CATCTAGCACATAGCCTTAAAAATATTAGTTGATATTCAGGCACGTCTGGCTCTTCATGACCTCATTTGGGGTTTTGTTGGAAAAGATACTGGAGTGGTTTTCCATTTCCTTTTCCAGCTCATTTTACAAATGAAGAAACTGAGGCAAACAGGGTTAAATCACTTGACCAAGGTCACACAGTTAATAAATGTCTAAGGCCAGATTTGAATTTAGGAAGTTGAGTCTTCCTTACTCCAGGCCTGGTGCTTTATCCATTGTGCCAGCTTACTGCCCAATAGTAGACATTTTGATAAATGTTAGACACTTTGATAAATGTTAGACACTTTGATAAATGTTTTCTTGATTATATGATTAAATTTAATTTTTTATATAAAAATTTTTATTCATTTGGAATCACAGAACTTCAGAGCTGGAAGACATTTTAGAGACCATCTAGTCCAATCTGACCCGTTTATTTTACAGATGAGGAAATTCAGACTCAGAGAAATGACAACACTGACATTCTAGGCAGAACTTGCACTCAGGGTTCCAGATTTCTAGTCCATACTACTTCAATTGCCTACAGACAACTGATTCTAGGGCTAATAATAATAATAATAATAATAATTACTGGGAAAGTAATTCCTTTGGAATTAACCTAATGGAGTTTTATTTGTATAGTTTAGTGTTCTTTTCTGAAATGAGAGTATTAACCTAGAGCAAATGAAAGAAAATGGAAGGGGGAAAAGAGAATGATTAAAGAACCCTACCAGGAGTGAAGCAAAAGAGGCTTATCTGGTGTATCAGGACTGATTACAGAACCTGGGCATGGAAGTCTGGAGGCAGGGGCACTTGCTGGTACAGGGAGGCAAGTGATTCCAGAACAAAGTTAGTCCTGATTATGTTACTGTTGAATCAACACTAGCAGAATCTTTGCTGCACTGCTCCCTCCACCATATTGCCTCATTTTTCCCCCACCCATTTAAAGATACTAAGGCAGTCTGCCATAGTGGAGGAAGGTTACCAGCCTTGGAGTCTGAATACCTGGGTACAAGGACTGGATCATTTACTTTTGTGACCATTTTGTGACAAGCTGTCTGCTCCATCTCTCTGTCTTAATATCTTTCTATGAAAAACAAAACAAAAACTGGGATGATAATAATTACACGTTATCTCACAGAGTTGTGACAAACATACCTATGGTTCTGAATTCACACAGACCAGGTCCTTTTTTTTTTTTTTTTTTTTTTGAGTGGTGATGGATGTCCTTCACAATAACATCTTTAGCGAAAGCCTCCTTGGAGGATTTCCCCTGCTAGTATTAGAGTTTGGCTTCTGTATAAAAGGACCCTCAGATTCTATGCAAGCACTCAGGCTAATAAAACATTAAATGTTGGAGAGGTTTTTATTTATCCCAATATAAAACACACACACACACACACACACACACACACACACACACACACTCTTGTACCTTAGTCCATAAACAGTCAAGACAATTCTCCTTTCCTCTCAATTAAACTTCCACCTTTCCCAAGGACATGTGTGTTATAAGTATATAATAAACCTAAGGAGGAGTCTATGTGTCCTCTAGATTTACTGTATATGTGTTATATATGTATCTAATACACATGGGGCAGCTAGGTGGCTCAGTGGAGATAAAGCACTAGGTTTGAAAACAGAAAGACACATCTTCATTAATTCAAATCTAGCCTCAGACACTTACTAGCTATACAACACTGGGCAAGTCAGGTTCCTCATCAGTAAAACGAGCTGGAGAAGGAAATGACAAACCACTCCAGTATCTCTGCCAAGAAAACCCCAGATGGGGTCACGGACAATAGCACATGACTTAAAAATGACTTAACAACAACAAAAAATTAGCTGCATGATCTGAGCAAGTTGTCGATATCTCTAAACCCTTTTTTTTTTCCATCTCACTCCTCTATTCAAACCCATACAGTGGCTCCATTGTACACAGCACGGGGTACAAATTCCTCTACCTGCCTTTCTTAGCCTTTTACTATCTGGCCTTCTCCTAGCTGCTCCATCCAATTTCCCACTGCTTCCTGATCAGAACCTTCCGCCTCAAGACAGAATGGTTTTCTCATTGTCCTTTTACATGCCATGCTTATTGTCACGTTTGCCCTTTATTTTGTTTACTTACCTGAAGTATTTTCCTATTTCCTAGGTTGAGATTCAGACACTGCCAATTACCAACTGCATGATCTTGAACAAATTATAGGATCATACATTTAGAACTGAAAGGTGCATTATTAGTTGTCATCCAGTCCAGCCACTTCATTTTGCAGATGAGAAAACTGAGACTCAGAGAGATTTGATGACTCACCGAGGGCCCCACAAATGGATAGGACACTCAGTAGGAAAGGTGGAATAATTTTCTCTCCTTTAACCTCAGTTTCTTCCTCTATAAAAATGAGATTGGACTAAATGCTTTCTTAAATTACTCCTAGCTTTAAACCCTATGATCATACAACCTCTCCAAAAGCATATGCAAATGCTACTCGTTCTTCCAACTCAAGTCCTGCCTCTTCCATGAGCAGGTGCTCATATGAACATGGCATCAACCCTCTGAGATTACACTCATCTTCACTGACATTTCTTCCTCTTCTCTGAACCCTTTCAAAACTTAAGTCTACATCACATCATGTCCATAATTTCAAACTACCACATACTAATTATTTCATCTATTTAAGTCTGGTGCTTTTTGAGAGCAAGAAGTGTGCATGTTTCTTGGCTCTATAGTGTCCTTCACTGTGCAGTACACATAGCAGGTGCTCAGTACTTACTTATTAATTGTCTGATTTTCTTATTTTATCTTCATTGCAACCCTAAGAGGTTCACAGGATTTCTATTACTATCGATGTTACAGATTACTAAACTAAAACCCAGAGAGTATTATTAGTCAAGAGCCTTTAATTTTTAAGGTCTGGAAACTCCCTCTACTGGTCTAGTTATAACTGATAGTCTTAGAGAGTTGCCTGAGACTCAGACAGATTAGATAACTTGTCACACAGCTAATAAGTATCAGGGGCAGAATTTGAAACCTGGTCTTCCTGATTCTAAGGCTAGCATTCTACCTATGACATAACACATAGTCCTTAAAGTCACATAGATGGTAAACAGGAGACTAGATGCCTGGTGTCCAAAATTCCACATAAGGGCTCTTTCCGTTACCCTCTGGTTCCTAGATCCAGAGAGGAGCTCTAAGGCTGGACACAAATAACACTTTTGCTTTATTTGAATACTTCTGAAATGAATCTTTGGGAAAAAATGCTTTTTCCTTTATTAATATGGTTATAATTATACTTGATTGAGACATGGTAAATGGGAAGCTCTCATGAAATACCTGAGTTTAAGTCCTTCCTCTGACGCATATAAGTTGTGTGAATCTGGCCAAGTCACTTAACAGTCTTAGGCTTCTAGGCAACTTTTTTTAATTGATTTTTTTGTTTACTTTTAGTTTACAAGATTCAGTTTCACAATCCCTTGAGTTTTCACATTTTCTCCCCTACCATCCCCCCACCCCCAATGGTGGCATGCAATGAAGTATAGGATCAGCAAATACTTTCACATTAGACATTAGTCTGGTTGTATAGAAGGGTTGTAACTGCTGGAATAAACAATGGGAAAGAGGAAATAAAACCAAACATGGAATAGAAAGAGAGTATGTGGTTTGCTTCAGTCTGCATTTAAACTCTGTTGTTTCTAGATCTTTCTCTCAATATAGGCATCTCCTTCCATCCTGAGACTTGTAGAGTTGTCTTATAACCTTGCATTGCTGAGAAGAGTCCAGTTTATCAAAGGTGGTCATCACACATACGTTGTGTCTGTCACTGTGTACAGATTTCTCCTGGTTCTGCTCTTTAGGCAACTCTTTATGACTATAATCTACAGAAAGGGCACCAACTGGATGGGTGGAGTTCCCTGACCTGGGATTTCCGTATACCAATAAAATGACAGGTCTAGTTCCTATCCCTAATAAAAATTTATATTTTACATAATTTATACATCATTGTATACTTCATATATATTATAAATAATAAATGTAATGAATAAAATATTATATGACAACATACAATATGTAATATTTAACGGCAGAAATCTAGGGAAAATATTATTAGAACAGTTGGACAATTAGTATCCATTCATTTCCAAAATATAAATGCAAATGAGGACATCAACTGCCACGTTTGAATGAGGAACTTTTTTTTGGTCAAATTATGTCTGCGAGTGAGATCTGGAGTTTAATTTGTATGATACCTGTATTGGTTCTCTACCCACGGTTATTTGATGTCTCGTGTGATCACGGCATCAAACTTGTCTACTTGGGGTCCAAATCACCTGTTTAGTAAACTACAGAGCTTCAAGTAACATCGGCCACCATCTCATCCACTCCCCCTATTTTATACCTAGAAAGATGAAAGACATTTTGGCATAGTGGAAAGAGAGTCAGCCTTGAAGTCAGAAAGATGAGAGTTCAAGACCCCTCTTTGACACAAAGCTAGGAGTTACGCAATCACATCTCTTCTTCCCTTACATCACCAAGGGGGTGTTCATCTGCATCCACTGAAGGAAGGGGCTTCTAGACTGAGAATTCCCACCCAACAAAATCTAAGATCAAGGGCTCCCCAAAAGGAAAACCCAGACCCAAAGACATTTAGGAACTTAAGACCACCAAGTTCCTCTTGATTCTAGGAATCAGCGTGGTTTCACAACCCACAACGCTGCCTTCCTTAATTTAGTCCAAAAAATGTACATTTAACAAAGTAACAAGTCGTGGAAGAGGCAGCGTTATGTAGGAGAGAACAGCGGGTCTGACGTAAGAGGAACTGGATTCCAGTTTAATCTCTGCCATTTAATGTAACGGTTCCATTCGATAAACAGTGCTTTCTAAGTCTTTACTAAGCACTGTGTTTGCTGTTCAGTCCTTTCAGTCCTGCCTGACTCTTCCTGGCCCCATCTGGGGTTTTCTCGGTAAAGACACTGAAGTGGTTTGCCATTTCCTTCTCCGTTTCATTTTACAGATGAGGAAACTGAGGCAAACAGGGTTTAGTGACTTGCCCAGGGTCACTCAGCTAGTAAGTCTGAAGCCACATTTGAAGTCAGCTCTCCCTGACTCTAGACCTTGTGCTCTATCCACTGTGCCACCTAGCCACCCACTTAAATGCTTACCCCGTACCAAATGCCACGGATACAAAGAAAGACAAAAACAACCCTGCCTTCAGGGAGTTCACATTCTAAGGGAAAGACAACATGTGAAAATTAGGTACTTATAGGATGTATACAGAGATCTGGATAATCTCCGAGGTGAAGACACTGGGGCCAGCTGGACAGCTGGGGTGTGAAGGGCCCAGAAAAGGCTCCTGCAGAAAGTGCAATTAGGAAAAGTTTTGTTTCCTCTGTGACCTCAGACAAGTCATAATCCCTCCCTAGGTCTCAGTTTCCTTTTCTTCAAAATAAGGACATTAGACTAAATGATCTCTAAATTTTCTTCCAGTCCTTGGGCCTATGATCTGATCAGAAAATTAGTCAAATTAATTTACTGACTTCATAGGGGAAAAAACAGGTAACTGACTGAAACTTTTCACTTTCCAACTGACTAGCCTTGTGTTATGTCGTACATAACACAGCATGAGTGGTCAGTGGCTGATCCATGTTTGTCTTACCTTCTTTTCAGCAAGCAGCCCATGTGGAACTTGGGTTCAGATAAGACCAGAAGTGAATATGGCCGAATTTTTTTTCACGACAAATAAGCTGTATTGGCATCCTCAATGGTGGAGAATATTATGATTTCTGCACATGAGAACAGGGTACTAAGTTCACAAGAAAAGAATGCAAAGAGAAAGACATTCTTTATTTCTGGGGCATTATAAGAGGCCAAGGCTCACCTTTTCACAAGCAATGATATGATATTGTCTACTTCCAGGTAATTCTCTTCTTTGATTGCTTATGATGATAAATTCTGCAGGGGTTTTTTCCCCCTCCCCAACTTTCCCATCTGATACAGCACCAGCCTTATTTTTGGAAAGCTGACCTTGGCTCGAACAAAATGATCAGACCACCAGTTTCTTTTCCTGGAAATGATTAATCTGTTTATGTACATATATATATTTAAAAGTTGAGCTAGGAAAAGCCTTGATATTTTTGGTTCCTTTTCAGCAATTCCTGAAAGATTAGGTTACATTTTCAGTTTGCTGTAAAATGATTAAAGATAGACTAAAGATACTGTTATCTATGAGTTACAAAGGACAGAATGCATTCAGCATTGATTTAGTGTCTTTAGGTTGATACATTTTGACCCAACTGATATGAAAATTAAAATAGACTCCAATACTACAGGGTCAGAAATAAGCCTGGGGCTTTTCAATGCTCAATTTTTGCATAAGTCATCACTGAACTGTGTACCCAGTTGCCCAATCCTGCCTGCTTAATGCCTGGTAAGCTATAGCCTGGATGATTTAATTTGTTAACTGACTAATCACCTGGAGCTGGAATTTGATTTAGCAATTGTGTGCAGAATTTAGATCAGGGATGCTTCTCCTCTTACCAGAGCAAGCACAAGACTGACTGTTGTCAGAGACAATGGTGACTCAGTTCCTTTGCATTTCATCTGCAGAATCATTTGATTAGATTTGCATAATGTATGCAGTGATCTGTGCTCTTCTTATGCATTTTGTCTTCAGAACATTTCCTGTTGTCATTTCCTGATTTTGTATTTTGTTTTCGTTGCTTAACACAAATGATTTGGTTGTTTGCTACATGAAATTCCACTGATCTTATTCAATCAGATTTGCAATTTTTAAAAAATAATGTACAAATAGGAAATCATATAGGATCCAACCTTTTAATTAATTTTCATTCTGTAATTTCTTTTCAGTATTCTCATTAATTATAGAGATAGATGTTCTAGTGTATCTGGTTTTGGGGGGGGTCGTTTTCTTGCTTAAATTGTTCTTTTTAGTTTGAAGGTGCAGTGGTTGGGGGTATTTTGTCCCTTCACCCCCTCCCTTTTTGATATAGTTTAAAAATTAAATTAAATTTTAAAAAGAGGACTATAGGGATAGACCTTCTAATATTTTACAAAGCTCTAACTAGTTATTTACCGGTGTTGTTTTTGTTGTTACTGGTCTACTCTACACAAAGATACTCTTTAGAATATATTTTCCTTTTTTGGTATGTAAGTTTCCACTTCATCTGATAAAAAAAGATCAGTCACAAGCATGTCAGTAAGGAGGAGTCATGCAGACCCATAATATTTGTCATTGTTACCTAACACACCCTTGAAAAATAAACAGCCAAGAATGCAGTTTTTCATGCTTTATCAGCTATAACCAAACATCTGGTTACCAAAAAATAAATCACTCCAAGTTAATGAAGCTTTAGTTATGATTTCACATAATCCTCTTTAAACAAAAAAATTCCATTGAAAGAATATAATAGATCAACTATGTAGCTGAATCAATTAATGATTTAACTTCAGTGTATTTACGACTCATTCTACCTTCTATTTTGAGTCTAACTTGATGACTCCTTTTATCAGTGTCAGGAAGGTAGCTTTTTTTTTTTTTGAAAAAAACAAGTTTTTAGATTATATGAGACATACGCTAAAAGTTCAAGCTGTTTGAATTATTCTAATATTCTATATAGTAGATTTTTTTAAAGTAAGGCATATAAAAGGCAATTCTTTTAAAAGATCTAGAAGGGTACATATAACAAGTAGTTTATTTCTTGATATCTGAAATAACGATTTTGGCAAAGCATAAGGCTCTGCCCCTTACCTGCTGTGTGTCCTTGAGCAAATTGCTTTCCTTCTCTGAGACTTAGTTTCTTCTCTCAAGGGAGACTTGGACTGGATTTCCAACACCCCTTCCAGACCTGATAGTTTTATGCTGCCCTTCCCAAAGTTTTAGACAACTAAAGTAAAAGTCAAGTGCTGAACGAGAATGTTTTAGTTTAATTTCTTGATGCTTGAAATAAAGGTTTTTGAAATGGTAGTACCCTTCTCATTACTAAAGATTTAAATTTTAATGAAAACTTTCAAGTACACTGGATCCTCCTATAATGTTTTTTTCCCAAAAAAAATTTTTTAAGAGGTGGGTGGGAGACAGGGCTTAAGGTCCATTGCATTCTATGTTTATATGGTAAAGCCCTGGGGTATTCAAAACAGTGCAATATCTGTTATAAAACACCATACAGTTATATATTATGCCTATGTGTTCATATTTTTCCCTTCCTCCTGACTTATACTGTATTGCAAGAAAATACCAGTCATAATAAGGAAATAGGCTCATGTATTAGAAAGCCTAAATTTTAGTCATTAATCCCTATTATTTCAAATTAATAAAATCTGAATTATTTTTTATATCACCAAAGTATTAAATTTTTAACATTCATTATTTTTTAAATTTTAAGTTCTAAATTCTCTCTCTCCTTCCTACTCCTCCCCCACCACTGAGAAGGCAAGCAATAGGATATCAATTATACATGTGAAGTCATGCAAAATGTATTTCCCTTTTAGCCCTGTTATCAAAACAAAAACCCACCACCAACAACAATAATAAAGCAAGAAAAGTAAAAAAGTATGTTTCAAGCAGCACTGAGAGTCATCACTTCTCTTTCTGGAGATGAATAGCATTTTTCATCATGGCTCCTTTGGAATTGTTCTGGATTATTGATTGACAATCAGAATAGCTGAGTTTTTCACAGCTGATCATCCTTACAATATTGCTCTTACTGTATGCAATGTTCTCCTGGTTCTGCTCTCTTTGCTTCGTGTGAGTTCATATCTGTCTTCCCAGATTTTTCTAAAACCATCCTGCTCATCATTTCTTACAGCACAGTAGTATTCTCTCACAATCATATACCACAACTTGTTCAGCTATAGCTATTCCCCAATTGATGGGCATCACTTCAATTTCCAATTTAAAATCTGATTTCTGATGATTCAGCTGGTATTGAGAGTGAATTAAAAACCAGTCTGTGTTCTAATATTTTAATATTATAATGTCTAAAAGGTTTGTTTTATGGGAAGAATAGACAGGATCAAAAATCTGGTAAAAGGTGCCTCATGGAGTGAAAAGAGAACTAATCTGGAGGCAGAACTAGCTTTGAGTCTCTCCAAGCCATATAACCCTGATCAAGCTACTCTTGGAGGCCCAGTTTCTTCATCTGTAAAATGCAAATAATAATTTGACCTCATAGGACTGTTGTAATGGAAACATTTTATAAACCGTGAGGTACTATATAAATACGAAATATTATTATTAAGAGACAACTTCTTCTTAAACTATCATTTGAGTGATTACTTAGATCTAATCAATCACTTTGACTTGGACAATTTCCAGGACACCATCACAATAATAACACATAAGAGGCAGGCTATTCATTTTCTCTATCCTAGAACAGAAAAGTAACCATACATTTCCAGAGAATGAACTGAAATCAAACCAGGTCCGTCTTTAATATTTCACACATTTGGGTAGAAAAAGAAAAGTTGTCATAAAAGGACTCTAGGGTGGCAACTTTCATAATTAATGGAAATGGACAAGAGAGAGGAAATGAGAATTATTTGATTTTAGCCACGTATTAATGGGAAAAGGAGAGATACTAATTATTTCCATAATTGATTTTTGAATGGTTCAGAAACAAGAGAATGTATGTTATTTCTTTAGAATCTCCCTATAACACCTTCAGGTGCAGAGTTCATGTTGAGATTGGTGGCAGACTTATACAAATTATAGCTTTTGTTGTTGTTCCTCTGGACTTTCACTACAAAGTTTATGGAGCATGATAGAGTGGAAAGAATATCTGATTTGGAGTTAAGAGGATCTTGGTTCAAATACTGACCACTTCTGGGTAATAACCTGTGCAACCTTAGGAAAGTCCCTTAGACTCTCTGCATTTGTGTATTCATTCCTAATGAGGAGCTGTACCCCTAGTGTTCTTTCCAGCTCCAAATCCTATACTCCATAAATTGTGTGTAGAGTGAACAGAGGAAATAAACCAGTTGGTTCATTTTTTAATATTTTGCTAGTGAGCATGAGTATTAGAGACAGGGCCTGTGATTTCATGGGCACAGAGAAGGCCCAGGTGAAGAAAGTTCCACTACACTGGTAGCTATCAATGCAGGTTGGCACCTTCTGTACTCCTTATAACAGACTCCCCACCCCTCTCTTTTAGTCCACTTCTAAAAGAAGGTCTTTGAACTCAGGTCTTCCTGGCTCTGAGAGTTTCTAGCTTTCTATCCACTGCTCCATCCTGCCTTCTTAAAACAGAGTGACCTATATTAACCATGTGTGTGCAGGCACAATGGTGATGTTTGGAGAACAAGCTTCAGTTTGGGAATCAGGTAACTGAGACCCAGATGGGATCTTTTTCTGACAGGAGCCATGTGATTTTGAGTAAGTCACTTAACTTGTTTGAGACTCAGTCTCTTCGTCTGTGAAAGGGGATTATAGTTGTCTTATTTGAGGAAAATACTTAGTAAACCTAATCAAAGCACTATGTGAGTTATTATTGTCTATCGTTAAATATCATGGTATTTTGTATTTAAATAGTTTGCAGTCTCACATTGTAAATACAAGGTGCTATAATGCATTACCTCCCCCACCCACCCAAAATAAAAAGTCACACCTCTGAGAAGACTACTGGGCTGTGACATATTTACATGGAAAATGCAGAGCTCAGTAGCTGTTTACTTCCTGTAACCAAAGGATAACTCCTAATGAATCACTGACTCCTGGGATTCCCAGTTTGTAATTTGATCCCCAGAAAAGTCTTATCAGATCAACAATGATTGCTGTCAAAAAAAAGGAGAAGGAAAAAAAGAAAAGTAAAGAAAAGAAAGATCCCCTTCCCCCTCTGAACCAGACTGTCAGTCCACATACATGGATTCTAAAGCATTTGGGGGGCTTGTCAGGCAGAGTAGTCATGGTGAGTCTGAAGGGATAAGGAAAGATAAAGTGTATCAAAGCGGGATCTGACATTTGTGATGCTATGCAGGCCTTTCTTTCCAAGAGCATCTCTGGCTGGACTGACAGAGGGGATTAATCCATGTGATGGCACCAAACAATAGCTGAAGTGGGGTTGAGGCCTAACACCTGGTTGTTATGTTACCCTTAGTCAAGAAGCCTGCACCATGCTGGGAGTAAATCTATATGGTTCTGACACAGTTTTAAACTAGCCCTTCCACCCCCTCACACATCCTCCAATTCCTGATTCCCTCTCTCTCTCTCTCTCTCTCTTTTCTTCCTTCCCCCCTCTCTTTCTCTGTCTCTATTTCTCTCTCTCCTCTCCCCATCCCTCCTCTCTCTCTCCCTCACTCTCTTCCCCTCTTTCTCTCTCTCTCTTTCTTCCCTCCCTTTCTGTTTCTCTTTCCTCTCCCCATCCCCCTCTCTCTTCCCCCCTCCCAATTTTTAAAAAATTCTAAACTTAGTAACCATTCATGAAAATGAACATTCAAATAAACAAAATAAAAAATGAACATACCTAAAGACTCAAACCATACCTAAAGACTCAAACTCCAGATTATTTGTGATTTGTTGAAAGATGTGTAGTTTCACTTTTAAAAGAACAATAATTTTTAAACATTCCGTTTGCTTCTGTTTCCTTCTGAGCTTGTATTTCTGTGTGAGGTTGGGCTACTGAAAAGGCCAATGACTCAGTTGTGCACTTTGTATATATTGTTCTGATAAGGCTTTCTTCACTCTGTGTCATGTCATATAAGTCTTTCTATGTTTCTTTGAATCTTTGTATCTATCATTTCTTAGGATGCAATAATATTCCCTCACATTCATATACCGCCTATCCTTTCTCTCTGAAAGAATCTATGTATAGATTTAGTTTGGGGTTTAATTAAATTTAGTTTAATTTAAATTAGTTTGGGGTTTAACTGAAAATCTCAGGAATCTTGTGATTTCATCAACCCCCTATATTCATTTTTTTTTTAAGTTGACCATTATAGAGGTAGGGGTGCGGGAGTTGCTTACTTGCTACTGGCATATGGCAAGAAAGTTAACAGAATAATCACTGTATGGGTGGTGTTACCTTGTCTGAGCATTTTTACTAAGCCCATCTGAATCAGCAACATAGTGTTATCTGCCCTGGTAAAATGGAAAAGCTGTTTGCAGTGTCCTCTATCCAAAAAAGCCAACTGTGTACTTTAAAAGGCTACTGTGCTCCAAAAAGAGACTGTACATACTGAATCCTTTCTTTAAAAAGAAGCAAAGAAGCCATCTTTATGCCATGGAAATGAGCTGGTCACATCTGTTCAAGCATGGTAATACCTGACAACGGGAAGGAGGGGGAGAGGGGGAGGGAAAGGATGAGAGAGGGAAAGAGGAGGGGCAGGAGAAACAGGGAAGGGGAGGGGAAGGAGGAAGAGAGAAGATCCGGAAGCTATTTTCCTCTTTCTCACTTTAAATGTTAATGATTGTAAAAAAGTGCTAGCAAGAAAGGGGTCAGTTGATCCAAAGCTGCAAAGAGCCAGAGTCTCTCTCATAATTCACTCAGCAGGATCTCACTCAGGAGCCATAATAATTTTAAAGGCATCCAACTATAAAGAAGTTACACTTCTAGCCAACTGGGAATGAGGAGATCTGAGTTCTATCTGGTCTTGGCTCTACCAGTAACTGTGTGACCTTGCATAAGTAACTTGTCCCCTCTGATCCTCAGTTTCCTCATCTATAAAATGAAACGTTGCACACAGCCAGAACCAGATGGTCTCCATCCGCCTCTACCTGTATGGGATTCTAGATCCTCTAGATGGAGATGGGGGGAGAAACCTTTGTGAAAATTGTGTCCTACTCAGCATAGTTACTGTAGCCCTCTATGGTAAATATCATCTGTACTACATAGGGTCTGTTGACGTTGTTCAATTGTGTCCAACTCTTTGTGACCCCATTGGGGGGTTTTCTTGGCAAAGATATTGGAGCATTTTGCCGTGTCCTCCTACACTTCATTTTTACAGATGAAGAAACTAAGGAAAACTGAAATTAAGTGACTTGCCCAGTGCCACACAGCTAGTAAGTATCTAAAGCTAGATGTGAACCCATGAAGATGCCTCTGCAATTCCAAGCCCAGTGGTCTATCCACTGCACCACCTACCTTCCCAGAATAGTGTCTAAAAGAGATGATGAAAGAGAACTTTTTACTAATAACAATAATGATAATGATTCATATTAGGCAAAATCCTTCCCCTCCCTGTGCCAAGTCAAAAGCAAGCTACAAGAAGAAAAAGTCACTCATGATTCAGACCAAAAAGCAGTACTAGTTTGAATTTTTTAAGAAATGTTACTCCCTAGAGACTTCAGGAAATCAAAATAATTCAGTGAGGGAGAAGAATTCAATTAAATCAGTTGTCTAACAACATAAATCTTTAAAAGGGGCCTACATTACCAGAATGCATTTTTTTTCACTTTTTCAGTGAGATTTACTTGTGGCTAGAATTAAAGAAATAACATTCTAGGGTCTTCCAGGTTGCTCAAAACTCTAAGATGAATCTTTGTCAACTGCTGATTCAAGTCCTTCAGGTATCACACTTGAGAGAAAGTTTTCATTCCTTTCTCAGACCTTTTCAAATTTTCCTAATTGCTACTGAAGTTACTTTAACATTAGTTATAGACACCAAAATCACACACACAAAAATGTTCAAGAGAAAAATTCATCATAAATAGGAAATACGGCCATACTGTACTCTCATTGCCCTGAATACCCTTTAGTCATTAACCTTAAGGAGTTTTCTACAGGAGAACAAAGTAGTTGGGCTTCATAACGTCATCCCTACAGGTTAGAGGGTATTTCAATCAATTATTCAGCAAATATTCCTTAAACAGGTATTATGTTGCAAATAATGCTAGGTACCAGGTTCATGGGACCAAAGACTTTAAGACTGATGGGACCCATAAGGACATCAGACTGCACCAGATCTAGACCAAACCCATTCCTTTAGAAGTATAAGGTCCAACTCATTTCAACTCAGTTCAACAAATATTAAGTTTTTCAAATGTTTAAGGCATTGTACTAGTCTCTGAAAACACAACAGAAAAAAAATGGGCCCTGCCCTTAAGGAGTTTACATTCTACTGGGAAATTCAACATTTTACACAGATGAGTAAGTACAGGGTAATTTGAGAATGCAGAGAGAAAGTGCAGTAACATTGGAGGATCATGAAAAGCTTCCTGCAGTAAGTAGTATGAGGTGAGCCTTGAAGGAGGCTAAGGTTTAACAGAAAGGCAAAGGCAAGGAGGAAGCCTCGTTCAGCCTCTGGACATGGAGGACCTGTGTGGTAGGCCATAAAATACATGAAGGAGAATGATGTAAAATCAGCCTGGAAAGATGGATGAGAGCTCACATTGGATCTTAAATGCCATTCTGACACATTTGTGGGAGCAGTTAGGTGACCCAAACCTGGAGTCAGGAAGACTCGTCTTCATGAATTCAAATCTAGCCTCAGATTTTTGTAACAACAACAGATTGGGGAAGAAGTCTGAACATAAGAGTGACATTGTCTGGGGGAAAATCAGTCAGCTATGTGGAGGACAGACTGAAGAGGTCGAGGACAGCAGCAAGGGGACCAAATAAATCGTCATCCCTGCCCTCCTGAAGTGCCTTGATTAGCAGAACCACTTAGTGGAGTGGGTTTCAGAGGCAGGAAACCTGAGTTCAAATTCCATCTCAGACAGTTACTAGCTGAGGTCTCTTTTAGCTCCAAATCGGTGGTAATATATAAATGGCAGCCATCATGATTATGAAGCACAAACATGATGGCTATACACATTACACGATAATTCAAGGATTAAATACACCAACCTTGCCCAACACTGTACCTGGAACACACTAGGCAATAAGCATTTGTTGAATTGAATTGAAAAACTATACAATCTGTGAGGTCTAAGTGGGAAAGTTAATTACCAACTAAAGGGATCATGGAAGGTAATATTTACCAGATCACAGATTCTGAGGTGGGAAGGACATCTAGTGCAACTCCCAGATAAACTTCTTACAAATGAGGAAACAGAGGCCCAGAGAGGGGAATGGCTTGCCCAAGGTCATAGAAGCAGTAAGGAGCAAAGACAACATTCGAACCCAGGTCCTCTGACTCCCAATCTAGCACTCTGTCCCCAACCCTTCTTTGACACATCCAAGTTGGGCTTAGGTACAATTTCAGCACGTCAAAAGGAAGGCAATGTGAGGCACAGGTAACATCATTATCAAAGGCTTGGAGGTGGTCAAATGTAGGGTGAATTGGGGAGTGCAGGCAGACAGTAGTACAGTGATGATGGAGCTTAGTCCGTAGGCCCCAGATTTTGGAGAGCCTTGAATGACAGGGAGAAGTATTTAAACTCTACTCCACAGAGAAGAGGAAGCCATTGAAGCGTTTATAGAACATGACAAAAATATGACTAAATGTGATCATTTAAGTAGAGAAAAAGAAAGTGACAATTATCAAGGGCAAATCAGTCAGTTGTTTTGTTCCATATAATGCCCCTTGTCTATTCCCCATGGCATCTGTAAGCTAAAATCATAAACAGGTCCCAAAGGAATTTTGATAAATTCATAGATTCCTAACTGGTAGAGCAAATCTAGAGAAATTCTTTAGCCTAATTGCCTGGTGATTTGGTTGCTTTATATAATAGATATATCCATTTTAATACACTGAATGTGCACAAGGCAAGGCTTGGGTGGGGTAAGGAGGGGGAGAAGGGTCAACATTTTCATAATGCTCCGCAAAAGTTTTCTTTCCATTCAGCAAAAGTAGTTGCACAAACAATAGCGGGACTCCAATATATCAGCAGAGGGACCCCCTTGAACTCCAACTTTACAGAACAAAGGATTTCCAAGATGCATCCGAGCAGCAGATGTTTAGTTATCTGAAGTGTCAGAATGCCAATTAGATATTGAACATGGCAGGAGGAGGGTGGAGTTTCCAAAACAAATGGATGATGAATAGGAACAGTTCCCGAGTTTAGTCTAAAGTCCTGCTGTTCTTTTGTAAAATGATTTGTGACAAATTTGTTTTGTCACTGAGGCATAGTTCCCCCCGGGCTTTCATGTGATTTTATAATCACCCAAAGGAAAGTAAATTTTTTAAAACTATGGGGAAATAATATACGTTTTCTAATTAGAAATTACTATTTTAAAATTTAAAAATATCTTTAAAAAGGAGTTGGGTAGTAAACCATGTTTTTACACATGGAAAATATATAATGAAAACTAATCCTGTGTTGAAAAGCAGAAGACGTGAGCAGTGGGTAGGAGGGGGATGTATAGTTTAATTCAGCATTTTTCTGGCTATAAATCAGAAAGAACTGAGAAGATTCATGTTTTCGCAATTTACAGAATTACCTCGTAGGCCAGCTACTTCAACCTCTTTAACTCCACCAATTAACAAAGGCCTTTTTTAAAACATTTCTTTTTCATAAAGATATGCTATAGTTAGAGATCCTGTAAGCTGACAAAAGATCTTAAAAATAAAGGAATTGCTTTTATTTACAAGATGTTTTCCTGCTTAACTTGCATTTTTATTGTCAGGGATCTCCATAAATCATAATTAGGAAATAGTACCAGAGTTTGGGGAATGTTCTATTTCAACCATTTCAATTTGGCTCAAGACGTACTTTTGACTTTTTAAATGTTTTTTTTTTCCATCTCCTTAGTTAATCATCCACACTGAGTAAAATTTTTATCAGTGAATTAATTCATTCTCTCTCTCTCTCTCTCTCTCTCTCTCTCTCTCTCTCTCTCTCTCTCTTACTCTTCACTTATCTTAAGAAATGGACCATATAATACCCAGAGCAAACCAGCAGAGAGGAAATTGGGCTCATATTGATTTAAATAACCAAACTCTGTGACAAAATTATTTCGTTCCCTCTTGACCTCTAGAGGTCAAATTTGACTATTTATGCCATCTACTAATGCGTTACTTCTCCTTGCCTGAGAACAATTATGCTCTGTGCTGTTTCTGCCTTCCTTGTTGGAATATTAAACAACTGCTAATTACGGTATGAAACAACCACTCCTTTTTAAAAATATATACCTTGTCCAGAAACACAATAAAATCCACTAAATGACTATATGTAATCTATCTCTCTCTATATGTATATATAATTATATACATACACATTGTGTTGTGTATATATATATGCATATATATGTGTGTAAGTATATGTGTGTGTTTTTTAAAGAGCGCGTGAGACATGCCAGGACAGCATAAAGTTTGGAGTACTTTTGCAAGAAATAACAATGTCAGGTTGAAGAGTTATATATGGAAAATACTGTCTCCCTCTGGTAGAATAAACACAGAGAATTGTAATAAACAGTGAATATCCACTGTTCTGAACCTTTGCCCATAGACTCCATTGTCAGACTCTTCTCTATGTGCCCAAGACAAAAAAAGTTTCCTCCTCTTTTTCCTTCTGCCCCTCCTCCTCCTCAGTAAAAAAAAATCTTAAATGTAAATAGAACAGGAATATGTTTTTGCTAGCTTGTGCACTGTTATGAGTAGAGATGACAAAATATTTTATAAACTTCAAGGAGTCAATAAGTAAACTGATTAAGTCTACCTTCAAAATACTTTCAGAAGCAAAAAGGAAAATGTTATTGAATTTCTGTTGTAAAAACCAAGGGTGCTGCCTACTTAGACACAGTAATGAGAATGCTTATAACGTATCTGTTACTATAGAATGTCAATAAAAAATGAAGAAGACCCTTAGTAACTCCCTTTAGTATATTGAAACTGCCAAGAAAAAGCCTTCCTGATGTTTCCAATGTGTCCCATGGAATGAATTGAGTTCAAAGTCCTGTATTTGGGGTATGGTTACTGACTTTCAGTGATTCTCTTCTGTACTATGTTGAACCAAAAAAAACTATTTTATGATTGTTAATTAAAAGAAAAAAAGATAAACCCTCTAATTCACATCAAAGGAATCTGAGAGGAGGAGCTGAAGCATGGTGATTTAAAATCAAATTTCACCCAAACTGTGCAATCCAGATTTCACAAGATATTTCCTTTCAGTGAATTAACTTGTATTTTCATGATGGTGTTGCCACATGGTGCAGTGTAGACAACAGTGTGACATTTGTTATGCCAACAGACATGGACAGAATCACAGCACTTGATGATGCTGCCCTATGTAAACTAGTGACCCACAACACAAAAGTAATTTCCCAGGCTATTTCCTGATTTCCCGTTTGCAACATTCGTACACAAGTACCTCTAATTCAGTTTTAAAAGCAAAGGTCATGACAATTTTAAAAAATCAGGGGAGAAACAATCTTTTATCAAACAGAAAGGTAACAGTTTGTTTTTGTTTTCTTTTTAATGAAAATGCAACCCAAGCTAAGTGTTTCACACATACAGCATCAAGATAGGTATATGAATATTAGCACATGTTTGTGGAAATGAATATTAAACAGGAAGGTTTCAGGATTGAGAACCACCAAATAAATTATTTTGTAACAAGATGAATGAACAGGCATTTTATTTGTGGGAGGAGCCAGGGTGGATCTGTTTCATAGGATCTGGAAATGGAAGAAATGTTAAAGGTTAGCTCATCAAAACCTTGTGGCCCAGAAAGGTTAAGTGACTTGTCCAAAGTCACAAAGATGGTGAGTCATAGAATTGGGATCCAAACTCAAATATTCTAACTCCAAATCTAATGTTCTTCCTACAATTAGCTCATATTTTCATAGTGCTCTGAAAAACAAAGCATTTCCCAGAGAAGTAGGTACTATAAGCACTATTACTCCCATTTTACAGGATACTAAACTGAGGTTCAAGATAAGTGCCTTGCCCAAGGTCACACAGCTAGGAAGAAAATATCAGAGGTGAATTTCAAATCCAGAACTCTTAAATGGAAATCTAGCTTCTTTCCTATTCTACATTGCTTCCTTTATTGATCAAATGTGGAGTGAAGGGGTGGGAGTGAGGAAGGAGAGGAGAAGAAAAGAATGTACATAAATTTAAATTGAAGTCATATTTATCCTCTAGCCCTCTACACTACTTATACAATTTGTTTGTTTATGATGATGTAATAAAATACATTATCCTCAAATGGAAAGAAAAAGCCAAGAGGAAATAGATTTCCAGAGGGAAGGTAATCTCAAACCATCTTATGGCATTTTAATGACCTTCAAGACCTCCACAAATGCACAAATGCTTGCCCAACTATCTTGGGAATCCACCGAGAGCACAAATGTAAACTTGAAGAGAATGTCTTTGCCTGTTTGGTATCCCTGTAAGTCTCTGGGAGGGCCAGTAATTTTTTTTGTCTGTAAGCCAACATTCTGTCCCCATTAGTGGAAAAACTTGACAATAAATAAGCAAGAAGAGGAAAAGAGTAATGCTGCCCATATTGTTCATCAGGGGGAGGTTCACTCATTAAATGTTTCCTGCATCCTTTGTTTAAGAGGGAAAATGAGATTTTTTTTTTAGCTGAAAGTGAATTATGTACCTCAAAGTAAATAAGTTTCCTTTCCTTGACTGTTTTTAAGTCTCAGTGGCATGTATTTTTACCAGGAGGTCACTGACCAAGAAGCAATTTTGGTTCTCCCCCTCCCCCTAAAATTAACTTAATTTTCCCTGAAGCAAACTGCATCCCTGTATTGTCCAAATTCATCCCCTACCCCATCTGTTCCATATTTGTGTTTAGTGGAAGTTGGAAACCATATCCTCCTCTTCGTCTGCTCATACTTTTCTTGATTGCCTTTTTGTTCATTCTATAGTAAGGAGATTTTTTTTTCTTTCTGTTTTTACATTCCAACCACCCTAACCAGTGCCACCCCTGGGTTGTTGGGATTTTTTTAAGGCATTTTGGAATCTTGTAGCACATGTCCCCTCTCCCTGAGATCCCAGGCATAGTTCTCAATAGGGAATTAGGTTGGGATCCTTATAAAGAAACAAGAGATAATGATAATGATCATTCACATTTCTATAGTACTGTAAGGTATAGAGTGTTTTCTTTACAACAACCCTATGGGGTAGGTAGGCAGGTTATACCTGGCTTAAAAAAATCAAATCAAATAGACTTTAGGAAGCCAGTAACCATGCACTGCAGTTCATCTTAGATGGGATCTCCACCAGTTCTGTATCCAAACCTCTGGATGCTTTGTCAGTAGACCACATTAAAACGACTAGGGTCAAGACCTTTAGACTAGAACAAGCTGGAGACCTGCTCCTAAGGCAGTTCATTGTGCCTAGGGCAGTTACTTCTTTCAGAGCCAGCCTCTCTCTCTCAAGCTGCACCTGAAAATCCTTTCTGGGGGAAATAGAATGGGACTTTCCAGAGTAGGTCTCTTTTAAGTTTATATGACAGCGTGTGGCCCAGAGGTTCTTAACCTTGTTTGTGTCATGAGTCCCCTTTCCCCAAGACTGGCAGAGCCTCTGGACCCCTTCTCAGAATAGTTTTTAAACACATAAAATAGACATATAATAACAAAGGAGATCAAGGCTTGAAACAATGTTTTGTTCTGTTCTTAAAACCTGTTCACAGGCCCAAGTTCCTCTTGTCCAAGATGAGCTGATATTCACTAACATACTTGTGATGATCTGGGATTTAACAGGAATGTCATAGAAGCCCATCATAGCTCTGCTCTTTATTAGCCAGAGCCAGGTAGTAAGTCAAAACAGGTCTCCTGAAACATTATGTCTATATACACTGAAAGCCTGACAGCCTTAAGGCCAGACTAGAAAGGTTAAAACATCCTCCAAAGGGCAGGGTCCAAAAAGAAATGCAGGTTGGGTTGGTGGAAAAAGCACTGGATGGGCCTAATCCTAAATCCCAATTCTTCCCCTAGCTAACTATGTGACCTTGAACAAGTCACTTCTCCCCTCTCTGGGCCTCACCTTCCTCTCCTATAAAATGAGGGTGATTGGACTAAATGATCTTTCTCCCAGCTCAGATATTCTCTATTCTAAAGTCTCTTTCAGTTTTAAAATTCAGTTTTGTATTCCCTTTTGGCTCCTACACCTTTCACCTCTTGCACCCTACAATTCTGTGATATAAACATAGGATCTTTCCTCCCCCTCTTCCTTCTCATAAACCTAACAGGCACTTAATAGTTCCTCTTCCTTATAGCTATTTAAAAATAGGAGTTCTGAGATTCTGTGAGATACCATCCAGAATTTTTCACAAACAGCTTCCATACTGTTTATAAAAGGGGTCCTATAATATCTTGGAAATTGCAAGCCGAAGAGTAACAATAGTCAGCGTTGATATAACGCTTTAAAGTTTGCATAAGTCAAGGAAGCCAAATCATTTCCCTATCCTGAGCTTCTGAACCCATTTGAGGATGATGTAAACATCAGTTTAACCTATAAACATATAAACCTATATGTTTACCTACAATGTAGGTCCTAAACTATAAAGTCTAAGGCATTGTTCTAGACTCCACTTGTCCCTATTGACTTAATAAAGTAGGCATGTTTGCTAGATTACATTATTAACAAGGCAGGACAGTGCAGAAAGAGAACTGAATTTGGTTCCAGAAAATCTGAATTCATGCCCACCCACAGGGTTACCTCGGCTCCTTGTGTGACTACATAACACTCCCCCCCTCAATAAATTCCACTGGCTCCCTATTAGGGTTAAATTGAAGTTCCTATCTTTCCAGGCTTCTTATAAACTGTGCTTCTCTATCTATTCCTCAGCCCAGATGTCCTGGACTGGCCTATCTGCTGTACCTCACAAATAATGCTCAATTTCCCACTTCCAAGCCTTTGTATTGAGCATCTTCCATGTTTGGAATGTTCCCCCTCTTTACCCCTGTCCTCTTAGAATACTTGGCTTCCTTCAAGATTCAATTCAAATGCTATCTTCTACAGCCGGTCTTTCCTCTTACCCCCCAGCTTCTAATTTCTTTCCTTACAAGGCTATCTCATATCTATCTTTGTATATAGATTGCACATACCAATAAAGGGCCACATTTATTGCCCATCAAAATATAAGCTCCTTGAGGGTAAAAACTGTTTTTGCTTTTTCTTTATATCCCCAGTGCTTAGGACAAGGCTTGGCACACAGTAAGCACTTAATAAATGCTTGTTGATTGATTGGACTAAACGGTCTTTCTCCCAGCTCAGATATTCTCTGTTCTAAAGTCTCTTTCAGTTCTAAAATTCAGTTTTGAGTTCCCTTCTGGCTCTTACACCAAGAATCCTTCTCCATTTTGGCACCTCCCTATCCTCATCCATGAAATGTGAGAAGAAAAGCCTTGAAAGTCTTTCATTACACCTATGATCTATGATTCCACATGATTTTAAATTGTTTTAGTGTTATTAGTTTATTAGTGTTTATTATTATTTATTTAATGTTATTAGTATATTACCCAAATAAACTTTTTAATTTTTAATTTGACACATTCATGCTGAGAGCAGCAAATAACTTACAGAGAAATATTTATGTCTTCTGTGCTTACATCTTTTTAACTTCCCTTTCTTAGACATGTCTATGTCTATATAAAAGTAGAATCAGCTGAATGGCAGAGATACTCTTTGATTAACCTCCACATATTTTTCTTCATAGAAGGCATCTGTTACTAAGTTGGGGAAAGTTAATAAATATTAGCCTTTGTGATTACTATTTATCAGTAGTATTCACATACTAACACAGTTTTAAGGGAGAATACTAAGTTGTGAAGCCAGTAACTGAAACATGGAATTTCAGAACTGAAAGGAATTTTTATTTTACCAAGGAGGAAACTGAGACCTAACTTACCCAATGTCACACACTGAGTTAAATAGCAGAGCAAGTACTAGAACCTGGGATACCTGATTTCCAGTCCAGCATTCTTACAACCCCAGGTTGTCTCCATGACTTGATAACAAAGGTTGATCAGTTTCACATTGAATCTCAAACCCAACATAATCTTGCTTTGCTAGCTCACTGAATCATAAACTCTTAGTAGTAATTTAAGATGCCCTCCTATTTAAAATGTATTACATAAGATTAGGGAAGGATAAAGAAGATAAGAGTAAGAGATTGGAATAGAATTGTGGAGCAACTAGTTAGTTTAAGTAAAGAAAGCAGGGAGATGACAGTGTGGTTCTGTAGATAAGCATTTAGACTGAAAGTCAGAAAGAACGAGGTAGTAATTTTGCCTTTGCTATGTATACTAACTGTGTGAGTAGACAAGTCAAACAAGACCCAGTATCCCCATCTATAAAGTAAGGATAATCACAACTTTATT
The DNA here is from genome assembly GCA_028646575.1 of Pseudocheirus occidentalis. Lineage (NCBI taxonomy): Eukaryota > Metazoa > Chordata > Mammalia > Diprotodontia > Pseudocheiridae > Pseudocheirus > Pseudocheirus occidentalis. The sequence goes on from CM053595.1 coordinate 135,827,415, forward strand.
ACTACCCCCACAGGGTTGGTGATTGGAACACATGAGATAATGAATTTAAACACCTTTGCAGAACTTAATGTGTTCTCGACGTTTTAATTGTTATATTCTTTATATTTTAGACTATCTCTTGCTAAAAGAGGAGCACTGTATTAGAAAAGATAGAGAACAAAATCTGTGGTCAAAAGACTTGTGTTAGAATCTCATCTTGCTGGTTGTTAGTCAATTAAGCACGGGGCTAAGTGCAAAGAGGTCAAAGAAAAGCAAAAACCAATCCCTGCCCCCAAAGAGCTCACAGTCTAAATGTGCAAATCACTATGTCAAACAAGATAGATACAGGATAAAATGGGGAAAGTATTAAGATTAAGGATGAATGGGAAAGGCTTCTTGCAGAAGGTGGGACTGTTACTTGAGCAACCTTTGGAAACTCATTTAATCTCTGTTTTCCCCTTTGTAAAAATGAGAAGGCTGGACTAAAGCATTTCTAAATTTCCACCCAGTCCCAGATTCTACAGCCTTTTCTTTTTCCCCCATTAGCACAACAGGGAGAGTAGTAAAGCTTAAATTATAGAAAGAAAAGGAGTAGATATGCATGTTTCACACTTACAGCCAGAGTCTTTAAAGCTAGGGACACTCTACTGTCATTTGTTGGTGTGTTAGAAATTGTCTCTTTGGGGCATTATAGACATTAAAGATAAGGAAAGAAGAAAGTAGATTAAAGAACCACTGAGTGGAGAAGCTGCCCTGATTTGGATTTGAGTTGAGTTGTTCGCGTCTGCCTGCTATGCCCGCTATGCCTGCTACTCTCTAAGGAAGCAGCCAATGGAGAAAAAAGTACCCAACGTGCCCCACCTCAGCCCCTGGGTATGTGTATCTGGTACCAAGCTAACTCATTGGCCTGAGATGCCAAAAAAAAAAAAAAATCTGTGGCAGCTCAGTATTAAGTGTGTAGGTGTGAACCTTTTCACTCCTATCTGACAGAATTCCTTCTATTGGAGCATTCCCCAGGAGTATAGGGACCAGATACCCTTTTCACTGTCCCTATATTTCTCTCTCCTTCCTTCCTTTCTTCCTTCTTCCTTTCTTCCTTCCTTCCTTCCTTCCTTCCTTCCCTGACCTGCTTTGGGTTACTGAGCTCTGCATCAGTTCATAATAGCTAGTACTTAGATTAAGCACTTTACCTATGCTATATAACATTCCTGTAAGGCAGGTGTTGTTATTAGCCCTCATTTTATGGATGAGGAAACTGAAGGTTAGAGAGGTCACAGGACTTGTCTAGGCTCATATAGCTAGAAAGTATCTGAGGTGGGATTTGAACTCAGGACGTCCTGATTCTGGGCCCAGCCCTCTAACCACTGTGCAACTTAGCTGCTTTGTGAACTTCATAAGCTTCCCCGAGTTTTTTATATTTATAATTTTCTTTTGGACTGGCCTGTGATTTCTAACTGTGAGGCCAGCTCTCTATTTACTACATCACACTGTCTCTCCACCATTTTTGACTCCATAGTCTGACCTACCTATGAGAAAAGTGAGACTTTTTTTTCTTACAATAACCATAAGAGGTCAGTATTATATTACTGGTACATATTATTATGCCCATTTTACAGACAATGAAATAGACTTGGAAATGTAAGGTGATTTGTTTATTTCTATATACCACCACACAAATATATGCAGAAGGTATGAATCTGGATTGCAAATATAAAAGAGTCAATTTTCTAATCCCTCTTAATGGGGGAGAGTAGCCCTTTACCAGGTTGGTCACTTCCCACCAAACTCTAGTTACTACAAAAGATTATCATAAATACCAATTTTTTTTGTCTACATTATTAAGGTAACAAATAAGGTAATACAGTAACCTATCATTCATAAAATTATGGTGGAATGCCTCTTATTCCCTTACAAGGAACAAATTAGATCCTTCTGCAAAAAAAATGTACAGTATTTTGCTGGAGTCACCCCTAAACGCATTTAAGGGAAAACAAAACTGTGGTAAGGGAAATAAACTACCATTCTGAGTTAACAGAGCTTTTGGTTCCAAAATAATAGATAAGAGTAGTACCAGTAATATTCGGTTCCCCCTCAGTAGATAGGCAGTGACAATCTAGGAGAAAACCCCAAATTCATTACGTGTGGTAAGTATTAAACCATTACCACTTATACATTGTACCAGTTTGTACTCAAAACTATTTCAAGGAAGTATTTTCCCAGTTAGCATCATTATTTTGCAAGTTAATCTGGGTCCTGAAGAAAACCTTTATGAACAAAGCATTTAAGTGTTCTGTGTGTTATATATGAGGGGTGATGATAGTAACAGATGCCATTATCTCAACATAACATTGAAGAATAAATACCAGCTACACTTTATAAACTCGTGCTTGTACAACTGAGCATAATCTATGCAAGTTTATAAGCACGTGGCAGTATTCTTTTTCTTGATACCAATTTTCTTCATCAACAAATATGGTGCAGTACTGTCACAGCAACCTCTTTGACAATGGAATGAAAATTAGGTAAGTCTTACACATAAAAAGATACAAGCTCTTCCTGTTACCTGCCAAGTAGTTACTCATACCTTCCTTTCTCAAGCTGCTAAAATGTTTTTATTTAATAATACATAGAGGCAAGAACATTTTCCATTCCACTGCAACATATTTGTTGGTCTTTGGAAAAACAGTCAAACACAACTAGCTTAATCTAGTTACAACTTCAAAATTTTTTCTAATGCTAAATTTTCATTCATTTCTTGGATGATATAAGTAATAAATACCGAGGAAACTCATTTATCCAAGAAACAGAGCAAACAGAAATTGTAGATGTTTCACAGACTAAAATATACAGAAAAACGAATACATAAGAGTAAACGTATTCATCAACTGAGAGATAAGATCTCGTTTCAAATAAGAAGAAGGAATGATCTCACCAATAATGGGAAGGTCCTGTCTAAGAAGTTTCTAAAATTGTAAGCCCTGGAGGTCAAAAGACGTTATGTGGTCAATTCCCAAGTGTGTCCTCTGCTCTGAAGGCTCCAGTCCACCTTTCAAAAGCCTTTCTCTTAATTGTCTTTGTGAAGCTTCTCTGTCCACAAATGCCTCCAAAGTCTCCTCAACAAACTAGAATAAGTCCTTTAGAACAAGTATTGGGCATCACTCTCAGTATTAGTCAATCAAGACTCACATCTCCCTCCTTTTACAGGACACTCAGCATAGGGCTGACCTTCTACAAAACTGCCCCTGGCTTGGGTGGTGAAAGGAGAGTGATGTACCATTACAAAAATATTGCTATAAATATCTTAGGCAAATTTGAGGCATATATGTCAAGTCATGCTATCACTGAGTCAAAGGATATGTACAGTTTTAGTGAATTTTTTTTAGTACTAATTCCAAATAATTTCCAAAAATTGCTGGACCTCCCCCAACAGCGCATTAATGTGGCAAGTAGGTTAGCTACCTTGCCACACACCCCTTCCCATACGTACATACATTTTTGTCTCTTTTTTTCATTTTTGCATATCTACTAGGTATAAAATAAAGCTTCAAGTGTTTTCATTTTAACATATTTTATTCTCTACTGCTTTGTAATTTTCTTTTACGAAGTCATTGAGGTAGCCAGGGCCCCAGCCTGGTCAGGGAGACCTGAATTTGTATCTGCTCTCAGACACCAGCTTTGTGACCCCTGGTGAGTCATGTAACCATTGCCGGCTTCAGTTTCCCCATCTGGAAAAAGGGCATAATAACAACACTTCTCTATCAGAGGTGTTATGAGGATCAAATGTGATAATAATTTTAAGGTGCTTAGCAAAATGCCTGGCACATAATAGGTGCTACAAAAATACTAGCTATAATCAGCCATTGTTTGTTGGTAGCTTTTGTTTCTCCTTCTAAAAACTGCCTCTTTATTATATCCTTTGACTATGTGTATGTGTGTATATCTATATAAAAGTATATATATATATATATATATATATATATATATATATATATATAGGTGTATATACCTATATCTATCTATACATATATATAGGTATACATGTATGTGTGTGTATGTATATACCTGTATCAGGTCTAGATGTAACCTCATCCTGTCCTTACTACCAAATTTTTTATTTTCCTTAAAACAGAATTAATAGAAAAACTATCTTCTAAATGAAGATGATGATGATTCACACTTAACCCATGTTTCTGCTCATGTCAACTCTGAGAGGTAAATATTATGTTACTGGAACATTTGATTATGCCCATTTTACAGATGAGGAAACACACAAGAGTTAGAAAATGATTTGTTCATGGTTACATAGCTAGTAAGTGTTAAGAGTTCAAACCCACTACTACTTACAAGTACTATACAGTACTTTCAGATCTTATTCTCCTCTATTTCTTTATAATTATCTGACCTTCTTTGATTAAGAAATTTTTTTTTAAAGTCACAGGGTGGTAGACTCAGAGATTTGCTGACATCAGCTCATACCAGCCCACAAGAACCAACTTATATTTTCAGTGTGAGCATTTATGCTTTAGGAATCAGTGAACACTACAAATCAGGGCTTGACTCACTGTTCTGTTGTCTAGACAGAATAAAGTGATGGTGAAAATGTTAATAGCACAGATTAAACTTAAAAGTGTGTTTGGTGGACATTTTTTTTCTCAGACAGCCAGTTGTTAAAAATTTACTAGAACATCCCTGGTTGTAGCAGAAAAAATACTGGACTGATTCGCTCTCAGGAGACTTGGGTTCTAATCTACTCCTATTTTCTTACTATATAACCTTGGGGAAATAATTTTTTTCTCTCTGTGCACTATTTCTTTTATCTTCAAATAAAACTTCAATATATTCACTAATCAACAAACATTTTTCCACATATTAAAATAAATTATTTCAATTTCCCAACACACACTTATGATCAAGGATCTGATTTACTAGATTACAACCCCATATGACTTACTACATATATATGTATATGTGTATATGCATGTATGCATATATATGCATGTATATATGTATATATCCCCATATAACCCCAATAACTTATTTTTATTATCTATATATTCTAAAAGATTTTATTAATGCATTTTGCTTTTTATGCCACAATTACTTTCTTCTCCATGCTCTACCCCACCCTACTCTCATGTCCTGCAACATATGTAACTTATTAGTTAGCTGAGACACTGACTTACCCATGGTCACACAGCTGGTGTCTAAGGTAACACTCAAATCCATAACTTTTTAACTTGGAGACAGAATCCTAGTCACTATGCTAAACTGCCATAAAAATGAAGATGATAATATCTGTTCGTGTAATACCTACCTCAAAAGTTTGTTGTGAAGAAAGAACTTTGCAAGTTTCAAAGTGCCTTATAAATATAAGCTATTATTATTGTTGCTACTATCCATATTAAGTATACCCTTAATGTCATAAATATTAATTTATGGAGAATTATTGTATTAAAAGTTTAATGATGATGAGAATAGGGTTCTGTATAACTAGTGATGAGAAAAATAGCATTTACTTTGAAATAATGAAATATCTTATCAGAACCCCAAGGTCTTATTAATAATTACAAAAGAAAACTTGTGTAGGAATAGTTAATCTCACAACCGGGTATCTCAGACTTTAGTCATTCCTTCCTGCCTTGGCGCCTAACTGATAGCCAGTTAGTATACTGGATATCAACTAGTTGGTGGAATGCTCATTTGTGTGCTGAGATAACCCAATGGTAAGCTGGAATAACTGGCCAAACTGTGACTCTTGCCCTCATTTTAAAATTGCACTTTTCATTTGCATAATTAAAAAGTGACTTATAAGCAGGAAAAACCAGTCTGATTAACTCCAAAAGCATAATAACTAATGATGCAGGAAGCACTTGTCTTGCTTCCAACATGGTATAATACTCATCAGACTGGTGTCCCAGATTAGAGCAGATTCTCACAGGGGCATGACCAAGACCTGTCATCTTAAAATGGATGTCTCTCAAAGTACAGAATACGCAGAATAAATATATAATAAGATAACATATATCATAAGTATAATAAAATGTTTAAATGTTTATGAGGCCTTTGCAGATTCAAAGTCTGCAGAAATGTTTATCCCCAGCTATGGCAACAATAAAACTGCTGAGAGTCAAAGGTTGTAATAATGAACAGAACTGCAAGAGAACATGGCACAAGGAAGAGGGAACTGGCCTTAGAGGCAGGAAACTTTGGGTTCCATCCCCTCTTTACCATACGCTGGCTGTATGAAAATATCTCAATATCCACTGACAATGATAAGACTAAAAGCTGCCCAACAGTTGTATATCTGCATTGGTAGAAGGGGTTTCTTTGACAATAACTCCCTATATGAATGAAATCACAGGTCCAGACCAAATACATACATATATGCATTTATACATATATGAACATATGTGTGTGCAGGTGTGTATAGAATGTGTATGTTGCATTGAATGTGTTTAATACATGCATACAGAGGTATCATGACGTGGAGTATTCACTGATTTGGCAATGAAAAGACTTAGGTTTTCAGTCAAGTTATGCTAGGGCAGCTGGGAAGTACAGTGGAGACAGTGCTGGTTTTGAAGTCAGGAAGAATCGTCTTCCTGATTTCAAATCTGGCCTCAAATGTTTCCTAGCTCTGTGACCCTAGGCAAGTCACTTAACCCTGTTTGCCTCAGTTTCCTCATCTGTAAAATGAGCTGGACAAGGAAATGGCAAACCACTCCAGTATCTTTTCCAAGAAAGCTCAAAAGATGGGGTTGTGAGGTTAGACAGGACTGAAATGACTGAAGGTCACCACCACCAGCAGCATCTATTAAATTAAAATGCTTTTCGAAGTGATTTTTGAAAATGTCATCTTGTTGTAGGCTAGTCTAAGTACAACTCCGCCCACCCTTTTTAAGAGCACACTTTAGAATCTTTATCCCTCCACATTCAGGATAAATCTTGATATGCAGTTAAATGATAAGTAATGGCAAGAAAGAAAGTTCTATATAATTATGCATCTCCTGCAAAAACTGGCCTTTCCTGATTTTTTCCACCGTCATAATCTAAAATCTTGACATCACTACTAGTAGATACGATTATAGATTTCAGCGCTAAAAAGAATCTTCAAGATCTTAGACCTACTCCCTCATTCTACAGAGGAAAACACTCAAGCCTTAGCAAGGTTAAGTGATTAACATAAGGTTCCGCAGTAACAGTATGGATTTCATTTTATGCCCTCTGATTCCAGATCCAATACTCTTAACTTTGGTGTCAGTCACTCAACTCTCTGCTCCTCGGATACAAATAAGAATGACTCAGAAAGCATTTGTCCAAACCAAAGGTACAACATGTATTTCTGTGGTCTCCTCCAAAGCCCTAACTGAAAAATTGACATGCAAATGTATTTTGTGTCCCTTCTTTGTCAGAATGTATTTGTTTCCAATTTATCAGCAAGTGAGTATCTTTCATGGTACCAGTTGGAAAATACAAAGAACAATTTAAAAAGTGCACTCAACTAATGCTTAATAACTGTTGTTCAGTCAAAAAAAAACCATTTATTAAGTGTCTACTGTATGCTAGGCACTTGGCTAAGCACTGGGGATAAAAGGAAAGGCAAAAGACAGTCCCAGTCCTTGAGGAACTCACATTTTAACAGGGGAGATGACATGTAAACAAGCTGTATACAGGAAAAATAGGAAGTAGTCAACAGAGGGAAGGCACTAAAATTAAGAGGGGACAAGGAAAGGCTTTCTCTAAAGGGCAGAACTTGAAGGAAGCCAGAGAAGCTAGGAGATAGAGATAAAGAGGGAGACAAGGGGGACAGCCAAAGAAAAAGCCCTGAGCCAAGATAGGGAGTGTGTTGTTCAAGGAACAGCAAGGAGGTCAGTGTCACTGGACCAACTCTGGGGTCTAAGAGTATAAGATGGGAAGACTGTGACATAAGAAGCCTGGAAAGCATGAGGATTGGGGTGGTGCAGCTGGGGTTTGAATGCTAGAGAATTTTGTATTGGATTGTGGAAGTAACAGAAAGCCACTGGAGTTTATTGAGTAGGTGAGGAGCTACGCAGTCAGATCTATGCTTTAGGAGAATCACATTAGAGCCTAAATGAAGGATGAACTGAGGCTGACCAAATCATAGGCAATGGTGATACAGGCAGTATCAAAGGAGAGAATGAGGCACATCTGAACTCTTGTTAATTGGTCAGTCTATAATTTGGTATTTTAATTTCTTTCCTTGTTTTTAAAAAAATGCATGAGACTTACTTTGCATGTGAACTGATCTGAGTGCATATTTTTAGGGTTATCTCCAACTTATGATTTATGTATCTTGTTTGCATAATGTTTGAATATGGTCTCCATTAGAGTGTGGGCTCCTTGAAAACGGAGACAATCTTTTGCTTTTCTTTGCATCCTTAACACTTAGCACAATGCCTGGTCCAGAGTAGGCTCGTAATAAATGTGGACTGGCTAGGGTAAATTATAAGCCCACTTAGATTAAAGGCAACACAGCCTATAACTGATGCTGTTCTTAAGAGCTGTATCAATCATATTACAGGAGATCTCAGACCTGGTGAAGACTTTGGAGAGAGTACCTAATCTAATACCCTCATTTAATAAATAGGAAAACTGAGATCCTGAGAGGTATTCTAATGTACTGTCACTGACTTCTGCATAATCCAAGACTGTGAATTCATACTCCTAGTCAGATCTATAAGCAGATGGTTGCCTGTGGTGGGAGGTGGGGTAGGGTAGTACATGGAAAACACTATGAACTTTCTTCCAGGAGAAACTGGTAAGTACCAGATTACATGTAAACATTCTTTCTTGGACTATCAAATGGTTAGGTGGAGTCTTTTCCCACTGGTTTTCTGGCCAGAGCACTCACCATCTTCAAACATCTTCAAAGAATGGATCTTCTTTGGATATTCATCCTCTAAGGATATCACCAGCTGGGGCTTTTGGCATCATGTGTATCTGAGAGAAGAGGTGACTCTACTCACAACCAGCATGACCATGTGACAAAGTAGGATGGGCCCCAGGGCTTCTTTCCTTCCCCTCCAGAGCCACATGGTCTCCGAGAAAAAGGCCAAGGTGTTTCAAGTGCAGGGAGCAGAGTATCCAATCTGGCCCAGAAGCTTGAGGCACTAGAATATCAAAGTTCAAGAATCCAAGCTGAGGGCTGCATCTAGATAGAAGCAGTCAGGGTTACCTACTTTGGTCATGAACTTGGCAGGACTGATAGTATGTAGAAACTTAAGTTAAATTGTTATATGGTAAGAGTGAGGTGGTGTAAAGGGGACTATATCTGAAGTGTTGGCAGAAATTTTTGTACTTTGCGCTGTATTTTTAAAGTAAAATATTCTTTTATTATAGCCATTCAGTGTTCAGTGGTTAAATGGAATTGGGGTACTAATCCCTGGGCTCCCCAAGATGTGAGGTATACAACTAACAAGGACTTAAGCCAATGGCAGAGAAAGAAATAATCCCAAACCTCATAATGTCTGAGAACCCACAGGAGAGGAAAATGTAACAGGCCCGGCCCTGTGAAAGTTGGGTCAGTCAACCATGTTACACAGATAAATATGGCCTCACTTGACTGACTTAGTTTCTTTTTTACATACGCTAATGTTGTCTTCCCAACTCAGTGGCAAGATATGAACTGGCTTACCTGAAAACATTTTTAGACATTAGACAATATTGTTTTCAAAGAAAATGACAATAATGAGACAAAATGCTAAACTTTTGGGATACAACTTAAGTAGTCATGAGGAAAGTCGGGGTTTCTTTTACTCTCAACAAAAAAGAAAGAACAGCTCTATTAATTTGGCTTGCAAGTAAAAAAAAAAAAAACTAAACTTTTTTTAACCAAAACCCAAAACTAGAAATTCTGAAAGTCAAAAAAGAGATGAATAAAATTGAAAGCAAAAAAGTGTAACTGATAATAAAAACTAGAAGCTAGTTTTTATAAACAACTAATAAGACAGTTAAATACATGGCTAATCAGATTTTTTTAAAGAGAGGAAAACCAAACTGCATTCAAAGATGAAAAAAGCAAAATTCATAACAATTAAAAATAAAATGAAGGAAATTTGCAGGGATTATTTTTCCCCCAATTATATGCCAACCAAACTGATAACTTAGATAAAATGGATGAATAATTACACAATTATCAAATAGCCAGAGTAACAGAACAAGGAACACATTTCATAACCCAAGAACAGAAAAAGAATCTGGACAAACTGTACATGAACCCCAAAAGGAAAAAAACACCAGGACTAGATGAATTTACAAGTTAATTACATCAATAATTTTTTAAAAACCAATTGACTCCAATATAGTATAAACTGTGTTTGTATAAATATGGAAAGAAGGAATCCTTCCAAATCCTTTCTATGATGCAAATATGACTTTGATACCTCAATCAGAAAGACAAAGTACAGAAAGAAAAATATGGACCAGTTTCCCTAATGAACATGATGCAGAAATACTAGAGGCTGCACCATATTAAAAAGTTTAGACACTATGATGACATTTTTTAAAAACGGTTCAGGGTTAGTTCAACATATTGAAAACAATAAATGTAATAGGCCATTTCAATAGTTGCTGAAAAAACTTATTACAAAACCTAATTTCCATTTTTGTTGTTTTAAAAACAACTACTAGAAAGTACAGTAATAAACAAAATTTTCTTTAATACAATAACTAGACTATCTCTGTTCAAGAGCCAACATTATATGTAATAGAGAAAAGCTAAGGGCCTCCCCCGTGAGAGTAAAGCATGGATGTCCATTACTGTCATTATTATTTAATAAAATTTTAGAAATTCTCATTATATCAAAACAAAAACTGAGGGATAAGCAAAGTTAAAGAGTAAATAAGAATATTGCTTTTTGCAGTTGACACAATTATCTACAGAACCCTAAAGAATCAACTGAAACAATAACTTAAGCAAAGTTGCAGGACACAAAATGAATCCACATTAACCTCTGAAATTTCTGTGTATTACCAATGAAACCCCTTAGGAAGATAGAGAAATTACATTCAAAATAATTACTTAATGTATAAAATATTTGGGGCTCTCTCTACCAAGACACACAGGAATTATATTAATACAATTGCAAAACACATTTTACAGTAAAATAAACCTAAATAATTGGAGACATTAATTGGGCAGGCTATCTCAGTATAGTAAAAATAACAGTATGACCAAAGTTAATTTATTCACTGCCATGCCAAACAAAGGACTACTTTATAGAGTTAGGAAAAAATATCCAAATTCACTTGGAAGAACAAGTCAGTACAATCCTTAATAAAAAGATTTCTTCTGTAAAACTTGGACTCAGGGGTGGCTAGGTGGTGCAGTGAATAGGACCTGAGTTCAAATGCGACCTCATACATTTAACACATACTAGCTGTGTGACCTTGGTCAAGTCACTTAACCCCAAATTGCCCCGCCTTCCCTCCTCCAAAAAGAAAAAGAAAAAAAACACCTTGGACTCAATCAAAAGACTGCACCCAAGGACCTAGAAGGCCACATATGGCCTTGAGGTTACAGATTCCCCTCCCCTGATTCCAGCCCCTTCCTGTCTTTTGTGTCTTCTTATATCTTATTTCCCTGCCATACTCTGGTTCAGTGAATGGTTTTCTTGCTATTCCCCTAATATGACACTATCTCTGGACTCTCCCTTCTCATTTCTCTCTCTTGATGGTCACTACCCCTCCCCCACCCCACTTCCCTATCTCATCAATGGTTTTTTGCCTTTTGTCTCCTGAACTAGAATATGAGCTCCCTGATGACAAGGACCCTTTTGTCTTTCTTCATATCCCCAGCTCTTAGCACAGTGGGCAGCACATAGGAAACGTACAATAAATGCTGGCTGTCACGAAAGGTTTCTTGGACAAGGTCAGAGTTGAGCTGGGCAAGACACATATGATAATGTGAGCAAAGACAGAGACAGGATTGGATGAGTCACTTCAAGGCTCTACCAGTAGACCGACCACCCACTGGTACTGGCTGAGGAAAACTGGCCCTTCCAGGCAGCCTCCGCTTCTAACTTCACCACAAGACCAGAGCATACGGAATCCTACGTTGATATGCTATGCCAGTGCTGGCTGGTTCACCTTAACACGTTGCCACATCCTTCCACCCTACTTAGGGTAATTAACTCCATCCTCTCTTTCTTTATCTCCCCCTCTATCTTTTATCATGTGGTAGTAGAAAGACTAGAAAAGAAAAAATCAGGAAACTAGAATTTTAACTTCACCTTCATTTCTCACTAGATATGTGACTTTGGACAAATCACTTAATCTCTCAATTTGGGCCTCAATTTTCTCATCTGTCAAATGGGAATGGTGTTACCTGGCTTATCTATTTCATCAGGATAATGTGAGGATGAAATGAAATAAAAACCCTTCAGGAAAGTAAAGAAAAACAGACAAATGAAAGCTATTGTTGCTGGCGTTTTCTTTGTTTTATATCATCTAAATTGATTAATTTGGATTAGATTTAGATTTAGATGATTTAGATTAAATAATCTAAATGATTCTAAATAGTTTGTTTTCTAAGATATATTTCTAATCTAGACTTGTGTTACTATAGATTTAACTTTAACCAAATCACTTCACTGGAAAAATTTAATGGATGAAGAATTCCTATTGTCTAGACTACCATATACAGTTGCATAGACAGTGTATGCAGCTAGTCCATTGACAGATGGAAAGACAAATCCATAAGACATATATATTTATTGCATGCATATGTATTTACATACACATAGAAACAGATATAGATATACAACAAACTGGGCCTAAAATTAAACAGAAAGAAAAAAGGGTGGATTGCCTCTGGTAAAGTACACAATTGTCCTAATGACCCCAAGCTTCTCCCTCCAACAGAATCCTATCTTTTTAGAATCAATATTCTATTGATGCTGCATTACTATGAGCAAAGGAATACCTAGGCTCTAAAGAAATAAAGTTATGAATTAAACAAAAGGCAATGGAGAGAGAAGAGTAATGGAAAGGCAGGCATGTACTAGTAACCCTATAACACAGGATCCTTGCAAATAGAGATTGCTTCATTCTTTGTACTTGTGTCTTTCTATGCTTAGTACAGTACCTGACATAACACAGACTCTTAATAAATATTTATTGATTGGTTGGTTAATCTATATTGTGTTACCAGCAAATAAGTGCACAGTAGAAGCTATAAAGATATTTTATATATTTGCAATTACATGCACATATATCATATATACATCTGTCTATATATTATGTGCAAATGTACATATGCATGCATATATACACACATGCACATATATGTATATATAATATGTGTATATAATACAAAAGCTATCATCAGAAAGATGTATGACCTCAAAAGGAGGCAGAACAATAATGTAGTGCGAACCCAAGAGAGAGTTTTTCTCTTTATTTTTACTCACATATAATGTCAAGAGTTATAGAAAAAGGTGCCCAGAACATTGTATGGGAACATCCTGTGCAACGTAAGGACAAAAGCTTTGTATTCATGGATGGATTTCAGTCTGTACCACTGGAAGGGCATCATTGACATGACACATCCAAGTATGGAAGTATAGCTTGTTAAAGCCGAAACTTGTTAAAGATGTTAGAACACAGAATGAATGGCTGAGTGGAAAGGAACCTATAACATAAAACATCAGATCTGGAATGGATGTTAAAAAATAGAAAATGGAGGGTCGAAACTGAAAGGAACTTTAAGTATAACATAGAATGTCAGAAGTAAAAGGAACCTTAGAACATAGAATATAGGATACCTGGAAAAATCTTTGGAGTACCAGCGAGGCCTTCATCTTGCAGAAGAGGAAACTGAAGCCTAGAATAAAGAATTAGAGGAAGAGCTAACTATGAGAACCTAGATCCCTTTCTTCCAAGCCAGGGCTCTTCCAGCTCCGACTGCTTAGCCTCCCATAACAACCCCTATATTTAGTCTCTCACAGGTTAAGTGGCCATAATAATCTTTCCCACTTCACCTGGATATTTTGAAGACAAAAGAGATAATGAGAGAGATGTGTCCTTCTTGTAAGGAAGTAACAGTTTAAAAAAAGGGGTGTTTCAACCAAATGTCTTTGAAGTAAGCCAGTAAAGTCAAGTACAAACAAGCCTATGAAGAAAGTGTTGCCTCAGCTTTCTTGGTTTGGTTTTTTAAAAGGAAGGGGGAGGGGAATAGCCTTGCTTTTAAGCTGGAAAAGATGCTTTCCCTTGGGTTACAGTCCTCCTCTGGTTTAAAAAAAAAATCCCCTTGGTTAAAAGGAAGAATCTTTTGGAATGTTGGAGCTCCTACAAGTTAGTACTTTACTGTAAAGTTAAAGATAAAATAAGAACACAGGTGGGGGGGAGAGAGAGCAAAGAGTGACAATATGGTCTAATCTCAGCCTCACGATGACAGGCAGTTGGATGGCTTACTGATTAAATATGATGTCACCCATGGGACTCGCTGTTTATCAGTGCCCTAGCAATGGAAATGTTATTTTATCATTTGCCATGCCTATAAAATAAAAGTTGCAGACTATTTGCATATGAATGGACTCCACAACCTCTCCCTTTCTCCTCAAGAACCAATCGTGTTGGGGGCAAGCCCATTCACGGAGGACAGTTAAACTAGATGATCTCTAGAGCAATCAATGTACATGCAAGGCACATTATGTACAATGCAAACTGCTGCATTAAGAAAAATTAGCATATGTACTTCTCTGGAATGCCTTCCAATCTCTTCTCTGTCTCTTTAAATTTAACCTCCCCATCCCTCAAGACTTCCCATGGATCTTTCCATCTGATTATCTGTGCCTAACATCTAGCTATTAAGTCAGGTATGATGCCACATCTCTTCCATGTTACCATAAGCACTATTTAAATCTTAGCTTGTTCATTTAGTTTTCTCACACTTACAGTTTATCTCCTTGGAAAAGAAATTATAAGCTCCTTGAAGGTTGGGACCCATCGCCTTTCTATCCCTCAAGGTACCCAGGGCAGGAGCTCTGGTACAAAAGACAGACATTTGTCAGTTTAAAAAATTTACTCCCCTTGAAAGAACAAGTAGTGCTTTTTCGTAGGAAAATAAAAAAAGATGTTTCTCTTAGTTAACTTTAGAAAGGCATTGAATTTGTCCCATAAATAAGTTTATATGTCAGTCTGACCCCCAAAACAATTCAATGCAAGTCAAGGGAATAAATATTCATTATTATCAACATAATAACAGAAACTGAAGAACCTTGAGTTCGTTTCAAAAATTTTTATAAAATTTATATTATGTTACATTGCATCATCTTTCTTTGTACAATTTTTTGGTTGTTGTTGTTTTTGGAGGGGGAGGGGCATTAAGACATGATTTCATCTGCTTTTAATGTCAAAACTCTCTACTAATGGTTTACTTTGTTCAAAAGTAATTCATGATTTTTCAAAAAATCTTAATCCTATACCACAAAAAAATATGAGTTTGACTTTTCACATTATAAAATTGGGAAAATAAGAGTTCTGCTTAATTAATCAAACAAGTATTTTTTAAATATTTCTATGTGCAAAGTACCATGCCAAACACTGGGAATACAAAAACAGAAATGAAGCATCCCTTACCTTCAAGGATCTTACATGCTAACAGAGAGATAGCATATTGCATACATACATATACACATATATGTATATATGTGTGTGTTTATATGTATGCATGTGTATATATAGTTATATACACATAGAGTGCAAAAACAAAATCACCTTGGATAGGATGCCTAAGCTGTAGAGAGAATGTTATGAAAAACAGTAAGTTATGGAAATCTGAAGCTGAAAGGAACCTTGAGGGCTCACCTTGTCCATTCCATTCCCTCCAGATAAGACTTCAATAATTTGATGAATTGCTGATCTTATTACACTGGTGACTCCTTCCCAGAGAGCACTAGTGTTATACTATCTGTGGAACCATGGGTAAATCACATAATCTCCGTCTGCCTCCATTTCCTCATCTGTGAAATGAGGACAGGTCTAGCACCTACCACCCAAGATTGCTGTGAGGATTAAAATGAAAAAATATTTGTAAAGCTTTGCAAATCTTAAAGTACTATGTAAATGTTAACTGTTATTGTGCATGTCAACGTCTTCCTGTTGCTCCTGTGTCTGCAAATCCTGTAACTATAGACCAGTTAGATATGTTATAGCAGAACTGAAGCACTATACAGATTTGATCCACTATGGTTGTTATTTTATGATATCAATGTCTACCTCTGTTTCCCTTTTTTATGTGTGTGTGTGTATGAAGAAAAAAATGTGGTTTTCTTGCATAATTTATGCTAAATAATGGGGTTCATTATTTTTCAGTATGGTACTAGAAATGCTACTTATAGCAAAGGGCAAAAAAAAAATCAAAAGAATAAACAAAGGCAAACAAGAAAAAAATGGTTTTTTCAGACATTTGTGATGCTTTACTTAGAGAACCCTAGAGAGTTAACTAAAATCTAACCAAAGCAATTAGCAACTTTAGCAAAGTTGCAGGATGTAAAATAAACCCACACAAACCCTCAGCATTTCTGTATAATACCAACAAGGCCAGCAGAAAGAGATAGAAAGAGAAGTTCCACTTAAAATAACTACAGACAGTATAAAATACTTGGGAGTCTACCTACCAAGGCACACACAGGAACTATATTAACACAATTATAAAACAAGCCACACAAATAAAATAAAAATAAATGGAGAGGGCAGCTAGGTGGCACAGTGAATAGAGCACCAGCCCTGGAGTCAGGAGGATCTGAGTTCAAATCTGACCTCAGACATGTAACACAAGAACTAGCCATGTGACCTTGGGCAAGTCACTTAACCCCAATTGCCCTCCAAAAAAGCAAAAAAAAGAAATGGAGAAATATTATCAGTTGACTGAGTCAATATAATAAAAGTGACAATACTACTTAAATTAATCTACTTCAGGATTGTAAATCAAATTACCAAAGAATTACTTTACTGAGATAGAAAAAAAGATCATAACAATGTTCACCTAGAGGAGCAAAAGGGCAAGAATATCAATGGAATCAATGAAAAAGTGGGCCTACAAATGCCAGAAAGCTCTAATCATCAAAATAATTTAGTACTGGGTAAGAAAAAGATAATGGAACATATCAGTGGGACAGATTAGGTACACAATACACAGAAGCAAATGAGCACAGTAAACCAGTATTTGATAAATCCAAATATCCCAACTATTATGGCAAAAACTCACTATTTGACAATAACCATTAGAAAAACTGTAAAGTAGTCTGGCAGAAACTAGGCACAAACCAACAACTCCTACTGTGTACCAAAATAAGTTCAAAGTAGGCACATGATTTATACATAAAGGATAATATCAAAAGCCAATTAGTAGAGCATAGAAGAAATGACTCACATCTCTAGCCTAAGGGAAGAGTTCTTGAGAGAGAGAGAGAAGTTCACTGGAAGTGAAATGGATAATTTTGATTACATGAAATTTAAAAGTATATGCACAGATAAAACCAATGAAGCTGAAATAGGAAGAAAAAATGAGAAATTGGGGGGGATATCTTTGTAGAAATTTCTCTGATAAAGGTTGCATTTCTAACATATATGTATATGTACACACACACATATAGGTGTGTGTATACATACACACATATACCTATATGGAATTAAGTCAAATTTACAAGAGTCAGGGCCAATATTGATATTGATAAATAATATGAACAGGCAGTTTTCAAAAGAAGAAATCCAATATATCAATAGTCATATGAAATTCACTAAGTAATCAGAGAAATGCAAATTAAAACAACTCTAAGGCACTACTTCACATCCATCGGATTGGCTAAGATGACAAAAGAAGGAAGAAAAATGAATAATGCTAGAGGGGATGTTTGAAAACAGATATACTAATGTACTTCTGGTAGAGCTATGAACTAATCCAACCATTCTGGAAAGCAATTTTTAATTATACTCAAAAAGCTATCAAGTTGTGCCTACCCTTTGACCCAGCAACTATTACTATGTTTATACCCAAAAGAGCTCAAAAAAAAGAAGAAAAGGACCCATATATACAAAAATATTTGTAGCATCTCTTTTTGTGGTGGCAAAGAATTGGAAACTGAAGTTATGCCCATCAATTGGGGAATGGATAAACAAGGTGTTATATAGGAGGGCCATGAAATACTACTGTGCTATAAGAAACAATGGTGGAGATTGTTTCAGAAAAACCTGAGAAGACATTTATGAATTGAGCCAAAGTGAAATTAGCAGACCTAGGGCAAAAATCTATATAATTACAGCAATATTGTAAAGATAATCAGCTTTTAAAAACTTACAGACTTGTCAACACAATGATCAACCACAAATACAAAGAACTCATGATGAAACATGTCATTCACCTCCAAAGAAAGAGTTGATGGATTCAGAATATAAACAGAATATTTATTTTTCTTCATTTCTTTTAATTTTTGTTTTAGACATGAATAATACAGGAATTTGTTTTGTATGACTACATAATTGTAAAGGTTTTTGATTTTCTTGCTTTCACAAGGGTGGAGGAGGAGAAAGGAATGGAGAGAATTCAGAACTGAAAATAAAATTGGATTAAAAAAATACTTATAGAATAAATTTTGAGATGATCTCAAAAAGAGAAAAATAAATAAAGCACAAAAGGGGATGCCTGAAAGACTGAAATTATAGTAGCATGGATTTAAAACAGGAAGAAACCCTAGAGACTATCTAATTCAACCTCCCTATTTTAGTTAGGAAGCTGAGGCCCAAAGAGGTTAAGTGCCTTAACCAGTAAGTAACAAACTTTACACTCAATAAATTGGCAAAGAGGACAAATATGGGGATAATCAGCGCTGGACGGGCTGTGGAAAGAGTGGCACATTGATGAACTGCTACCAGAACCAGAAAGTGGCCCAATCATTCTGAAAAACAGTATGAAGTTATAGTAAGGAAGTGACTAAAATGTCTATACCCTTTGACCCAGAGTTTCCACAGCTAGACAGATTCCCCAAGGAGGTAAGAAATATAAGGAAAGCCCCCACATATACCAAAGAATTGATAACAGTATTTTTTTTTATATTAGCAAAAAACTTAAAGTAGATGCCCTTTGATTGGGGAACAGTTAAATAAATTGCATACATGGATATAATGGTATGTTACTATATCAGGAGAAAAGATGACTATTAAAGAATTGAGAGAAGCATGAGAAGTCATTATGAACTGATTTAAAGTAAAGTTTGCAGAAAAAGGGAGACAATATGTACAATGACTACAACAATGTAAGTGGAAAGAACAAAAAATAAAACAAAAGTCTGAATTCTGTATAATAACTAACATTGGTCCTGAAAAAGAAATCAGAAAATGCACTTTCTCCCTTGTTTTCAAAGTCACAGGATTATGGATGCATATCATTACATATGCTGTCAGATTCAGTTGATGTGTTGGTTGGTTTTATTGAATTTATCTTCTTTCTCTTTTTTATTCTTTGTTACAGGGGATAGCTCTCTGGGCAAGAAGGAGGAATATAGGACACGGCTAGGTGGTACAGTAAATAGAGCACCGGCCCTGGAGTCAGGAGTATCTGAGTTCAAATCTGGCCTCAGACACTTAACACAAAAAACTAGCCGTGTGACCCTGGGCAAGTCACTTAACCCCAACTGCCCTCCAAAAAGCAAAAAAAAAAAAAAAAAAAAAAAGGAGGAATATATTTTGAAAATGGAGGTGATATCAGAAAGAAATCAACAATATTTTTAAGGAAGGAGGAAAATTACCTGAGAGGCAAAGAATACTATGATAATTTTAATAACTAAGGAAAATATACTTTCAGGAATTATTCTCTAGTTTCTCTACTGCAAAAACAGGTCCCCCAGATCATTTCCCAGTTAACATTAGGAACCTATAAAAACTCACTCTACATCCAGTTAGCAGGAACTCATAGCATTTATAGTATACACTTTGGTCCTTGATAATATAATAATATTATATTATCAAGGACCAAAGTGTATATATATTACATATATATAATATATATAATATTATAAATGTGATAATATATTGCATTTCTAGATGAAAGAATCTATGTTAGGCCATGTGGCTGGGGCGGGGGGGGGGGGGGAGGGAGAGACAAAGCATGGAGTCTGTGACAAACTACTAGAAGCCTTCTACTTTTCCAGCCAACCTCAAAGACAATGTTTTCTTCTCTATAACGCTGAGAAGTTGTTATCCTCACTTTAAAGATAGTGATTTGACCAAGATCTAACAGTGACAAGCATCTGACTCAAATACTAGTTTTCCAAAACATTCACTTGACTCTACCATCCCTTCAAGTTCTCTTTATCTCTCTTCCCTTTTTCAGTCAAATTCTTAGAATGAGCCATCTATACTTGTCACTTCCACATCCTCCCTCACCCCTTTGCAATCTGGCTCATAATTCAGAAAGTATCTCTCTCTCCAAAGTTAGCAATGATATCTTGCCAAATCTAATACTTTTCTCTGCCCTCAATCCTGACCTCTCTGCTACTTTTGACAGTGTTTACCTCCCTCTCCTCCTGATTTTTCATGACAAGACACCCCTCCCACCTATTTGACTAAATCTCAGTCTCCTTTTTCTGTATCCTCATCTGGATCACACCCCCTAATTTTGAGTAATCCCTAAGACTTTAGCCTGGATCTTGTCATCTTGTCTTCTCTTCTCTCTCTCTTTCTCTCTCTCTCTCTCTTTCTCTCTCTCTCTCTCTCTTTCTCTCTCTCTCTCTCTCTCCCTCCTCCCCCCCCCACACACAGACAGACACAATTTTCCCTTGATTGCCTCATCACCTCCCATCAATTTAATCAGCAATTATGTGAAGATGATTCACATATACATACATACAACCTAAGCCTCTCCCCTGAGCATCAACCATGCATAATCAGCTGCCGTTTCTCAAACTCAACCTACCTAAAACAACTCATTATCTTTCTCCCCAAACTATCTTCTCTTCCAAACTTCCTTATTTCCCTCTAAGGCTCCACCATTCTTCCATTGTCCCAAATTCATAACTTTGGCATCATCCTCAACTCTTTATTCTTCTTCACCCCACACATACAATGAGTCACAAAATCTTGCCATTTTGACCCCTACTTCTCTTGTTTATGTTTCTTCCTCTCCATTCACACAGATGAAGCATGGAAGGGAGGAAGGAAGGGAGGAGTAGAAAAAGGAAAGAAGGGAAAAAAGAAAGGAAGGAACAAAAGGGAGGGAGGGAAGAGAGAAAGGAAGGAATGAAGGAAAGAAAGGAAAAAGGGAAGAAGAAAAGAAAGAAGAGAGGGAGAAAAGGGGAAAAGGAAGTAAAAGGAGAGAGGGAGTAGAATAGAAGGGAGGGAAGAACAAAGGAAAGAGGGGAGGGAGGAAGGAAAGAAGGAAGGGAAGGGGAAAGGAAAGAATGAATGAAAGGAGGAGGAAGGAAGGAAAGGAAAGAGTGGAAGGAAGGAAAGATTGGAAAAAGAAAAAGATAAGGGAAGAAGGAAGGGAAGAAGAGAGGGAGGAGGGAAAGGCAAGAAGGAAGAGTAGACAGAAAGAAGAAAGGGAGGGAGAAAGGAAACAAGCATTTATTAAGCATTTGCTATGTACTAAACACTGTGATAAGGGACAAGGATAACAAATGCAAGCAAAAATACAGATTCTCTCCTCAAGAAGCTTAAATGTTGATATGGAAAGACAATATACAAAAGGAAGCCTAAAGTTGGAGAAAGGGCAAGAATATTTAAGGTACCTGCATGGGAACATGATTTTGAAATCCAGAAAGTCAGGACCAGGCCCAGAAAGGAATGAGGGATTGTAGCTTGGACCCTTTCACAAAATGGAGGATCCAGGAGAATCTCACAAATGGAAGAAGAAGGCCGGGGGGCCTTGCAGAGGGATATTACAGAGTGAGAAGGCCACGCCCGTGGTAAGATATTCCAGGGCAAGGAAACGCTGACGCTGAAGAAACGTCTGCAGTAGCTCTGAAGTCCAAAAATTCAGTAACAGGGCTAGAAGAGGTTCAGGTCTTCATTTGTCTCTTTACTGGATTATTACCATGACTTCTGATTGGTCTTCCCACTTCAGCCTATCTTACATTATCTTCCATGCAGATGCACAACCATGTTGCACAACTACTCATTAAATTCCGATACATCTCTATTTCCTCAAGGATCAAAAATAAATTACTCTGTAGTTTTAAAGTAACATGGGACACGTGCATAGCTGTGGCAGCCTTTCCCTCATTCAAGAAGCCATACTCCTGCATCGTGACTCAGTTCACAAAGACTTGCTTTAGAACTGGATCTATAATTTCACCTGGACGAGCATTCCCTCTCCCGATGCAGATCACAGGCCCCACACTTCTTCCCGACCCAGGAAAGTTTTCAGTTGTGGAGCTCTCAATGGTATTTCCCCATAGATGTTACAGACTATCTATGCCATCTAACCTCAAGAGTCTTCATCTTAGCTTCTAATAGCTTGATGATGCCAATGTACCACTCCAGCTGTCCAAATATTATGAACTGAGAAAATATATATTTTTTAAATTGGCATCTTGGGATCGCTAGGTGGCACAGTGAATAGAGCAACCAGCCCTGGAGTCAGGAGTACCTGAGTTCAAAACTGACCTCAGACACTTAAAACAAAAAACTAGCTGTGTGACCTTGGGCAAGTCACTTAACCCCAACTGCCCTCCAGAAAACAAAAAAACAAAATTGGCATCTGGCATCAATAGGTTTTCAAATGATATTCCTTTTTTTTAAGAAGCCAGATTTTCCCTAGATTCCTCCAAATTCTCTAATCCCTCTCTAATGAGAAAACTGATTTCACTTTGAGAAACATTTATTAATTGACTCTTATGTGCTGGACACTCTAGAATTTCTGGCATATTGCTTTCCAGTTTTTACAACCATTTTTACAAAATAATGAATTCTTTTCCCAAAATCTTAAGTCTTTATACTTCTCAAATATAAGGTTACCATATTTATTTGCTGCTCTAAATTGTATGTCTACTCTGTTCCATTGAGCTACCTTTCTATTTCTTAGCAAGTACTAGACATTTTGATAGTTACTGTCTTATAACATAGTTTAAGATCTGATACTGTTAAATA
Organism: Pseudocheirus occidentalis; assembly: GCA_028646575.1. Lineage (NCBI taxonomy): Eukaryota > Metazoa > Chordata > Mammalia > Diprotodontia > Pseudocheiridae > Pseudocheirus > Pseudocheirus occidentalis. The sequence goes on from CM053595.1 coordinate 135,850,500, forward strand.
TCTTTCCTTTACGTTTTTTTTTTCCATTAGTTCCTTTGATATTCTTGACTTTTTGTTCTTCCAAATGCATTTAATTCAGTAAAATAATTTTTTGGTAATTTAACTGGGATGGCATTGAATGTATAAATTAGTTTATGTAAAGTTGTAACTTTTATTATATTGGCCCTTTGTTCCCATGAACAATTAATATTTCTCCAACTATTAAAATCTGGTTTTATTTATATAAAAAGGTGGGTTTTTTTTTATAATTTTGTTTATATGGTGTCAAGGTTTGTTTGGCAGGCGCACTCAGATATTTTATACTATCTAGACTTATTTTAATAATTTAATTTAATATCTTATATCTAGCTATCTCTTCTTGTAAGTTTTTGTTTATGATATATAGGAATGCTAATGATATATGTGGATTTACTTTATATCCTGCCACTTTGCTAAAATTATTGTTTCAACTAACTTGTTAGGTGAGTCTTTAGGATTTTCCAAGTATATCATCATATTGTCTACAAAAAGAAATGCTTTTATCACCTCATTCTCTATTCTGATTCCTTCTATTTCTTTTTCTTCTCTTATTGCTATTGCCAAGATTTCCAACACAATATTTAATAATATTGGTGACAGTAGGCATACTTATTTCAGACCTAATCTCACTGGGAAGGCTTCTAGCTTATACCCATTACAAATAATGCTTGCTGGTAGTTTTAGATAAAACTTTTTTTAGATAAGGTTTTAAAAAAAAAACAACTTAAGGAAAAATCCATTTATAACTATAATTTCAAGTGTTTTTAATAGAAATATGTTGTACTTTATCGAAAGCTTTTTTCTGCATCTATTGATATGATCACATGTTAAAAAATTTACTATTAATTTAATCAATTATATTAATAGTTTTCCTTATGTTAAACCATCCTTGCATTCCTGGTATAAATCCCACTTAGTCATAATGTATAATCTTTGTAATATATAGTTGTAATCTTTTAGCTAGCATTTTGTTTAGGAATTTTGCATCCATATTCATTAATGAAATTGGTCTCTAATTTCTTTGTTCATATTATTCCTGGTTTAGGTATCAGTATCATATTTGTTTAATAGAAGTAGTTTGGTATGATCCCTTCTTTGCATATTAATTCAAATAACTTTTTTGACATATTTATTTATTTATTTTAAAATTAAAGAATTTCATCTTTAAAATGGTGGGTAGGTTTGGACTAGATGGCTCCTAAGGTCCTTTCCATTGCTGAATCTATAATCCTCTTAAGTCTACTTCCATATGGTTTTTTTTGTAATGAAAAATAGATTTTAATAGTTATGATATTTTAATATTTTGAAACTGATGGAGCACATCGTCTTTTATAAACTCTTTTTTTTGTAATTACGCTTGCTATTCTTACCCATTTGTTTCTCTCTATGTCTTATTTTCAGTTTTACCCTATTCTATAAATGTGCCCTTTCGTATTTTTATTGTTATTACATATCTGTAAATTAAATGAAGTTTTTGACATTTTTACTATACTAGATATCTCTAACCATGTTCATATTGCAGCCCTCCACGTGTTCAGTTATTCTTTTATTTCTCAAAGCTATGTTGAAATTATCTTTATAAAATCTCAGATTATTTTAGTAATATCCTGGGCTCTCACTGGCCAAATTATTTTGTATACATATATAATATACATACACACATGATAAAAATATACATACGCATTTACATATACATACATGTATGTGTGTGTTGTATGTGTATGTGTACACACACATATGGAAAGTTGTTTAGAGAAGTGAGAAGTTAAAGCATTTGCTTAGGGTCACACAGCCAGTGTCTATCAAAGATGGGATCTGATGCGTGTTTTCTGAGACTGGCTCTCTATGCACCAATCCATGCTGACCTTTTTTTTTTTTTTTTTGTATATGAATTATCATCATTTCCTTTTGCAAAAAATAGTTAATAATCACGCTGAGAAAAAAAGTAGTTTAGGGTTTAATCAATTGATCAATAAACATTTGTTAAACAGCTACTAGGTGCCAAGTACTATGTTAAGAGACAAAAGATAGCCCTTGCTGGCCAAATCATTTAATGTCCCAATGCTCTAAGCAAATTTTTACACTATAAGTTGTAGAGAATTATGTTAATTGAAGGAGTTTGCTCACCTAGGTGTTCCCTCTCTCAATATAATAATATCCCTATGCATAGGGACAAGTACAAGATCTATAAACACATATAATTTCATTAGATAATAGACTTCTAGACTTCAAGTACTATTTTCATTTTTTTCTTTGGAATCACAGGACCTAGCACAATGTCTTCAGATGCTTGTTGGATTGAATGGAATTGATAAATTAATTAATATAGGTGTATAGTAATCACTGACAGCTTTCTTAGCAAGTCAACAAACATTTATTAAGCATCTACAATGTCCTAGGCACTGTACTAAATGCTGGGGATACAGAAAAAGAAGAAAGGTCAGTCCCTGCCCTCAGGGAATTCATAATCTAATCTTGACAAATAGGTTTTAGGGCTAGAAGCCTTCTGAGAGATAATTTGATTAAGTCCTCCCTTTTACAGATGAAGAAATTGAGATCAGAAAAGAGAAGTGTCTTGAGGAACTGAGATTGTAATCCAGGTCTTCTGACTCTAAATTCAGTGCTTTTCTTACTATGACACATTTTTTTCTTTGCATTTGTTGTGACCTTTCTCATTAGTAATTTCAGAGATTTGCATTTTCTTTCTCCTTAAAAAAACCAATAAAATTGCATTCTTTTTCCTGTCTTTTGAGTATGTCAGAACTCTTTGAACTTTTCCCTGGATTTCTCATGAGGAATGAAGGCACCTAATTTGGTAGAAATGAGAAAAATGCTTGTGTATGACAACTAACACATATGATGGCTAGGGGAAAATGAGACAGAATCTCAAAGCCCTAGATCCCTTTTCTTTTTTGTAGTCTTTTCCAAGCATAGGTGATCAAACAGCAATACTGAGATGGCTATTTAGAGCTTTGGGCAACTTTTCCAGTTCAAGAGTTCAGGAGTTACAGGGTTCATTAGTTGGTGATGGCTGCATTATGGAAACTGTTCCCTATAGTACTGCAGTTCTTGGGTCAAAGATGAAAGGAGGAAGAGTCTGTCCCTTGGTTTGAATTACCTGAATATGTAAACCTTGAAGGAAACAGTGTAGAGACAAAGAAATAAATAGCTGTCCTATACCTGATATACATAAATTATTTTTTTTTTAATCCAGAAAACAGAAGAGCTAATCCAGAGCCACAGCAAGAAGCAGAAATCCACTGCAAACAAACATCCTAACTTCTGGGAGCCACTGATTGTGGGCTTTACAGCAGCTTGTGCTCCCAATAGGGAGACCCAAGAAGCAAGTTTCCAGATGTAGAGCCCCTCATTCTCAGCTCCAGCTCTAGAATCATAGGGTATAATCTCTCAGTCCAAGAGAAGGCAGCTGTGGAGAGGAGAAACAATGGTGCCAAGTGGTGGCAGCTCCTGAATCTTAGACTTGTGGAGGAGTGCTGAATCTTCCTGAATCCCACTCCAGCCTACTAGAGGGAAAAGGGAGAGTTCCTGAGCACTACAAGCCTGTTAAGTAGAGGAGGATAACATGGGGGGGGGGGGGGGAAGGGAAATAACCAGGGAGCAAAGCTATAACAAAAGGTGTAAAAAACTGAATTTTGCTCTGGGCTATATATAACTGTGAACTATTCAGATGGTGAGGCTCTGGTGGAAAAAGAGCCTGCATCTTGAAGAACTCCAAGTCTATTTCCATTCAGGAGAATCTAAGTCCTTTCTGCAATACCCTAAGATTGGAGATCTGTGCAGCTCCCATGGATGAGGGAGGGACCTAATAGAATATTTGAGAAGCTGATTCTCTAACAACTCTACTACTTTTTTCCCTTCCAAGGTGACCCCAGACCATAGGGTAGCTCTATGAGGAAGCTGTCTGGAGAACTAAGGCCTTACAGGAAGGTGGAACTCATATGGGAGGGAGGAAAATTCTATAAATTGTTTACAGGCTACTGTAACTGCTGTTTATATGTTTGGGACAATTTTGTGGTATAAAAAAGTTGTCCTATACAACCCCCCAAAATGTTGCTAATTGCCTGCCTAGTTATTTTCCTTGTCCTGAAAGAAGTTCTTGTGTTTATGGGCTATTTATTGTTAAAGTAGTACACAGTATTTAGCCAAAGCCCCATAACAACTGAATATGAAAACCAGCAGAAGGCTAGGAAAGTTCCTCCCACTTTCCTTCAGGATGTATTCCTGAATTTTAAGTGCTTGTTATGCCTGTAATTTATAAGTTTGCGGTAAGATTTGGAGCAAAGAAAGAAAAATAGCCATTGGTGAAGATTGTGTACTTGGAGATCCTGTAATATTGAAAACTTAGGAGATTGTGAGAGTGTGTGTGTGTGTGTGTGTGTGTGTTTGTGTGTGTGTGTGAGAGAGAGAGAGAGAGAGAGAAGGAGAGAGAGGGGAGAGAGAGAGAGAGAGAGAGAGAGAGAGAGAGAGAGAGAGAGAGAGAGAAGGAGAGAGAAGGAGAGAGAGGAGAGAGAGGAGAGAGAGAAGGAGAGAGAGAATTCAGTCATATAGGATGCTATATTTAGAACTGGAAGTGACCTTAAAGATCATCCACTCCATCCCCCTCATTGTATAGCTGAAGGAACTGAGGTATAGGGAGGTGGTTAACTCTTTATCAATTCTCTGTGAGAGTCTACCCCATATCTTTCAATAAACTTTACTTTTTCTTTGGCTGAGAAGACTTGAGTGGAATTCTTTCAGCAGGACCCAGCATGTTGGAATTTGGGGGTCTCAGGTAGCCCTAACCCTCTTTGGGTACCTCTTCATTTTTATGGTTCCCTGACACTGGGAAACACTGCTAATCTCAAGCTCTTCTCCAGCTGGGACTGGAAGGTATGTAAGCCTCTCTCCTTCCCTATTGCTTTCTTGTCCTCCAAGTAGCTTGGAGGTGTGGTTTCTTTTTTGCGTGTTTTTGTGTGTGTGTGTTTTGTTTTTGTGGGCCTGATCTATCAGGTCCCATTAGGTCAGACAGCTAGGTACTCAGCCTGACCTCAGGTTCTCCATCCTGTTTGGTTGTGTTGGAGAACATGGACATGTGTGCAGCTTCTGAAAAATGGAGGACAAGGACAGACACCACATCAGGAAGTATGAGCCAGATTCTTTCAATTCTCTCAGCACTAGGGAATTGGGAAAACTCAAGGTATTTTTTTTTGTAGTTTTTTTGTCCTGTTTTGTTTTGTTTTGTTTTCAAGACTTACTCTCAAATCTTCCTTTATGGAGAAAGGGACTGCCAGGCCCTATGCCTGTGGCTCCCAAAAGTTCACCTTTGGGTTGTCTTTAACAACATTGGGAAAAATTTAGTTTCTCTGGATACCTTAAAAAGGAAAAGCTAGTGGTTTTTTTGCAACACTGTTTGGCCTAGCTATCACCTAGAAAACCCTGAATTGTGGCCTGTTTTGGGGACTTTAAAAGACAATATTCTCTTGCAGTTAGAATCATACTGGCACAGAGAAGAAAAATGGTTAGAAGCTGCTTATTTGCTGGCTTTCATTGAACTGTCTTGGAACACAGTTCTAAGGAAAGAGTGTGAGATGCTTGAAGCTAGAGCCTCTCCACAAAGGGGCAACAGGGACCAATTAAATGACCCCCTTCCTATGGCTTTGACCCCAGCCCTTCCCCTGTCAGGAACTCCTGCTCAGATCCCAGTCACTGGTCCCACTGAGGCAGTTCCCCCAGCCCCTCCTGCTGGACCCCAATCCTTTTCCCCCTGGATTTGCTTCCCTTTTCCTCTAGCTCAACACCTCTCATTTCCTGCCCCCTACATCATCCTTATCTCCTACTCTGCATTTCCCAGCATGGCCCCTCCCCCCTGAGGGACCCCTGCTCATGTCCCAGCCACTGGTCTTGCTGAAGCACCTCCCCCTGAGGCAACACCCACTCAGGCCTCAGGTCCTACCCCTTCCAATCTCCCTTCCCAAGCCCCTGTACCTACAGCACCTTCAGGACTTTTTCCCTTAAGGGAATCTACTTTCTTGGCTGGTGGGACAACTAGAGTGCATGTCCCATTCTCCATTTCTGATCTCAATCAAATTAAAGAGAAGCTGGATAAATTCTCCAAAAAACCCACGAAGTTTACTGAAGGCTTTCGGGACTTAACCCTACAATTTGAGCTTTCTTGGGGTGATTTGCATATCTTCTTCTCTACCTGTTGTTCCACTGAGGAGAGGAGGAGAATCTGGGAACAAGCCCCAAAATTTGGTGAGTGTTTGGCTAGCAAAGACCCTAGAAAATACCCCCCAGGAACAGCTGCTGTTCCCATTGGTGACCCAGGATGGGATTATCAGATCTGAGAGGATAGAGAGAAGAGAGACCATATGGTACTTTGCCTTTTGGAAGGCCTAAAAAATGCCTTTCAAAAGCAGGTAAATTATGAGAGGATTAGAGAAATTTCCCAGACAAATCAAGAAAACCCTAGCCTTTTCCTAGATAGACTAGTAGAAGCTATTAAAAGGTATACAAATTTAGATCCTAATTCTATAGAATGGACAGCAATTCTTAACATGTATTTCATCAGTCAGTCTGCCCCAGATATTAGGAGGAAACTGAAGAAATTGGCAATGGGACATTTCCTTGTCATACTCCTTTCCCAATCTTGAAACAATCAATCATTTCACATTTGGTTCTAACTATTGCTTCTTGGTCCACATCCCATCTCTTTGAGGACATGCCACAACTTGTTGTGATCTACACAGTCAAAAGCTTTAGTGGAGTCAATGAAGTAGGTGTTTTTTCTGGAACTCCTTTGCTTTTTCCATAATCCAATGAATATTGGCAATTTGATCTCTAGTTACTCTGCCTCACTGAAAATCGGCCTGCTCTGCTAGTAATTCTTGGTTCATGTATTGCTGAAACCTAGCGAGCAGACTCTTAAGTATAACCTTGCCAGCATGTGAAATTAGTGCAATCATTTGATAGTTTGAACATTCTGTGGCATTGCCCTTCTTTAGAATTGGGACATAAACTGATCTTTTCCGATCCAGTGGTCACTGTTGAATTTTTCAAATTTGCTGACATATTGAGTGCAACACTTTAACAGCATAATCTTTTAGGATTTTCAATAGATCAACTAGAATTCTGTCACCTCCACTAACCTTATTGTTAGCAATGCTTCCTAAGGTCCACTTGACTTCATTCTCCAGTATGTCTGGCTCTAGATCAGTAACCATATCATCATGGTTATCAGTAATGGTAAGATCTTTTTTGTAGTGTTCTTCTATATACTTTTGCCACCTCTTCTTAATCTCTTCTACTTTTTTTGTTTTTTGTCATGCCCATTTTTTGTGTGAAACCCTCCCTTGATATTGTCAATTTTCTTGAAGAGATCTCTTATCTTTCCCATTATCCTGTTTTCTTTTATTTCTTTATATTGCTCAATTAAGAAAATCTTCCCGTCTTTCTCTGGAATTCTGCATTTATTTTACCTTTCTTTCTTCACTTTTTGCTTTTCTTCTTTACTCAGCTATTTGCAATATGGGACTAAAGAACAGCAATAAATAATTACATAATAATTATGGGACTAGAGGACAGCAAATGTTGCCTCACTGAGAGAGTGAGAGAAAGAGAGACTAGGGGGTGGAGGATAAGAAGGAGGTATATGCAAACCACAGGCTGGTAACTTCACTTCTTAGCAAAAATTTTAAATGAATTATTTTATTCTATTGAGTGTAGTACAATGAAAAGATCACAAGCTCTGGATTCAGAGGACTTGAGTTCAAATTCAACCTCTGAAACTTACTATTTATATGATCTTGGACCACTTATTTAATCTTTCTGGGTGTTAGTTTCCTCATCTATAAAATATGGTTGTCAGATTATCTGGCTATTGAGGTCCTTTCTAGGTCTAGAGTTGGCTAATCACCATCTACAAAAGGAAGTCATAATCACAAAGAGTGAGTGTGGTTTCAAGAACATGTTATTCTAAACTTTTATAGACTTGACTCTTCTCAGTAATGCAAGGATCTAAGACAACTTCAAAAGATTCATGGTGGAAAATGCTATCCACATTCAAAGGAATAACTTTGGAGTCTGAATGGAGATGAAAGCATACTATTTCTTTTCTTTTTTTTATTTTGTTTTGTTTCTTCTTTCTCGTGATTCTTCCCATTGGTTCTAATACTGCTTTATAACATGACTAATGTGAAAATATGTTTAATATTAATGTATATTTAGAGTGTATATCAGATTGCATGCCATCTTGGGGGATGGAGAGGGGAGGGAACAGAGAAAATTAAAAACTCAAAAGCTTATAGAAATGAATGTTGAAAACTAAAAGTAAATAAATTTAAAAGAAAAGGGAGAAGGAGCAGAAGGAGAGCAGACTTAGTCATTAATGATTAGAAAGTTTGGACAAATATAAATATTTGTAAATAAGTAAATAAACAAACATGGGGGGGAAAAGAGCACATTATTCCAGGCTAAATGATAATTTTAGAAACAGTTACTAACTTGATAATTCAGGGAAATGCTATAGCCATTGTTCATGTAATTTTAGCAAAGCATTTGATAAAGTGTCTCATGGTTAGGAGAAGAAAGAAAAAGAAAAAGAAGTAGGCTAGAATGTATTTTAGTAGAAGAAGAAGAATGCATGGCTGGTTGAATGACTTGACCCAAATGGTAAGTAACAGTTCTTTGTCAAATTGGCAAGAAGTTTTCAGTGATATGTCCCAGGAATCTATATATAATAAAGAACCTAGTACAGAGAAGAGATGTGCCATGTACTCATGGCCTCATGGTGGCTGGGGGTGAGAGAGGACTAGCGATCCCTTCCCCACCCACAGGCTTATGACAGTTTGTCCTCCTCAATCACCAGCAGAGAAGGAAATATAGATTGAGTTGCCTCCCATGGAAATCTTTTATATATATATTCTTTTCTAGCCCAGTGGCCAATCAAAAAGCTTTGCCTCGAAACACAGTAAGTAGGTAGACAGTAAGTGGATAGGAAATAGTCATAGAATACCTGTGCAAGCTCTGAAGTAGAAAGTAGGACCTTCCATAATATAAGCCCATAAGTAGGTTTCCACAGTGTGTTGGTAACAAGCTGAGAATTACATAAACTCACAGGAGGGGACTCTCATTGGTCAGTCCTCCACTACCCCCAACACGTGTTTGGCATTTTTGTCTGTTTAACTGTTTGACATTTTTGTCAGTGATTTGGATAAAGATATAGATGAAATTAGCATCAAAGAATCAAATTTGCAGATGATACAAAGGTGGATGATAAAGTCAGTATCTAGAAAAGATCTTGATAGATTTGAACATTGGGCTGAATTTAACAGGATATAATTTAGTAGGTATAAGTTAAAGTTTTAGGATTTGGTTTTTTAAAAAATAAACTGGTAGCCCCAGGGCAGCCAAGACAATCCATGACTGGAGTTTTCAAGAGAGCAGATCACAGGCAGCTGTGGCAGTTTCCATAATTATCAACCCATAAGGAAGAAGGAAAAAGTGAAAGGTCAGTGGAACTCAGCTAAATTTGGGGGAAAGGAGCAGGTCTGGCCAACTGCCACCAGGACAAGAAGCTGCACAGTGGCCCTACAGCCACCTACATGTGGCTGCTTCAGAGTTACCAGACTGCAGATTGCAGGGGGGCCAAGTGATCATTCAGAGGCTAAGTGCTCTTGTCTTAACTGGCCTGGATCAGGATCTTGGTCTTGGGTGGAAATCCTGAAGTATGTGACCAGTGAGCCAAAGCTGGAAGGGGCTGCAGAGATGGTGGCCCCCTAACAGCTTCAGCAGCTGCAACCCCCCTGGCAATTTGGGACAAAGCTCTCCCCTCTAAAAGCTGAGTTCTACTGTGCCCAAAAGTCAAATAGTTGACTGGCAACATGAGCCCGCAAAGGAAGAAAAGCAAGAACAGTAATCCAACTTCAGATTCCTTTTTCAGGGACAAAAAGGATCAAAGCATGGAATGGGAGGAAGACAACACAGTCAGAACTCCTGCACCAAAAGCTTCCAAGAAAAATATGAACTGGTTACAGGCCATAGAGGAACTTAAAAAGGATTTTGAAAACCAAATAAGAGAAGTGGAGGAAAAACTGGGAAGAGAGATGAGAATGATGCA
>CM053595.1:135861134-135892920 GCA_028646575.1 Pseudocheirus occidentalis
GAATCTCAAAAGCTCACTGAAGAGAATAATTCCTTCAGAATTAGAGTGGAGCAAAGGGAAGCAAATGACTTTATGAGAAATCAAGATACTATTAAACAAATCAAAAAAAATGAAAAAATAGAAGGCAATGTGAAATATCTCCTTGAAAAAAACACTGACCTGGAAAATAGATCCAGGAGAGACAATTTAAAAATTATTGGACTACCTGAAAGCCATGACCAAAAAAAGAACTTAGAAATCATCCTTCTAGAAATTCTCAAGGAAAATTGCCCTGATATCTTAGAACCAGAGGGCAAAATAGAACTTGAAAGAATTCACTGATCACCTCTTGAAAAAGATCCCCAAAAGAAAACTCCCAAGAATATTATAGCCAGGTTCTGGAGTTCCCAGATCAAGGAGCAAATATTACAAGCTACAAGAAGAAACAATTTGAATACTGTGGAAACACAATCAGGATAACCTAGGATCTAGCAGTTTCTACATTAAGGAATTCAAAGGGCCTGGTATATGATATTCTGGAGATCAAGGTAGCTAAGATTAAAGCCAAGAATCGCCTACCCAGCAAAATTAAGTATAATGTTCCAGGGGAAAATATGGTCATTCAATGAGGTAGAGGACTTTCAAGCATTCTTGATGAAAAAACCAGAACTGAACAGAAAATTTCAGATTCAAATACAAGAAGCATGAGAAGATAAACATGGAAAAGAATTCATAAGCAGCTTATCAAAGTTGAACTATTTACATGCCAACATGGAAAAATGATCATTGTAAATTATGAAACTTTTCTCAGTATGAGGATAGGTGAAGGGAATATAAATGTGTGCATGTATGTGTGTGTGTGTGTGTATACACATATATCTATATAGGAGGGTACATATGCATATGAGTGTCAGGGGCAGGATAGGAGGGAAGGAAATACAGTCAGTCTTTCACAATATGTCCATTGTGAAGATGTTCTGCAAAACTACACATGTACAGCCTGTATTGAGTTGCTTGTCTTTCCAGTGGGGGTGGGTGATGAGGGAGGAAGGGAAAGAATCTAAAACTTAAGGTTCTAAAATCAAATGTTAATATATATATATAAATATATATATATATATAATTATTAGTATTATTATTAGTATTAGTATTAGTATTATTATTAGTATTAGAAATTCCTGGCTACTTATCTACATGCAATTGGGCAATAAGATATGCTGGCAGTAGGGTAGGGAGATCCATCTTACCCTACCGGAAAGTCAGAGTGTTGATGGGGGAGGATATGGGAGGTAGCATATTGGGGGAGGAGATATACAGCGGAATCACTGTTTTGGAGTGGTGGGTGGGGGAAAGATGGGGAGAAAATTTGTAACTCAAAATCTTATGGAAATGAATGATGTAAACTAAAAATAAACAAAAATTAATTTAAAAAATAAACTTAAACAGTATCAAATGGAGGAGGCATAGTTAGCAGTTAGAAAAAAAGATGTGGGAGTTTCAGTAAATCACAGGCTCAGCATGAGTTAATAGTGTAATATAGCAACAAAGAAAACTAAAAGTGATATTGGGTTACATTAGCAGAGATGAAAATGTGGTAGTGCTGATGCATTGGTTATTTGTCAGATTACATCTAGAGTATTGTATTGTTAGAGCTACATTTTTGGACGGATATTCATAAGCTGGGGAGTGTCCAGAAGAGGGTGGCCAGGATGACGGAGAACCTTGAATTCTTGACATAGAGGACTAGTTGAAATAACTGGTAGATTAGCAAAGGTTTAACTAGGTGGTATGATAACTAGAGTGCAGATGAAATCAAGAGGACTGGAGTTTAGGTCCTGCCTCTGACACTGGCTCTGTGACTAAACAGGTCACTTAACTTCAGTGTGCCTTAGTTTCCTTACATGTCAAATTGGGAGAGTTGGATATGATGATCCACTCTGGTTTTGAGCCTGTGAGCCTATGATCCTAAAGGTTCGTAAGGAGGTAAATTTAGAGTTAGTATGAAAGATAACTTCCCAAGAATTATACAATCAAAACTCCAAATGGGTTACTCTAGGAGGCAATAGGTTCCCCCCAGCTGGGGGTCTTTTAGAAAAAAAAAACTGAAAGACCATTCATGGTTTGTATTGTAGAAGGGGTTACGTTGTTGTTGTTGTTGTTGTTGTTGTTGTTGTTATAATTTGGACAGGCACTTCTAACTCTGAAAATGATGTGATTCTGTGAAGAGGGTCTTCTGACTTATTCCAGTGATCCTTACACTGTACCACATACTGCCTTTCATTAGAAACTATCTTTGAGCATAGACAACAGAATTTCAGAGCTGAAAAAGACCCTAGAATGTGGTGTTACTATTGGGCTATAAGAAATGATGAGTTCAATAATGTTAGAAAAACATGGAAAGACTTGTGTGAAATAATGAAGAGTGGAATGAGTTAACCAAGATAACATTGTATACAGTAACAGAAAGGAATAGCAAGTTGTGCTATTGCTAATAGTGATTTGCTATTAGCTATTTGCTAATTTTCCTTATTTGCAAATATTGCTATTTGCTAATAGCAAACAGATGTGCTGTTTTATGTGAAATCATCTTTTTTTTTTACTATACTGTTATAGAAATGCTTGCTTTATTTCATAAATTAAAAAAAAATAAATAAGGTAATGGGGGAGGGGGAAGAACAGTATAAGAGCTGGAAAGGACCCAAGAAATCATTTTTTCAATCCCTCCATGTTAGAGACAAGGAAACAGAACCAGAGAAAAGTTGTCTACTTAGGCTTGTACAGTGGCTTGAATCTTCCATGGAGTGATTTCTCATTCAGTGTTACTAATCTGGAAAATAGCCCAATTCATCTGAAATAAATTAGAAACTGTTAAAGTCATACTAGTAGCTTTCAGTACACAAAGGATAAATAAATGGTCAAAACATCTTAACAGGCAATATTCCGAAGAAAATAAGTACAAGTTTTTAATAATCCTTTGGGAAAATGTTGAACTTTTCCAATGATTGGATACAAATTAAAATAAAATTGACATACCACTACATACCCACGAAATTGGCAAAAATCATTAAGAGCAACAAAACTCAATGTTGGCAGGATTGTGAAGGGAAAATAGACATGTTCATCCGCTGCTATGGAATTGCAAATATAGAATCTTGCTGGAATGTATTTTGACAATATGAAGTAAAGGTTACTCAAAAAATCTTTTCATCCAGAAATTCCAGTTTGGGGAATATACTCCAAAACAACAGCAATACACCTCTTCAAAAATTTGTTCAAATATGTAATTGTAAAAGAAAAAAAACTGGAAGCAAACAAAATATCCAGTAATAAGAGACTTGGGGAATTATTATATATTTTTTTAAATTTTAATCTTTATTAATTTGTTTACTTTTAGTTTACAAGATTCAGTTCCACAATACCTTGAATTTCACATTTTCTCCCTTCTCCCCACCCCCACCCTCCATGGTGGCGTGCAATCAAGTATAGGATTTGCAAATACTTTCACATTAGACATTAGTCAGGTTATAAAGAAGGATTGTAACAGATGGAATGAACAATGGGAAAGAGGAAACAAAACCAAACAAGAAAAAGAAAGAGAGCAGGTAGTTTGCTTCAAACTCTATTCTTTCTAGTTCTTTTTTTTGAATGTAGACATCTCTCTCCATCATGAGTCTTTTGGAGTTATCTTATAACCCTGCATTGCTGAGAAGAGTCCAGTCTATCAAAGTTGGTCGTCATACATATGATGTGTCTGTAATTGTTTACAGATTTCTCCTGGTTCTGCTCTTCTCACTCAGCATCAGCTCGTATAAGCCTCTCCAGATAAATATGAAGTCCATTTGCTCCTCATTTCTTATAGCACAATATTATTCCATTGCAATACCACAACTTGTTCAGCCATTCCCTGATTGGTGGGCATCCCCTTAAGTTCCAATTCTTTGCCACCACAAAAAGAGCTGCTATAAATATTTTTGTACATATGGGTCTTCTTTCTACTTCTATGATCTCTTTGGGATACAACCCTAGAAGTGGTATTACTGGGTCAAAGGATATGCAATTATTCATTGCCCTTTGGGCATAGTTCCAGATTGCACTCCAGAATGGCTGAATCAGTTCACAACTCCACCAACAATGCATTAGTGTTCCAATTTTTCTACATCTTCTCCAGCATTTGTCATTTTCCTGTTTTGTCATCTTAGCCAATCTGATCAGTGATATGTGGTACCTCAGAGTGGTTTTGCTTTGCATTTCTCAAATCAATAGTGATTTAGAAGTTTTTTTTATATGCTTGTAGATGTCTTTAATTTCTTCCTCTGAGAACTGCCTGTTCATATCCTTTGACCATTTATTTATCAATTGGGGAATTACTTGTATTCTTATAGATTTGACTCAATTCTCTGTATATTTTAGAAATGAGGCCTTTATTAGAGACATTGGTTGTAAAAATTCTTTCTCAATTTTCCACTTCCCTCTTAAACTTGGTTACATTGGCTTTGTTTGTACAGAAACTTTTCAATTTAATGTAATCAAAATTATCCATTTTGCATTTTATGATGCTCTCTAATTCTTGTTTTGTCATAAAAATCTTCCCTTCTCCATAAATCTGACAGGTAAACTATTCCTTGCTTTCCCAGATTGCTTACAGTAACAGCCTTTATACCTAGATCATGCACCCATTTTGACTTGATTTTGGTATACAGTGTTAGATAATGGTCTATGCCCAGTTTCTGCCATACTATATTCCAGTTTTCCCAGCAGTTTTTGTCAAATAGTAAGTTCTTATCCCAGGAATGATTATATTTATTGTAGCATACTAATGTAATAAATTACTGTAATGACATTAAAACTGTCATGTATGTATGTATGTATGTATGTGTGTGTGTATATGAAATACAGTTAGATCTGGGAGGACCTATGCAAAATAATGGAAAGTGAAGAAGAGAAGGCAGAAGAATGGAATGCGCACCAAGACCATATAAGAGAGGAGCATAGAATTGGGGAGGTAATATGGAAGAATAGACAGAGCACTCACCAGTTCTGGATTCAGAGAACACAGATCCAAATGCCGTTTTTGATCTTCATTACCAATGAGACCTTGGGCTTCTGTGCCTCAGTTTCCTTAGCTGGATAATAAAGCGTATGTATTAAATAGATGGCTTTTGAGGTCTCTTCCAATTATGAGTCCATGACTCTATGATCAGGAACTTACAGGAGGTAGCCAAAAAGCAATCTTACTTTATGCATTTAAATTAATTTAGATTTAAATAGTTGCTTTTAAGAAGAACAGGACTAAAAAATATCATAATGTATGATGGAAAAGAAGATGATCTGGCCCCTTGGTACAGATGAGGGATAACAAATGATACACAAGTGCTCTCCTGCTGTCCCCCAAAAGCTCAAGAGACCAACTGATAAGTGGTCAAAGGATATGAACAGGCAATTTTCAGATGAAGAAATTAAAGCTGTCTATAGTCATATAAAAAAATGCTCTAAAACACTATTGATTTGAAAAAAACTCATCAACACAGTTCTGAGATACCACATCACACCTATCAGATTGGGTAATATGACAAAACAGGAAAAATTACAAGTGCTGAACAAGATGTAGGAAAATTGGAACATTGATGCATGGTTGGTGGAGTTGTGAACTGATCCAATCATTCTGGAGAGCAATTTGGAACTATGCCTGAAAAGCTATAAATCTGTGCAAATGCTTTGACCAAGCAATACCACTTCTCAGTCTGTATCTCAAAGAGATAATAAAAAGGGGAAAGGGCCCACATTATTTATAGCAGCTCTTTTTGCAGTGGCCAAGAATTGGAAATTGAGAGGATGCCCATCAATAGGGGAATGGTTGAACAAGTTGTGGTTTATAAATATAATGGAATACTATTGTGCTATAAGAAATGATGAGCATGCAAACTTCAAAAAAACCTGAACAAACTCACATGAACTGACACTAAGTGAAGTAGAACCAGGAGAACATTATACACAGTAACAGCAACATTGTGCAATGACTAGCCTTGATAGACTTCACTCTTGTCAGCAAAGCAAGGACCTAAGACAACTTCAAGGGATGTATGATAGAAAATGCTATTCACATCCAAAAAAAGAAGCATGGAGTCTGAATGCAGACTGAAACATACTATTTGTTCTCTTTTCTGTTGTTGTTGGGTTGCTGTTTGTTGTTTGTTCTTCTTTTCCATGGTTTCTCCCATTGGTTCTAATTCTTCTTTACAACATGACTAATGTGATAATGTGTTTAATGTGAATGTATATGTACAGCCTATATCAGATTACATGCCATCTTAGGGGGAAAGGGGGAGAAAATTTAGAACTCAAAATCTTATGGAAGGGAACACTGAAAACTAAAAATAAACAAATAATTTTATTTATTTATTTATTTATTAGTCAGGAGAAAGCAAGGAAGGCAACTTCATGGATGGACATGGACAAAAATGACATAGGACAGGGAAGCCATGAATGGGTTGTAATTTACATCAGTTGAAGGAATATCCAAATGGATAAAATCATCATTTGAGTTCCCAAATCAGTTTGGTGTAGTTGTATTGGGTATTTAAACTTAAGTTTTAAAAATAAAACATCTAGCCTTTTAAAGTAGCCTAAATCCCCATGTAGTACTGAACATCTTTACTACAGAGCCTGTCCCCTATCATGCCTAGATTCTACTCCCCTTTTTTGACCTCTACGCCTTAGAATTCCCTAGTTTCCTTCAAAGCTTAGACACAGAAACACATGAAACCTTTCCTAATCTCCCCATCTCAGAATACCTCTCACAAATACTTCCTATTGATTCTATATATACTTTATATTTATCTATCTACATCTATCTATCTATCTATCTATCTGTCTGTCTGTCTGTCTGCCTGCCTGCCTGCCTGTCTCTTCTAGTAGAACATAAGCTCCTTGAGGGCATAAAAAAGTTTCATTTTGGTCTTTGTATCCTAGGTGCCTTGACTGATTCATTAATTTACACACTTTAAAATTTACATACTTTTTAAAAAGGAGGTTTCTGACTTTTTCCTGCTAGAGTACACTTGATTAACACATTCCATGAAAGTCCTCTCAGATGCCATGGGTACGTGTGAGTGAGCTGGATATTGAGTTCTCAATGACTGTACCCCACAGGAGTATAAGCTCTGGTTGTTTCTAAGAAGACGAAAAGACCAAGAGGAATAAAGTTTTATGTATTGTGCCTAAGGGTCAGCCTACTCTGGTCACTAGTGGTTTAGTTGCTAGTTGATGAATTCTTTGGCTATGAGGACCATTCATTTACATACTGGAAAAATTTGACTGAATCTTCAACTCCAGCAAGGGGTGAGGTAGGGGTCGGTTTGTTAGCAGAAGTTTTAATGATGCTACCATAGGTCTTTGTGGAGAAAAACTGCTGTTACAGACATGGTAGGGACCTTGGGAAGCATTTTTAAAATGTCAGACAGAGAGCTGGAGAAGATGATGTCTAAGGTTCCTTCTGGTTCTAAATTCTAAGATCTTGTGGTACCCTTTAGTTCTCCCACTGCATGTGATGCCTTGTATCCAAATGTAAATGACT
The DNA here is from genome assembly GCA_028646575.1 of Pseudocheirus occidentalis. Classification (NCBI taxonomy): domain Eukaryota; kingdom Metazoa; phylum Chordata; class Mammalia; order Diprotodontia; family Pseudocheiridae; genus Pseudocheirus; species Pseudocheirus occidentalis. The sequence continues at coordinate 135,868,687 of CM053595.1, forward strand.
GTATCTCACTGGGGCTCCCTTCCATCCTCTGTTCCATTCATTCTTCTCTCTATAGAGTTATTTTCTAAAGTTAAACAAAAAATTCTTCAGAGAAACTAGATCTCTGATTTCTCCCAGCCTTGTATCCTATGATCTTGCCAAAACTGCATTTCTAAAATATATACATATATGTGTACATATGTGTGGATGTATACATATATTTGTATATATGGGGGTATATAAATATACATGCATGGGCACACATATGCACCATAAATGTGATGGGAGAGTTTCATTTTATTTTCAAACTAAAATTTTTCAAAACCCCTTCTTCTCAATTATTTAATACTTTTTTTATACTTGAAATGAAATTGGAATGACAGCTTTGAAATCCAGTGGGAAAATATCCAGAAATATGTATTTGAGGGAAGAAGAGAAGGGGTGGAGCCTGACAGGGTACCATCCCTCTACCAGTCTTGACGGGGGCTTTGACTATAGCCAGGAAAGCTTTTGTCACCATACTACAATTTTGTATGTTAAACAGATGTCAGATAGAAGAAAGACACCAGGGCTTTTCTTTTCTTATTCTGAGGACTTTGGTTCCCCCAAAGCAGCAATTTTTTTTTCAGTTGCCATGACAGTGTTAATAGGAGTTTATCGTTTTTTTCCCAAGCCTGCTGCATGTTAATGTGCAATCAATTCATGAATGTTATCTGTAAGACCTAAGAGATTCCAAACCATAGCCTCCAATTGTATTAAGGGAAGAGAGAGAGGGAGGGAAGGAGGGAGAGACAGAGAGAGAAAGAGAGACAGAGAGAGAGACACACACAGAGGGGGGGGAGGGAGAGAGAGAGGAGAGACAGAGACAGAGACAGACAGAGAGACAGAGAGACAGAGAGCGACTGTCCTGTTACCCTTCCGTTTCCCTTTCTCATTTCTTACCAACAACTCCTGGGTAGTAGCTATGTGAAAGGGTTTTGTTTTTTTAATTTATACTATTTATTAACCCATCTGTAACAGTAGACAAAGAACAAGTATTCTTTTACTTTGGGTAACCAAAAGCCTCAAATGGCTAGTTAAAAAAAAATAAACTCACTTAGTCCAGAAGCTGTTGGGACAAATGAAAGAATGTTCCCAGGACGATTTTCTGTCTAACTTTATAAACATCAAACCAGCCTGCTTTCTAAAAGGAAGAGGCACTACATATGACAAGCAATTTTGGAGGATGTGGGAATCTAGCAGGACAGCTGACTTCAGAGAAAAGGAGAATTAAAAAAAATTTTAATATCTTCAAAAGTATCATTTCCTATGTTACAGACCAGGGAGCAAAATTAAACAAAGAAACTATCCAAGGAGCAACTTTTTTCTCCTAACCTAGTTTATTTCTATTGTAACAAAATATCCAACTATAGCTGTTTTCCATTTTGGCTGCTGCTGTTTACTTGTTAATACACTATTTATTTTTTAAGTGTGTAATACTTTGAGGAGCTGTTGAAATGATTTACTCCAATTGTTACATTACTACATTTAACAAAGTCACATTTTTCTTGTGGAAGAAGGTCCTTCTGAAAAAACTCAGCTTATTGTGGTCATTTTCATTTGCAATAGATTCCCCCCCCCCCCACCCACCCACATCTGGAGTATTTGATTCCTTTTTTTTTTTTTTTTGTTATTTGGAGTTGTTCTTTTATCATTATCTTCAGGAAGCAGCATTAGCATGCTACAGATAAGAGCCACATCCAGATGTGCATATCAAAGGATGAACAACTGCTTATTAAGAAAAAACTTTTTTTCCTTTAAGCAGAGCAAGCAAGGTTCAAAGGAATAATAAAAACCTATATTTTTTTAAAGTGACAAAACTGTCTAGCAATTCTGGGGATTGTTAACATAATACATTGAAATTTTTTTTTTAAATTGAAGTCCAAAGAAAATAAATAAAAGATGAAAATAAATGGGTCTCTCTAAACTTTTCCTTTCACTTAATGCCATGTTTTATACCTGGGTTTTTTTTTTAGGAGGGGGAGGGTAATATTTAAGTCACATATATGATTCAATTAATTTCTACTATCTACTATAATCATAAAACTATAAGGCAACTAGGGGAGGGGGCATATGAAGAAAACACACTATGCTCATGGTCTAATAGGAGGATTAAGCTAGAAGGGAGTTTAGAAATGCTCTAGCCCAACTCCTTTATTTTTCAGAAGAGAAAGAGCTTAGGCCGTGAATGGTCAAGTGATTTGTCCAAGCTCACATGAGTAGCAAACAACAGAGTCAGGATTCAAATCCCATTCCTCTGACCTTAAATAATGATAATAGCTATTACTTTAAGGTTTACCAAATACTCATAAATATTATTTCATTTAATCCTGATAAGAACCCTAAAAGGTAAGTACCATTATTATTCCCATTTTATAGATGCTGAAACTGAAGTTAGTGACTTGCCCAGGGATATTTTGAGGCAACATTTGAACTTAGGTCTTCCTGACTCTAAATCGAAGGCCCTATCCACTATACCACCTAGCTATCTAAAACCCTTGGTTTTTCTATTCTATGCTGAGGCCATGACACATAGACACACAAATAACCATCATACAAAATTGAACATAAAAACCTAAGAATGCTTAGGGGCAGCTGAAAGTACTGTGCCCAGAGTCACAAAGATCTGAGTTCAAATATGTCCTCACTAGCTGTATGACTCTAGACAAGTCACTTAACTTTTGTTTGCCTCAGTTTCCTCATCTGTAAAATGGAGATAATAGTAGTACCCACTTCCCAGGGTTGCTGTGAGGATCAAACGAAGTATTTGTGAAGCACTTTGCCCAGTGCCTAACACATAGTAGGCTCCATATAAATGCTAGTCATTGTAATTATTATTATTTTTAGAAGCTGTTGGGTGAGTTTCCTCATTTCCCACTAGGGCAGTGATTCTCAATTTGTGGGTTATGTTCAATTTGTAACAATGAAAAATATATCCTGCATATCAGATATTTACATTATGATTCATAGCAGTAGCAAAATTACAAAAAAAGTTATGAAGTAGCAATGAAAATAATTTTATGGTTAGGGGTCACCACAACATGAGGAACTGTATTAAAGGGTCAGGGCATTAGGAAGGTTGAGAACCATTGCAAGAGGGCAATGTGACAGTTCCATGGAGAAAGTGACATTTGAACTAAGCCTCAAGGACAATGACCAACCAACATTTAGGCACTGAGGGTGACAAGAATCTAACAGCATGGTCCCTCAGAGACTGTTACTGGGAAAGACTAAAGGCAAAAGGAGAAGGGAGGGCAGAAGATGAGATGAAGCAATTAATAGAAGCCTGGACAGACTTCAGGAGAGAATGGAGGATAGAAAGACCTGGCATGTTATTGTCTTTGATGTCCCAAAGAGTTGGACGGGACTGAATTACTGAACAACAACAGCTACAACAACTCTCAAGGAGTTTAAGTTCTACTGAAGGATGGGATGATATTTCATTGTATGGGGAACTCCCAGGAAGAAAACCCCAATTAATAATGCAGATTTGTACCTGCTTTTTACCCTAGAGCCTAAGATAGTTCACTGGAGCACAGGGAAGTTAAATGAAATGTCAAGAGTTGCACAGTTAATATATATCACAGGTAAGACCTGAAGCCCTGTCTTCCTGACTCAGGCTTGAGATCTATTATAGCACACTGGTTCTCTACTGTATATGTATCAGGATTTATTCTTGTTGTTCATCCTGTCCAACTCTTCATGACCCTATTTGAAATTTTCTTGGCAAAGATACTGGAATGGAGTGTCATTTCCTCCTCTAGTTCATTTTACAGATAAAGAAACTGAGGCAAACAAGGTTAAGTGATTTGCCTAGTCATACAGTTAGTGTCTGAAGTCACAATTGAGCTATTCGTATATCACAATTTATTCAGTCATTCCCCAACTTATGGGCATTCCCTCAATTTCTGATTCTTTGCCACCACAAAAAGAGCTGGTATAAATATTTTTGTACATGTAGGTACCATTCCCATTTGTATGATCTCTTTGGGATACAGACCTAGAAGTGGTATTGCTTGTTCAAAGGGTATACACATTTTTATAAACCTTTGGGAATAGTTCCAAATTGCTCTACAGAATGGTTGAATTAGTTCACAACTCCACCAACAATGCATTAATGTCTCATTTTCCCCACATCCCCTCCAACATTTGTCACTTTTCTTTTCTGTCCTATTAACCAATATAATAGGTATGAGGTAGTACCTCATAATTGTTTTAATTTGCATTTCTCCAATGAATAATTAGAGCATTTTTTCCATATAACTATAGACAGTTTCAATTTCTTCCTCTGAAAACTATCTATTCATATCCTTTGACCATTCGTCAATTGGGAATGACTTGTATTTTTATACATTTGACTCCATTCTCTATATATTTAAGAAATGAGGCCTTTGTCAGAGACACTAGTTGTAAAAATTCTTTCCCAGTTTTCTGCTTTCCTCATGATCTTGGTTGCATTGGCTTTGTGCAAAACCTTTTCAATTTAATGTAATCAAAATTAATCCATTTTGCATTTCATAATGTTATCTATCTCTTGTTTGGTCACACATTCTTCTGTTCTCCATAAATCTGACAAGAAAACTATTCCTTGTTCTCCCAATTTGCTTATTGTATTAGCCTTTATATTTAAATTGTGTACCCATTTTTACTTTATTTTAGTATATATTATAAGATGTTGGTCTATGTCTAGTTTCTGCCACACTATTTTCTACATTTTCCAACAGTTTTTGTCAAATAGTGACTTCTTATCCCAGAAGCCAGAATCTTCGGGCTTATGAAACAATAGATTACTATAGTCATTGACTACTGCGTCTTGTGCACCCAAACTATTCTGCTTATCTACCACTCTGTATCTTACCCAGTACCAAGTACTATTGATGATTGTTTGCTTTATAATACAATTTAAGATGTGGTATGGCTAGGCCACCTTTCCTTGCATTTCTTTTCTTCAATTCCCTTGATATTCTTGACTTTTTGTTCTTCCAGATGAATTTTCTTAGTTTTTCTAGCTCTATAAAATAATTTTTTGGTAGTTTGATTGGTATGGCACTGAAAAAGTAAATTAACTTAGGTAGAATTGTCATTTTTATTGTATTAGCTCAGCCTACCCATGAGCAACTAATGTTTTTTTCCAATTATTTAGATCTGATTTTATTTGTGTGAAAAGTGTTTTGTTATTCTGTTCATATAGTTCCTGGCTTTGTTTTGGCAGGTAGGCTTTGAAATATTTTATAATGTGTACAGTAACTTTAAATGGAATGTCTCCTCTATCTCTTGCTGTTAAGCTTTGTTAGTAATATATAGAAATGCCAATGATTTAAGACAGCCTTGGGGTATACCTGCAGTGAGAGAATGTGGTATGGAAGTTGATCAAACACTTCAGGATCTGTGACCTTAGGATCCAAATGTAGTGGTTCCACTCTCATTGATGGAGAAATAGTCTCTTATGGAGTGCTGAGAGAGCCTCCTCTACTTCTTTTTTTGTTTGTTGTCACTACTGACTGCCCTCATACCTGCAGACTTCAACATGCATGTTGATCCTCCATCAAGCACCATATTCTCATAGATGTTCAACTTACTTATTTTGCATAACCTACTCTTCTACTCCACATCAACCATACACAAAGATAGACATGTCCTTGATCTTGCCTTCACCCACAAATGTTCCATTTCCATGTTCATAAATTCCCTTAATTGATCACAATACATTGTCTTTCCACTTCTCCTTGTGCCCTGACACCTTAAACCCTGTTCTTTGTCCACACCAATGCCTTCAGTCCTTTGACCCCTCAATTCTCTCCCAGACTATCACCCCTATACTTGCTGCACTTTTCTCCTTCTCCCATATTGACTCGTTGGTGAACCATTTCTACTCTACAATGTCCTCTTCTCTGGAGTTCTTGGCCCTCCTATATCACCAATTGCACCTGGCCAATCCTCAGCCTTGAATCAGTGCTTCACCCACTGCCTTCAGTCCTGCACACATCCTACTGAATGAATCTGGAAAAAATCTGTGTTGACTGGGTCCCTTACAAACTTATGTCATATAACCTCAACTGATCCCTCTCTGCTGCAAGGCGATCCTTTTCACCTCTCTTATTAACTCCTTATTCCATTCAATACAGCTGCTCTTCCAACTTTTCATTTCTCCTCAAATCTTCTATGGCTCCTTCACTCACCCTCTGAGCTAACAATTTTGCCTCATATTTTACTTAAAAAAATCAAGAACATTCACCAAGAGCTCCCTCTTCATCTCATGTCACCCACATGCCTTCTTCCACTATCTCCTCCTTTATCCCTATCTCACATGTAAAAGGAACCCTTCTTGACAAGACATACTCCTCTATATGCACAATGGACCCCATCCCAATCTTCCTGAGTAGATTGCCACCTCTATCATTCCGTATTCTCATTTATTTTGACCTTCTCTCTGCCTACCAGCTGCTTCCATGATATATACAAACATCCTCATATCTTCCCCAGCCTCCAAAAAGGCTTCACTAGATCCATCCATCACTAATAACTATCATTCCATATGTTTCTGGCCTTTTGTAACTAAATTTCTTCAGAGGTCTATTTAGAACAGGTGACTCCACATCCCTTCCTCCCAATTGTAATGCCAAGCAAAGGCAACTTCCAAGGTTCAGATTGCCAGCGCAGCAAACCCCATGTATTCAGCCAACATTCACAGAACAGGCAAAATCAAAATACAGTATAACTCATTCATTTCACAAATAAGTTCTTAATTCAGTCCAGGTACTACTCCACCCCTAGATGGTACATGCTTTTAGTCAAAGTCTCTTCTCAAATGGAGAGAGTTCTCAGATGGAGATCAGTTTCCAATCATCACACAAAGGCCCAAGGTTTCCCACCCCTGGACTCAAAGTAATTACAATACCATCCATTAACGCCAAGCACTTTCTCAAAAGGGAGCAGGAGAGCACAAAAGGCTATCCACCCTTAAGCCATAACAAGGTCAAGATAATATCTCAGCATAGAAAGGCCAAGAAAAGGCCTTTCTTTTATCTTCACTTGAGGCAAGTCCTCAGCAGTCTCAGTCCCTGGGGAGACAAGGCTCAACAAAGCCATAGCCAGTGTCCTCATCAAGTCACACTCTGCCTGTAGAACAGTCCCAGAAACCCTGAAAGTATCAGCAAGGCCCCCTTCCAGGATTTCTGTGAACATACAACAAGAAAGTCCTTCTTCAGGGCTTCTGCACCGACAGCCAGGTTCCAAGACCTCTACAACAGCAGCACTGTCCACCATCAGGTGAATCTGGAAAAACAACATCAAAACAGACAGAAAAAATACCAGCATCACAGCCATGCCTCCTCAGTTCTCAGCAGCTCCAGGTGGCAGTCCTCAAAAGGCCTGGGCAGCTCCAATGGGCTCTTCGCAGTCTCTTTCAGCAACTCAGGCTCAATGACACTGGATACTGCTCTTCCCAAAAGTACATCTTCTTCTGGCCTTCTCTGGGCTTGAGCCTTCCTTTCCATTCATGGCTCTTCCCAGGTCGGCCCCCTCTCTTCACGTCAACAAGTCCATCCCACAAGTGGGATTCACAAGCTCTGCGTCTTAACACTCAACCCAAAAGCCAAGTCAATTCAGGGGCATCTCCAAATTCCATTACCATTACACCAATCTCCTCCTAATTCCCTATAGTTTGGCTTCTGATTTCATTATTCAACCAAAACTACTCTCTCCAAAATTACTAATGTTCTCTTATTTGCAAATATCTAATGGCCTTTTTTCAGTCCTCATTCTCCTTGACATTTCTGCAGCCTTAGACTGTCAATCATCCTCTTCTACATGATACTCTCTTCCTTCTAGTTTTTTTTTTTGTGACACTAATTTCTGCTTCTCCTTGACCTGTCTAACTACTCCTTCTTAGTCTCTTTTGCTATATCTTCCTCCATGTGGGTATTCCCCAAGGCTCTATCCTGGGGCCTCTTCTCTCTCTAACAACAAAATGCAGATGATTCTAAAAATCTACTTATTCGGTCCTCACCTCTCTGCTGACTTTCAATCTCACATCAGCTTTTTATTGGACACCTCAAACTAGATACTCCATAAACACCTTAAACTCATTATGCCCAAAATCAAATTCATTATTTTTCCTCCTAAATTCTCCTCCGTCTTCTCTATTACTGTCAAGGACATCAGTCATCCAGGTTCTCAACTTAGATGTCATACTTAACTCCTCATTATCTCTCAACGGACCCCCCCCCCCCATCCAATCTATTGCCAACACCTGTCAATTTTGCCTTCATAACATCTCTTGATTATGTGCCCTTCACCACTCTAACACTGACACCTCTCTAGGGGCAGACTTCATCACCTGGACTATTGCAATAGCCTGCTATTTGGTAGCCCTGCCATAAGTCTCTCCCCACTCCAGGTAATCCTCTGCTCAGCTGTCAAAGGGATCTTTCTCAAATGCAGGCCTGATCATATCACTCAGTGAATTCCAGTGACTATTACCTCCAGGACAAAATATAAAATCTTCTGTCATTCAAAGTCTTTTGTTCTTCCCCTACCTTTCCAGTCTTCTTACACATTACATTTATCTCTCCAGGTCGTCTGTGATCCAATGATACTGACTTCCTTCCTATTTTTGCATATGATAATCCGTCTCTTAACTTTGGGCATTTTCCCTGGATGTCTCTCATGCTTGAAAAGCTCTCCTCATCTCAGCTTTCTCACTTCCCTGACTTTCTTCAAGGCTCAGATAAAATCGTACCTTCCACAGGAACCCTTTCTCGATCCTTATTAATTCTAATGTCTTCATTTTGTTGATTATTTCCAATTTATCCTACCTATGGTTTGTTTTTATGTAGTTTTTTTTTTTGCTTATTGTCTCACCCTTTAAACTGTGAACTCTGAAAGCAGGGACTTTCACCTTTCTTTTTAATCCCAGCACTTAGTACCCTTCCTGTCACATGGTAAACACTTAATAAATGTTTATTGAATGACTAATTTCATCCTTAAATCCTTTGTGGATGATCTGGCATAGTTAGATCTCTCACTAAGCTTTCTATAAATTTCTTGTTCTTTCTATTGCTTCTCATTATTTAATGAGATGATACTACTAATAATATTCTTTCATTTTTCTCCATAAGATTTCACAAGTTTGCATTCTCTACAAGTGTTCAATTGACTGCTATTTGTTAAGGAGACTAGAGGTTTGTTGTCTAACACAGTTCCTGCTCTCTTCTGATCTCCTGATTGTTGTGATGATTTATATAAGTATACTTCCTTGGCAAATGATGGTATTTTGTGTCAATGCCTCTTCTTTTAGTCACTTGCTATTTGGAAGCACTAATAGCTGATGTTGAAAAATCAGGTTGAGGGGTAGCTAGGTGGTGCAGTGAATAGAGCACTGGCCCTGGAGTCAGGAGGACCTGAGTTCAAATCTAGCCATGTGACCTTGGGCAAGTCACTTAACCCCAACTGCCCTGCAAAAAAAAGAAAAAGAAAAATCAGGTTGAAATTACTTCAACTATATATGATTTCTTCTCATTTTTATTTTCTTCTCATTTGATATTCATTTTTATCTTGATTCTAGTAAGTTGACAGTCTCAGTATACATAGGTAACTGATTCAGAAATGACTCTTATAAAAGTAACAAGTCTTCTTTTCTATTAAAATAGAATTAATTTCAATTTTTGTGATATTATTCAGTGCTATCAATACCTAGCCCCTACAGACTCTCTCCTTAAAGAAGTGACTATGAGGATTCAATACAAGTACTCCCATACAAGAGGAACATGTATCCCATGAAATGACATGAATCTTTACTTACCTCTCCATGGAGAACCTCTGACTCATGATTCCATTTAGCTATAATTTCTCTTTTTTTTTTCTTGCTTAATTAATGGTGTTGAAGGAAATGTCAGAACTGATATATTTTAGTTCCTGAAGCCCAGTCATTATTCACTGAACTAGTATCTTTTATTTGGAGTGTATGGGGTGTTCAAAGTGCCTCTGGTGTAAGGACTTGCTAAGCACTTTTTAGGGATGCTTATCCACTTTGGAGTGGCCACCTGATTCACCCAACTTTCACTTGTGCCTAGAGAAGCAGCAGCCAACCCTGGCAAACCATCTCAGTAGACGGATTAAATCAGGCTGAGGGTACTCTAACAATGAATTATTAGAGAGATGTCTATCTCAAGCATGTAGACTTCTCCCAGAGAAACGGGCAGATGAGAACAATTTTGTTCCAGTGACCATTACGGTGGTTAAAGCAGAGCTTAAGAGCTTGGTCAGACAAAGAAGATGCAAAGGTCATTCACTGTATCCTGAGTCATCACCAGTCATCTTGATTTTTATCTTGCCATTAGTCTTTGATGACTTAGAAAATGAGACTGAGGCTGACAACTTTGTGCAATTCTGCCTCATTTAAATTCAATTCACACCCAAGTCAAGACATTACCTGTGATGTTATTGGTCCTCTTTGAAAATGAAGGACAAACAAGTTATGATATGATGTAAATTTTTATAAAGAGCCTTAAAATGGATCTTTTAAATTTAATTTAAATTTTTTTTGCTTTTTTTATTTTTTAAGGGCAATTGGGATTAAGTGACTTGCCCAAGGTCACGCGGCTAATTTTTGTGTTAAGCGTCTGAGATTGGATTTGATCTTAGGTCCTCCTGGCTCCAGGGACAATGCTCTATTCACTGTACCACCTAGCCGCCCCCTAAAATGGATCTTTAAAAGTCTAATCCCAAACTCTCTCAATGAACTTCTTTCCAAACACTGATACTTTGGCCAGACTCATTGGTCCATGGTTAGCATACTCCCACAGCCTTGTATTCACCCCATTCCAGTGATCCTAAACCCTTGGTGGCTGATACACAAATGTCCTCCTGTCTCCTCATCTCATTGCTTCCTGAGGCCTATCCATATTCTCCACCTTCTCCACCAATGTCAATATGCTTCTTCTACTGTGCCTTCTGAAATTTCAGCCCCATAATTAATAAGCTTCTTTTCATTTTATTTTTTTTCTTTCTCATTCCTTCCATTTTCTAGTGGAAATTCTCTAGTCACAGAGACATGACTCCCTTCTGACGACACCACATCTCTTGACACCATTTCTAGTACTGACTTAACCGTCTTCTCTCATACCCCCTGAATCACTAGTCATGGTTGAGGGAGTCAGAGTATTTTTAACTCCCCATTTCTACTTCCTCAATCACTTTCACTAAGCAACCTCTCTTCCTCTGATGTTCACACGATCCAAATTCGTCATCTAATAGAGATCTAGTTGACTGATTTCTATCTCCTACTCACCTCAGAATGATCTTCTTCCTTCCTAATTAGTTCACAATCTCTTTCCCTTCCTAGTCTCCTGCCCTCATACTAGGGGGCTTCAACCTATGTATTGATGCCTTTTCAAATACCCTAAATTCCTAATTCTTCAATCTATTTAATTTTCATGGCCTACTCCTTCCCTCCAGTCCAATCTCAGATGAAGAAACATTTTGATTCCATGTCCTCTAGAGTTCTCCAGCAAGTTGTCCCCTCTATCATCCCCACTCTCTCTTATCTTTAATCTTTTCCAGTCTATGAGTTCCTTTCCTACTGTCTACAAACATTCCTATGTCTCCTTCCATCCTTAAAAAAAACAACCCTCACTTGATCCAACCATCCCTTCTCCTTTTCATCTTCTAGCTCTCCTCCTTCTCTCAGGTAACCTCCTTAAGGAAGCCAGCTACAATAGGTGTCTCCACTTCCTCTTCTCTCACTTGTTTCCAAACACAATGCAATCAATTGCCAGTCTCACCCTTCAACGTTACTTTCCTAAAGTACCAATGGAGGGGAGGAGTAAAAGTAAAGCTACCAATGCCCTCTTGATTATCAAATTTAATGGATTTTTTTTTCAGTCCCAATACTCCTTGACCTCTCTATAACATTTGACATAGTTAATAACCCTCTTGTCCTGATTCTCTCCTTTCTAGGTTGATCTCCTGATTTTCTTTCTCTCTGTTCCATCACTGTTTTCAATCTCCTTTGCTGTATCTTCCTCCAGGTCATACTCTCTAACCAAGGATATTCTCCAAGGCTCTGTCCAGGGCCTCTTCTTTTTCACTCTAGGCTACTTCACTTGTTGATCTCATCAAGTCCCATGGGTTGAATTATCAACTCTATGCATATGATTCTCAAATCTACTTACCTAGCCCTAACCTTTCTACTGTCCTCCCATCTTACGTCACTAATTATCTGTGAGACATCTTGAACCGGATGTCCTATAAACATCTCACTCAACATAGCCAAAAGAGAGCTCATAACTTTCTCTATAAATACCTGCCCCCTATTTCCACCTTCCTGGTTACTAAAAGGGCATCACTAACCTCCTACTAATCTGGGCTTGAACTCTCAGTGTCATCCTTTATCCCTCATTCTAACTAGATATTGTGAAGACAGAAATGACAAAATATGTCAACGGACTCTATGTGTGTATGTATGCATATATTTGTATGTATGTATACATACACACAACTAAGATTATATGTGTATATATAACATATACATATATACACATATACATGCATGCATACACAGAGTGAGAGAGAGGGAGGGAGGGAAGGAGGGAGCTACAACTTTAGTTCAGGTGCTACTCCATACCTGAACTATTGCAATAGGCTCCAGGTTGGTCTCCCTATCTAAAGCCTTTTCCTACTCAAATTCATATAACACTCGACTACAAAGGTGATTTTTCTAAAGCACAGGCCTGGCCATGTCACCTTCTTCTTCAATAAAGACCAGTGACTTCCTATCATCTCCAGGAGCAAATATGGGAATTTTTAAGCCCTTGATAACATGGCTCCCTCCCATCTTTCCAGCCTTCATATACCTTACGCACTCTATGATCCAGTTACGTTGGCCTACCTAAGATTTTTAGAACATGACATTCAATCTCCCATTTCCATTCCTTTGCACTGATGGTCCCCCATGCCTGAAATGCTCCCCATGATCATCAATTGATACCCATTAGCCAGAGTAGTAGAGTAAGAGCAATTGGTACAAAACATCCCCTAAAACTGATACACTCCCAGAAGTAAATACAAAATCCAAGCAAAAGTGGGCTCAAGCTTAGGTATATATGGCAAAGGGAAAACTGGTAGACAAAAGTCTTTTAGAAAGGATTTTTCCCCCTTGATGGGAAACTCAAAATATCTCTCTCCCCCACCCCCTGCTGTGAACATGGGGTACCTTTTCTACCTGGTTTCCTGTTATTTTGAAGCTGCTTTTTCTCAGAGTATCTAGTTTGTCCATAGCTTCCAGTGCAGATAGATATTCCTAGGATTAGGACATCACTGGAAAATCCAAATTATCTCAATACTGAGAAGTTCACAAAGGTCATTCTCTGGTCAAGGAGTGAAAGGGAAGGGATATAGACCAAAGCCAAGGTTGAAATTGAGGGTTCTCCTTATCCTCCAAACAATTTTTTCTCAGGAGCTTGGTTGGAATGGCTCCAAGGACTAAACTTCCAGACTCCAGAATTCCCTGGGTTCCAAATTAGTTTCTTATTTTATACAAAACCCACAGAGGAGGGCCAAGCCTACTCAATCAATTCAAATATGCTTCCTATGAATAGTCACTATAATTTATCTGATGACTTCAGGGGCTTTCAAATTTATCAAGAATTTTTCATATCTATTGTGAAGCCTTGGGTTGATTTATTGATTTTGTGTTGTTTAGGTTTTAGTTCACACCTAATTCACACCTCTGATGGATTAATTGTTCTCCCCTGACAAAGGTATCAGTAAACAGTATCAGTCATTTACTTTAAGCGGGATAGATAGATTGATTGTTGCAATTGACCTTCACCTTTACAGTAGGATATCATACGTAGATCTAGAAAGGACTTTAAAGATTGTCTCACTCCTTCATTGTTTACAAATAAGGAAATTTTTGAGACTCAGAGAGGTTAAATGACTTCTCTAAGATCACACAAATAAGTGATAAAGTCAGCGTTTCAACCCTGGTCATCAAATTCCAAATCCAAGGCTCTTTCCCTGAACCATACTTCATGTCTTACCCAACATGACAGTTCCTATACTCTTATATTCCCATATTCTAATGATGTGAAGTGTTTGGAGAATAAAATTAAGATTTTTTCAGGAATGACTGATCAAGAACGACTTCATCTAGAGAATAGTACTGGAGCAAAAGAAGATATTTCATACCTATCAGATTGGCTAAAATGACAAAAAGGAGAATGAGAAATGCTGGAGGGGTTGTGGGAAAATAGGTACCCTAATGCACTGTTGGTGGAGCATGAACTAGCCCAACCATTCTGGAAAGCAATAACCCTTTGACCTATCAATACTAATAATAGATCTATATCCCAAAGAGAGTTTTTAAGGGAAAAAAAAGAGGAAAAGGATATATATGTGTGTGTGTGTGTGTGTGTGTGTGTGTGTGTGTGTGTGTGTGTATACAAAAATATTTATAGCACCAGTAAAGAATTGGAAACTGAGGGTGTACCCATCATTTGAGGAATGACTAACCAAGTTATGGTGTATAGATATAATGGAATACTATTGTACTGTAGGAAATGATGAAGGGGATGGTTTCAGAAAAAACTTGGGAAGATTTATATGAACTGTGTCCAAGTTGAATGAGCAGAACCAGGGAAACAATTTATACAATTAGGCCAAAATTTTTTAAATGGTCACCTTTGAAAGACTAAGTAATTGATCAACCCAAAGACCAAACATAATAACAAAGAACTCATGATGAAACATCCTTATCCACCTCCAGACAGAGAACTAACAGACTCAGAGTATAGATTGAAGCATATTTTATTTTTATTGGGGAGGAGGGGTACCTGGTTAATGCAGGAATTTAATTCTTCATAACATATGTATTTGTAATGGCTTTTGTTCTTCTCACCTCAGTGGGGAGGGGAGGAGGAGGGCACACAGAGATAGAATTCAGAACTGAAAACAAAATAAACTTGAATTTTAAATAAATAAATGAACAGATAAATGAACAAATGAATAAATGAATGATGGGTAGAAATTCAACAAGTCAAAAAGAAAGAAGAATATTCCAACCATGGGGAAGAGTATATGACACCTTATAGGCTTAAATTTATACTTTATATTTATTTAAATTGATTATGCTTTTTACTTTAAACAATTTAACTTTGCAAAACATTTTGTATACATTACCTCATTTGATTACTTAAAGCAACCCCTGAAATGGTGCCATTATTAACCTCCTTTTTACAGATGAGGGAACGGAGGCTCAGAGGGATTGAGTGACTTGATCAGAGTTACACAGCTACTAAGTAACTGAAGCAATATTTGATTTCATGTTTTCTTCTCTCTAATTCTGACATTCTATTCATTCTAGGTGGCATGGTGGATAGAGTGCTGGGCCTGGAATAAGGAAGACCTGAATTCAAATCTTGCTTCAGACACAGGAAGGAAGGAAGGAAGGAAGAAAGGAAGGAAGGAAGGAAGGAAGGAAAGAGGGAAGGAGGGAGGGAGGTAGGGAGGGAAAGAGGGAGGAAGGAAGGAAAGAGGGAAGGAGGGAGGGAGGGAGGGAGGAAGGAAAGAGGGAGGGAGGGAGGGAGGATTTATTAAGCACTTAGCTTGTGCTAAAGCACTGTGCACTGCGAGAGGTAAAATGATGTACTGGGCTCCCACAGCTAGTTAATGACAGAGCTGAGAAGGAAGAGGTTCTGATAAGTTCTAAACCAGACAGGTCAAAAAACTAGCCAAAGTACTTAAAACTCAGCAGAAGCATGGTGGGGGGTTGTATGAAAGCACAAAATTCCTGACTAGCTCTGCCATTAATTCTGTGGGAATATGGGAAAGTCACTTCAAATGATTATAGAATTCATAGCAGGAAGGAAACTTTTTGTTGTTCAGTTGTTTCAGTCGTATCTGACTTTTCTTGATCCCATTTGGTGTTTTCTTGGCAAAGATATTGGAGTGGTTTGCCATTTCCTTCTCCAACATATTTTACAGATGAGGAAACTGAGGCAAGCAGCGGTCAAATGACTTCCCTAGGGTCACACAGCTAATAAGTGTCTGAGGCTGGATTTGAACTCAGAAAGACAAGTCTTCTTGACTTCAGGCCTGGAACTCTATCCACTGTGTCACTTCTGCACAAAAGTGTACAGAACACAAAAAAATATATAGTTTTCTTCAAACCTCAGTTCAAACACTTCTGCATAAGGTTTTTTTCTGATTTCCCCTATCTTCAGTAACTCTCTCCACTCCTCACCTCAAATAACCTTCATATATTTTGTACATACTTTATATGTATTGCTTTTTCCCCTATTAGAGTGTAAGCTTCTTGAGGGAATAGCATATTTCATTTGTGTCTTGTATCTTCCATGCCTGAAATATAATAGGTGGCTTATAAGTTAACCAACCAATTAGCAAACATTAATTAAGAGCTAAGTGCCAGACAGTGTGCTAAACTCTCACCATACAAAGAGAGACAAAAATAGTCTAGTGTTGACTGATTGATTGATCTGTAAAATAGAGCTAATGTATATAAAGTACTTCGCAACCTTTAAAATACTACATAAATGCCAATTATTTTTGTTGTTAATACCTGTACAAACTACTTCACACCATTTCAGAATGAGATAATAAATGTAAAGTGCTCTGTAAAGTGATATAAATTCAGCCCTTTTGTTCCTACTGGTAATACTGTCTGTTGACCCCCTCTGTATTGGCTCCCTACACTGATAAAATCACAGGTCTAGTTAAAAGAAAAAAAGGAATATATTAATTATAAGACAATAAGATACTGAAAGAATGAAGCATAGGACAGTTAAGGGAGGTTTGTTTTTTTTTATTTAAATGTGGGTCTATTTAAGTATAAGGCAGATAAATTTTGACAAGGAAGAAGGACAGGCCGGCATCAGACAATTATAAGCAAGTGAAGACCAGGCCAAGGCCAAGTGTCTCAAGACTCTTGGGCACTGATCACTGAAAGGAGGTGAGAAAGTAGAGGTGGAAGAAGGGTTAAAGGAAAAAATTAGCCTATTTTATAATGCCAAAGTAGCGTTGAATGAATTATAACTGTTTTCCAGGAGCTTACTGTATAATTAAAGGTGTGCATCTAGGTGGTACAGTGGAGAGAGCATTGGAACGGGAGTCAGTGACTCCTTGGTTCAAATCAGGTCTCCGACACTTACTAGTTGTGTGACCCTGGACAAGTCAGTGTACTTCTCTCTGCCTCAGTTTTTGCATTTATAAAATGAGAGTAATAGTAGCACCCATTTGCCAGGTTTGTTCTGAGGATAAAATAATATAATATTTATGAAGCACTATGTAAATTCTAACTTTTTATTATTAAGGCAAAATAAACAATTTTTTCCACTAGAGAGGGATCCTGGCATACTAGAAGCATACTTGTCAGAAGGTCTGATTTCTTGTCATGTCTCTGCCACCAACTAGATGTATGAGCTTGGACAAGTCATTTCCATTCTTTGAGCCTAAGTTTTCTTATCCATAGAATGTGAGGGTTGACTCAGAGGATTTCTAAGGTCCCTTCCTGACATTCTGTGTTCCTAGGAGTTCATCCCCAGTAACAAACGAGGTACTAAAAAAGCCCATTCATTCTTCCAGGATAGTAGAGGACTCTATGAGGAAAATATAACATGTAACAGGAAAATTATATATTTCAGTACATTTTCAGTTTTTTAAATTGTTAGTTTTTGTTTTTATGTCACCTACACTTTCCAATATGATCTTCTGTTCTCCCCCTCCCAGAGAGTAATTCTTTATGTCAAAGAAGAAAAAGGAAGAAAAAAAAAATGTTCGGTAAAACTAGCCAACACATCAAGAAAGTCTAAAAATGTCTGTAGATGGACCTTTATTTCAAGGGGAAGTTTGTGGTCCTCCAAATGACTTTGCAGTTTCCCAGGACAATGCAGCCTGACTTCTTGTTCAGTTCTGGGCCCAACTCACCCCCTGCAGTATCTATGAGAGCCATTCCTTGAGCCCATAAGTACAGTTGTCAAACTTTCATTGGTTCTCTACTGTGTTAATGTGAAGTTCTTCACCCTAAGATATGTCTCCCGAATCAGTGCATGACATTTTGGTGACCATATTTTCTTATTAGGAAATATGGTCAAGCAAAAGACATTCCTTTGGCAAAGTCTTATTTAATGTGTATTTTATTTTCATAATGTAGCAAAAAGAAAAGAAAAGCACTGGCTGGGAGGATTCAAAATAGTTTCAAATTTAGGTGTACTACTTCCTAACTTTAAGAGACACCCATAGCATGGTAGAGGGAATGCCAGTCTTGGAATCTAGCTGTTACCCTGGAAGTCACTTAACCTCTGCTTTCCTCAGTTCC
Organism: Pseudocheirus occidentalis; assembly: GCA_028646575.1. NCBI lineage: Eukaryota > Metazoa > Chordata > Mammalia > Diprotodontia > Pseudocheiridae > Pseudocheirus > Pseudocheirus occidentalis. The sequence goes on from CM053595.1 coordinate 135,887,039, forward strand.
TCATCTATAAAATGAGGGGATTTGACTAGATAGACTCTAAGCCTTCCAGCTCTAAATCTCTGGTCCTATAATATTTGTGTGACAATAGGCACAAAGGGACCCTAAGTTTTCCCTATCTCCAAACTCATGGACTTGGATTAAATGATCACTAACATTTCACCCAGGTTATAGGATCTTCGTTGGCATTTTTGGTGACATAAGGAAGATGAGACTTTTACTTTATTTGGCGGTAAATATTCTGACAAACTTTCTGGCTTAGAATACCAAATGTGAGAGGATCTTGAGCTGAAATTTTGGACTTTTAGAGTAATGTACTTGTTTCATTGCCTGCTCAGAGATCAAAATTCATAAGCTTGCCACTGAAAATATGAGGTTGCATATCATCCTACATTTGAACAAATCTGTTTTTGTGCTATAATTCCTATCTCCAAGTTTCCTAACAGGTCAAATAATCCTTGGATTTCATTTAAGGTTTCCATTATTCTCTTTTGAAAGGAGCAAACCAGCTTTTATTTGAACAGCTTTGGCGATTCCAAAGGAAAAATTGGGCATTATAGGAAACACAAAAGATTCGCTTTCCATGCATTAGCTTTTCAATTCCTTTCTTAATGTGGAGTTGGACAGGATACCATAGACAAGAAAACAAGATCATTCTGTGTCTATAGCAGGATGTCAATATTGACAGAAATAAATGGAATTTCACAATAGATCTTTGCAAAGATAAAGCCTGTGGCATTCAAGTCCAGCTAAATTTTACATCATTCCCTGTGCTTGGCCAGAAGAATCCCTGCTCCAAACTGTGTTTTGTTTTCTAAGGTCAGCATGAAGCATGGAACAGGAAAGAAATATAAGGACTTGGTTTTCTTAGAATTTCATTCCCAAAGCGGGGGAGTGGATTAGTGATTTAAATCACAGTTGGTAGCTGGCTTGCCTTCATCTTGGATACTAAGGCTGATGAATCGATGCACAGGCATAAGGATGTAAGGCTTGGTGCTTGCAACTCTTAGATCTGTTGGCAGCTGCACATCAAAAACTATGGCCTGAAACTGGGCTTTCGTTGTATGAAAGAAGAGTCAGGAAAAGAGGTATGAAGGGAGCAGAAATTGTTTCTATGGAGCATGAAAGGATCAGAGAATGATAAAGATCTGGAAAGGGACTTTAGGGGACATGTTGCCTAGTCCTTAGAGATAAAGGAAATGAGAACCGGGAAAGTTAAGTGACTTACTGTGACTTACCCAGATGATAACAGCTGGCATATTTTGGGTCAGAGCTTTTTCCATTATACTTTTAGATGGCATCTGATCTAGATCCCTTATTTACAAATAAGAGTACTGAGGCTCAGTGATGGGAAGAAATTTATCAATGGTCATCACAAATACCATGGTAACAGGACCTGGATTTGAGCCTAGATCCTCTGACTCTAAGTGTTGTAGTCTCCCTCCCCCTGCCTCCCACTTTGGGGTTTTGGAAGCCATGTTAACACATATTTTCTTGCTTCTGAATCAACCCAGAAATATTTCATAGTATAACCACCACCCCAATCCCCCATCAGAGGCATCCCATCATTTTCAGAGTCTCTTACATTACTAGTTGTATGTTCCTAAGCACAGTGAGGCACCTTTGCGATATTTCCCTTTTGGAGGTCTAATCCCTCAAATCCTTCTAAGAGTTCCCTTCCTCTCTAGTTACTGAAATGTTTGTGCAATTATTATTGGGACTTTGTCTATCTAGAATTCTTACATAAATGCATGCCCCCAAGTAAAATTTTGCAGAGATAAATCTGTTAGCCTACTTTATCCAGAAGTCCTTAAACCATATACTTTTCAGACACTTGAAACTGCATAGGCAATATCTATACTTGTGCTTTAACTCCTGAAAACATTTAAAAGTCTATATCTGGCACAAATTCCCACCAAGTATGTCTCACAAAACCATATATCCCTGATGAATATATTCCACATATACAGACACACATCTGCTAGACAGCACCCTCTCTGTCATTCACCTGGGGTTTCAGACCTATGCAAGTAGGGAAGAAAGATTGGAATAGGGAACTGGGCAGTAATCCTACTTTTCTCCCACCTATTTTTGTCAATTACATACATGCATACATACATACATGCATACATACACAGAGATATGGACATAAATACAGATATAGATGTGATAGGTTTATGTCAGAGATATTTGATTTGCATAGATTTTTTTTTGAAATTTGAGAGTTTCTCTTCTTATTCCAATTGTATTAACCCTCATGCAAAAGAAATCTTTGTAATTTTATTTAATCAAAATTATATATTTCATCTTTTGTCCTTTTTTGGTTACAAAAATTTTCTCCAATTCAGAGGTATAAATGACACCGCTTACAACTAGTGCAACAAAAGATCAGCATTTCTGATATAACTTTCTTCCTCCCAACCACAACATGAGGAAGCTTACCTAAAAAGGACAAATCTGTACCCCCTTCCCAGGGACCTGATTGGTCTTAGCTTCCCTGACCAAGCTTCCTGGTTATCTAGGTGCATGAAAAGGCTCAGTCACACAGAATCAGGCCCTCTAAAACTTGGCAGGGACATAAAGGACACGTCCCTTCATGATCCACTGACAGATGAATTGCAACTGGAGAAAGGGGTGGGGAAATCACATTAAGAGAAGTTAAGTGGCACCATATTCTTGCCTTTTCTTACTATGATAGGGCAAAATACACCTCCTTTGTTAAACATTCAAGGACTTCTAAGTGCTTCATTTCATCTGAACATGGAATCTGGATGCTAGAATATGTCATATCTCCAACAACTTCTATTTTTAAAAAATCATTGACTTTTTATATTTTGATCATCTATCAGTTTGGAAAGTTATTGTGGAATATCATATAAGACACTATGCTAAACCTAATTCCTACCAAACTGCTAATTCCCTAGCAGCTCTTGTCAACCAGAAAGTCCTTTCCCTGGTAGTTTATGCTCTTGAGTTTATCAAACGTTGGGCTATTCTGTTTAATTCTTTCTGCATCTTATTTTTCTGTTCCCATGATCCATTGTTTTAATTTTTTTTTTAGCCGGTACCAAAGAGTTTTGATGGCGTCAGTGCCGCATGTTGAATATAGTGCCGAGAAGGAGGCATAAAGTGATGAGTAAAATCCCCACATGTGTCTTTGAACTAACATCTAGAACAGTGGTTCTCAACCTTTAATACTCATATGTGGGTGGACCCACCTGGAGACAGATAGAGGAGCGGTGTCTCATCAGTGTTTTCTGATGGTCTTAGATGACCCCTGTGAAAGGGTCGTTTGACCCCCAAAGGGGTCGCAACCCACAGGTTAAGAGCCATTGATCTAGAGCATTGCATAGAGAGATAGAAACAGAGGAACTGAGGCATAGAACCATCTCTTCTTTGGCCCTCCACCTTTACAAGTTTATCTCCTGAAGGCTGGTAGATAACAGCCACCAGGGTCTGAAACCAGAGTGAAGCTCTGAGGAGACATTGCTGAGTGATGGTGGTAGAGGAAGACAGAATCTAAAAGGAATATTGGGAAGCACTAAGTATGCTGATTCCCCTCCAGGACCAGTTAGGAAACTGTATGAGAGGAGCAATGACCAGTACTGGAAAACACAGCCAGGTAGGGCTGTAGCATTATCTTTGTTAGCAAAGAATCAAGTTTTGGCTTTGAACAAGAAAATAATTCATAGATCTATTGAAAAGTAGAATAGGAGTGAGCAAAGTATAAGTATGATGCAGACCAGAGGCACCAACCAGTTGAATTCTCCCAATATCTCTGTCCAAACTACTTTAAAATAATGCTTCAAATCAAATTTTGGAGCAGCAGAGTCAACAAAAGGTCAGGGTGAGACATTTTTCCAGTCTAAAACAACTTAGAAGGTTGGCAGAAGAGATCTGTGACACCAGAGCCCCTATGGCAACAGCAACGAGGGAGGGCCCTGGAGGAAGCAACTATAGCAGCTGTAGTAGTGGCAGCTTCCAGAGTACTTAGTCAAGAGACTATGGGGGGGGGGGGCAACTAGGTGGCGCAGTGAATAGAGTACCTGCCCTGGAGTCAGGAGGACCTCAGTTCAAACACTTACTAGCCATGTGACCTCGGGCAACTCACTTAACCCCAATTGCCCTCCAAAAAGAGAGAGAGAGAGAGAGAGAGAGAGAGAGAGAGAGAGAGAGAGAGAGAGAGAGAGACTATAAAAGGAGTGAACAATTGATCAGAAAGTGATTACAGGTGACCGTCTTCTGGCACTGGGTATAGCTGGCACTGATTAGCAGCTTTACTGCCCATACACAGTTCCAGGTGGCAGTTCCCAGGTGAAGAGGAATCCCTGTGGTCAGTCACAAGTGAATAGGAGTCCTGGTCACAGTAATAGCTCCAAGAGGAGCATTCCCAGCTGCAGATGAGCAGGCTCTTTCTTGGATAAAGACCAGAGTGTGGCTCAGAAGAGCTGTGACCATACCTCTCTCAGATCGCATCACCTTGAAAGCATTGGAGACTTGCAGATTCCCAAAACTAGCTCTGAAAACAGCAACATGAAGAATCCTGAAGCTCAAGGCAGTGTCTCCCTACCCCCTAGGTAAGAAAATCCCAACTTTAACAAAAATTTAAAGGCAAGAAATATATTGGAAGAAACAAATGACAAAAAAAAAGAACTAGACCATAAAAAGCTACTATATTGGCAAGGAAGACCAACACGTATTTTCAAAAGAAGAAAACAATGTGAAAACAGCTACCAAAAAAAGCTTCAAAGAAAAATGCTTATTGGACCAAAACCCAACAAGAATTCCTAGGAGTGTTAAAGAAAGTGACAAGTACTAAAAGAAAAATTGGAAGTGCATAGGATATGAAAGTATAGATGAGTTGTAATCCATATGTCTGAAGGAAATACTGATCTGTGAACTCACAAAGTCATTAATATATGTTTGTATTTTTTATTTTGCGTTTTGTACAAATGTATCCTTGAATTCTTTAGTGTAAATATTCCTATAGATCAAAGGTAAAAGAAGGAAATTATTTATTAGTGAAGTTTTCAATGGTCTCTTTTCAGATCTGGGAAAAATCCAGGCAAGTAGGATTATGGATTTGGAGCTAGAAGGGACTTTGGAAGACATATGTCTTCCAAACTTCCTCTCTTTTAATTTTATTTTTTCATGATGAGGAAACCAAAGATCAGAGAAGTTAAGTCATTTGCCCTAAGTCACACTAAACAGGCTATGGCTATTGTTGAACTCCTACTATTCTACTGAAACACAGAATATATCTTATTCTAGAAGAATAATATGGAAGGAGACCTGAACTTGAAGTCAAAGGACCTGGGGCTCTAAATCCAGGTTCTACAACTAACTAGCCATGTGACCATGGGTAAGTCACTTATCTTCTCTATATATGCCTTACTTTCCTCAAGTGAAAAATGAGAATGAAAATCTCTACTCCAGCCCAGAAGTGTTTTAAGGATCAAGCTAAATAATATATATTGTGGTGTGAATTATATCCTGCTTCATGCAGATTAGGTTAGTTTTTCCTTCAAAAGCATTGAAACTACCCTTGAGATTTAATTGGTTGAGGGGACTAAGTCTCAGACTGCAAAAAAAAATAAATTGATTTATTTAGTTTTAGTTTTCAACAATTCATTTCCATAAGATTTTGAGCTCCAAATTTTCTCCCCATCTCTCTTCTCTACCCACCTGTAAAGCCAATCAGCAGTAGATTCCTGAGGGAATGCTACTGTGAAGAGCTTTTAAGATTCGGATTACATAGTATTAGTGAACACTCTGTTTATTCCATTACAAATCTTTGTTCAGTACAATGTTCACAGTTTCAACAGTTCACAATATTATATACAATCTTCAGAACAAGGAAAGTCTCTATATTATATCTTATTTCA